>VXAD01001742.1:118127-195974 GCA_013399195.1 Dicrurus megarhynchus
GAACCTCCCCTGGCACAGCTCGAGGTTATGCCCTTTTGTTTTTTCGCTGGTTGCCTGGGAGGAGATGCCAATCCCCACCTGGCTGCACCCTTCTTTCAGGCAGTTGTAGAGAGTGATAAGGTCACCCCGAGCCTCCTTTTCTCCAGGCTAAACATCCCCAGCTCCTTCCGCTGCTTCTCATGGGACACGCAAACCAGACCCTTCACCAGCTTCATTGCCCTTCTCTGGATGCTGGAGTGTCCTTCCTGAATTGAGTGGCCCAGAACTGGATGCAGGATTCAAGGTTCAATCTTGCCAGTATTGAGTACAGGGGGACAATCACTGCCCTGGTCCTGCCGGCCACACTATTGCTGATACAGGCCAGAATGCCATTGGCCTTCTTGGCCACCTGGGCACACAGTTCTTTTGATTTACTACAAAGGTAAGAGAGAACGCAGAGCGATGACTTCCCCACCTGGTTTGCCATGGATTTGTCACACTGTGCCATGCCATGCCACCCTCCACGGGCCACAGTTGGCAACACCAGCAGGGCAAATCTGAGGGGAAAGAAATGTAAAAGCCGATGTTTTAAAATATGTAGTTTAAGAAACATTTTACTCCAATATGCAATACATTCTGACAGGCTATAAACACTCTTCAGAGAGATATGTGCTCCTGTGAAGGTGGCTTGACTACCATGTATCTCCATGCCCTGTGTTTCCTTCCATTTTATGGAGACACAGCCCCAAAGATAGTGGGTGCACCCAGCTGCCGGTTTGAGGACAAGGCTGAAACTTTGTGCACTTTTGACTTGGCTGGTGTCTTTTTTCTCCTCTCAAAATTTTCACTGTGTGATTTTGGAAAAACCTCTCCATTCAGTTCAGTCATCATATTTGGGATGAGACTGTACCTTTAAGGCCATGCACAGAGTGAAACTTTGCATGCAGAGGTGACCTCACTGGCTCTGCGTGGATTTTCTTCCTCAGAACCCTTGCTCAGGTGCCAGCAAGGGAGACAGCTGATGCTTAAGACAAAAAGTCTGAAGTTGTGTTGTACCCATGTCCACATGCAGTACGGGCAGTCTGTACTCAGCAGCGGCAGCGCAAGGACTGAGCACTCTATAGGGCTGCTTCTATTGAGCCACACTACTTGCTGATGCAGACAAAACCTGAACCTAGGATGAATTCCAGACATTGGACTTTGCCTTGCCTCATCTGCAGAGCCTATTGCGCTAGGAAATCTTGATACAGGAACACTGGAGGTCTACTGTCGAAAACAGAAGTGTTGGTTGTGATATTGGTCATGTCTCCTACTTTACACTATTGTATGCAGTCTGACCCTACTGTGCAAAAGTCCTGCTTGTACTGATACTCTGGGCAGGGTACTCTGTCACATCGTAAAGTAAAACTCAGATGCCTGACAAGTTGCCATCGGCTTATTGACAGTTGGTTTGGAAATGTGCATGGTGGAAGGTTTTACTTCTATCCTGCAGTCTGTTTTCCTTCCCCATCCTGTTCCTGCATAATGTGCCTGTGTTTGCTTCTCCTCCACTATTCACTGGTGGATGATGAAACCAAGGCAGTGTTAAGCGGGTTGAAGAATCGACACGTCTTCTGGTATTTGTAGAAAGATTAATATGGCCAGGGCACCTTTGGGCATAAGGCACCTTTGGGAGAGCCCCTGGATCAGTTAATTAGTTTTTGAAGCACTTGGAAATTAGGTTAATGAAGCACCATGGGGCTAGGGTCTGAACAAAAACATATCTTATCTCTTGATTATTATTCCAAAGGGATTTTATCAATCCCAGTGGTTTATGGCCATACTTTTTCAAGTAAAATAAGATGGAAACGAGCAGTGAGGAAACTGAGATGGCAATATTGTCAAAAGTTTTGTGCTGTTTAGTACTCAAAAATTAACTGACCTGCTCATACCACTTAAAAGTTCTGAATTACTGCTTCGAGATGTTTTATATATAGTTTTTCAGTGTGCCTGCAGCTTTGGCAGCACATTATGAACTTTAAACATACAATAGCAGCAGCCAAAGGTCATAGAAAAAAATTTATTCAAAAGTAAATGGCAGTTGTGATAAATGCATAAAATGTTATGCTTGTTCTATACAGAATCATATAGGTCACTTTGTAGGCAAAGCCATTTTGTTAAACCAAAAGTAAGAAAAGTTAATGCTTCTCCTGTTTCTGTGAAAAATCTTCTACTAATCTAAGTACTAGAAATTATTTTTTCTTATCTCGGAGATTCAAGGAATGAATGAAAATTTTTCTTTTTCAATTCATCTGCTTAAAGAAACAAACTTGCTGGTTTTGAGATGCAAATTTTGGGCAATGTTTTGGTTAGGATTATCCACTTATATATCATTTACCTTGACACAGTTTTCTGTGGGTTTGGTTGCACCCAATGGTAGGATCTTTACTTGCAGGTATTGAGGAACCTATTTTTATGTTAAGGTGTTGTTCAAACACAGATACAATAAGTTCAACTTCTGTGTTACTTTCTTTTTATATACTTGCAGGTTAACTCTATTCTTTGCTGGCCCTTCAGCATGTGAAAATGTTGTCACAGTAATTTACTGCACGTAAAACTTGGAAATATTTGTGGGGAGGGTTCTTCATATACCTACTGAATGTATGCTTTGAGTTTACTCAGGTTTGGGACTTCAGAAGGGGTGGGGGAAAAGTTGTCTCAGTGATGGTTTTTGCAGTAGCCTTTCGTTACTCTGAATCACGAAGCTATTTTGACAGATATTTGAGTTAGGAGGTTCCAAATTCTTTTGTTTAGGGCATAAAACAAAGAAGGTGGAACTATGCCACTATGGCTATGCCACTTACAACCCACTGGAGGAACAACCAGTTTAGTGTGGAGGTAACACTAGTGTAGGACAAGGACAGCCTTTATAACTTGTCAAATAAGGGTGTGTTTCCTTATAGCTGCCAGTCTTTGTTATGGTTTTAGCTGTGAGAGAGTGGATGAAAAGAAGTTGCTTAAATGCATGGAGTTCTGCTGTGGAATTATGTGTCAGGGTTTGAGAGGGGGCCAGCAAGAGGACATCATGGGGGTCACCTGCTATTGACTGCTCTATCAAGCTGAGAAAATGGGTCAAGCCTTCTTTAAACAAGTAGAAGAAGTTTAATGATTACAGGGCCTTCAACATGGGAGCACTAGAAAAGGCTGACCAAAGATGTGGCATAAAAATTCTTGGAATTTCTCCAAACATCTGACCAAAGCCCTGTACAACCTGATCTAACTTGGATCCTAACTCTGTTTTGATCAGGAGTCTTACTTGACCTGCTGGGGTGCCTTCTAATGTTTTCCTATGATTCTGTAATTTTAATAAAGAGTTTCTTGTGGGTTAATATGTGGTCTGCTTTGTAAATGTTAAAGCCTGTGTTTCTCTGTTAAAAATTTGACGTACAGATAGTAGAATAAAAAGACTTTCCTATTTCCCAGGGGTTCTGTAGGATTAAATCTTTTCCTAAAAGAAAAAAAAAAAAAAAAGAAAAAAAGAAACAAACAAATTAATGAGTTCCAAGTCTCTATTATGCTATAGAAACCATCACTAATTAAATTTTACATGTTTTGTTATTGTTATACACGTCATGAATGAAATAAATTGCATAAGTTGTTGTATAGATAGAAGAGCATGAAATGAAACCTAGAATACTTTTTACCTAGAAACCTTTTCTTACACTTTATTCTAGCTTCATCTTTTCAAACAATTGAAAACATCAGCTTCATTCTTTTTATTCATATAGGGCAAGCAAATAATTAGGTTTATAGCTCATGTTTTCCTTTCCCATACTATATACTCTTCTCATTGTATTTGCATTAGAAAGTGCCTAGATAAAACTTTGAAGGTGCCTAGAAAACATGCTGCTTTTGATTTTTCACAAGCCCCTACAGTGCTTCTGAAACATCCCATTCTGCAAGGTGCCACATATGGCTGTGTTCTGGAAAGAAAATGTGAGCTTGCTTAATATTTTTCTCCCTACAGGTCTCTGTATAGGGAAGTCAGAATGCTGCTTCTGTGCCTGCTTAAAGCACTAAGCAATCCTAGAATCATATGTTCACAGAATAGTTTGGACTGGAAGAGACTTTTGAAGCCCACCTCAGCCAACCCCCCTGTCATGAGCAGTGACATCTTCAACTAGACCAGGTTGCTCAGAGCCCTTTCCAACCTGACCTTAATCTGTTGAGGCATGGGACATCCACCACCTTCCTGAACAACCTGTTCCATTTTCATTGTAAAGAAATTCTTCCTTATATCTAGTCTGAATCTACCCTCATTTAGTTTAAAATCATTTCCTTTCGTCCTATAAGAACAGACTCTTCTAAAAAATTCTTTCCTTATTTCTCTTACATCCTCGATTTGAATTATTGGTAGTCAAGTTTATTACCTGCTGTGTTGGGTTTGTGCCTTGACCCTATGCTGTGAGCTTGGAGATCTGTGGAGTATTTGCTGTGATAAGCTTCCTTCTGCTGTGACTCTGGTTACTGTCAAAAAAAGCAGCAGTGGCAGGGCTGCTTTTCTACTGTCATGGCTCACTTGTTTTGTCCTCCTTCCCTCTTCTGGGTTCTTTTTGTATCCTCTTTCCTCCTCTCCCAGCTCTTAAAGGTCTCCATTTTTACACCCTAAAGGAAATGGTAATGAATTTGCCATGGTAACTACCAGTCCAGATGCACTCTTTTGTTGGCTCCCTTCTGTTTTGAGTGGTGATACTTGTTACTGTGCCTGAAGTAATTGTGCTCCCATCTTCTGGGCCTTCCTAATGAAATGCTGGAACACTAACTTCTACAGAGGTCATAGAAGTAAATATCCATCTATTTGCAGAATTTTTGGTTATTCAAATAGTACAGCATTTTGGGGTAGTACACTGTGAAAGAAGGAAGAGGAAGGTACCGTGAACTAGTGTAAAGGCCCACAAGGATCTCTGCTACACATGGAAAGAGCTGAGGAAATTCACAATTGTAACCAGTTGTAACAGCAGCCCCAGTGTTGCAAGATGCAGAGGTATAAAGTTAAGAGAAGGTGCCTGTGCTGATTTAAGAGCTTGTCATATTGAATGAGAAGCTTTTGCTGTTGCTACTGCTCTTGGCTTCACAACTCAGTTCTCTTCCAGTTGTGGTACTCACTGCTTATGAATGGATTCATTAGGTTTCATCACTATGGCACAGAAGAGTATTTACTGCCCTCAACTTCAGTTTACTGCTGGATATGGTGTTGATTTGGTATGTGGAGGAGTCAGACAAGCTGTGTATGTGACACAAGGGAGTATCTGCCCCTTTTCTGGCAGCAGAATGTTAAATCAGCTCAAGGTGCCCTGTGTTAAGGTCACCATGAGAACATAAGTGGTCTGTTGTTTCTGCAGAATTGACTCCACCGTGGCTGAATTGCCTTGAATCATTCTACGGCTTGAGAGCAAGTTTTTATAGAACTATACAGAATTTCTTCTGTGTCTGTGTTCAGCTTTTGCCTTCCCAGGGCACTGATCTTTCCCATATTGCAAGTACTGCAAGTACATATTCTTCCTGTTGTTCTTGCACTAAACACTGGGGTGCCAATGTGGAAAACAAGGAGCAGGCTAACATATGCGTGGAAATTCTCTCAGATGTTAGAGCATAGCTGATATCAAAATATGTGCCTCTCAAGAAATCAATAAACTGCAGTTTAGTCATGTTGCAGCTGCCTTAAGATGAGCATCCTGACCATTTTTGCTTTCCTCAAAGCTGCACTGAAGTACTCTGAAGCCTACAAATATTCTAGGTTTTTCATGCTACAGGAGCAAAAGAAAAGAGGCGGTTTTTTTTCTGTGCTTATTCGCACAGACTTAAATTGTATTGCCTGTTAAATACCCCTCTTTATTGACGGTGAGTCACAGTTAGCCAGCATGTATTCTTGGAATTTTACACAACAGTTTTGTTGCTCTGATTATCACTATTGTATGCATTTGGGCTATTTGTCTGCTCCTAGCTGCTTATTCTTTAAGATTTTCTATTGCAGCTGGAAGAGATTTAGACAGAAGCAGGAAACCATTTCAATTCTGTTGGTGAACAAGACATAGTGGCTTTAACTTTTAAAAACAAGTTAAAAATAGGCACTGCTGTTATGGACATTTGTGTTTGTTGTGTGATTACATCGTAATACAAAATATGAAGCTTATTTTTTTAATAGTTTCCTGTAGTGAATTTTATTTTCTCAGAAATGAGAGGCTAATAATTCTCAGTGGGATTTTTGTGGTCAGATGTAAGAAATAAGTATTTGCTCAAGAAGTTTACAATGTCTATTTCAATTTTTGTCCTATTCAGGATAACTTTGTGGTTGAAGGTTTCATGCTCCTTTACTTCTTTTTATTCTTTTTTATTATACAGAGAAATTAGACTACTTGGCCTTAGCACAATTTGTCCTGGATTGACTCACAGAGTCTGAAGTGCAGAGTCTTTTTGACTTATCTGAGGTCACTGTAGTAGACACGAAGTTCTCTGATTTCTCAGCCCTGTGTCCTGGCCACAAGACTACAATATTCCAAAGCCAGACTGTAGTATTCTGTAAGTCTACGTTCTTCTTTCAGACAATGAGCTAACTAGTTCTTTGTGTGTGCAACTGCTGCAATTGCAAAGGCAAATTGTTTTGACAAAGATCACTACTGTGTGCATGTAGAAAAATGAAATGCTACCAGAGAAAGTTCCACTTACTGTATCATAATTTCCACTGTCAGTAAAAACTGGGGAGGATTTTCCTCCCCTCCATTTGTCTGCATATTTCAAGCACTGTCTTTCCTTGAAGAATATCCCAGTGGCCTGGGAACTGTCCCCCAAACAGACACCCTAATATTTGAATTATTTTCAGTACTGCATACAAATCTGTAGTGTTGGCCTGGACCACAGCAGTTTTCCTCTCTAGTCTTTTCAAAAAGAAACTGCACTGGCGTGAAATTGGAATGATACACAAATCAGACTCCTGAACTTTGTGTGATCACCATGTGAAGGACAAATTGAAGTGCACTCAACCTCCTGATAAAAAAAAGCAATTGGGAGAGCAATAAAAGGATATGCAGCTGTAGAAAAAAAGGACAAAGGACAGAGTTCAGATTAAAGACAGAAGCTGAAGAAAGGCAAGGCAAGAAATAAACAACTCTTTAAAATAACTCTTGTGGAAGTCCTGCAGTGTAAGGGGAAAAATTCATTCTCCTGCCCTGACCTCTAAAGAGAAGTCATCAGTTCTCTGAAACACTATGTGAAAAGGAAGTGCTAACATCTGTTTTTCCATGTTCAGTCAATGAATTTGATATTGTTTGAAGAAAGAAATTCACTTCAAGAATTCAGTCACGTTGGCTGTCCTACCCAGCAGCGTAAGGAAAACCCTCTTCTGCTAAGCCTTTTTATGTTGAAAATGCATCATTCTAGTGGAGCTTGAAACAAGCACTACACTAAATTGACTGAAATGAGATTCTGGCAGCTTTCAGGGTGAATGAAATTGGTTCTGTGTGGTCCAGTCCTTCCCTCACTCACTACAAGATTACTTACTTCAATTGTAAATGCCTTTTCTTCTTCTCTTGTTAAAAGATAACTTAATAATTCCAACGCCTCTGTGGTTCAGTTAAAATTACATCTACCTCTGAACCTTCAAGTGTGAGGTAAATGAAAATAGTGACTCTGAGGAGACCTGCCATGTCTATCTTTTCGTTTCTTTATGTGTGAATGGCAGGCATGAGAGATCAGGTCCCATTCATGTCTTACTCTGTTTTCGTTGCTGAATATCATTATAATGAAAAAAGATCTCTTCACAGATGTGAGAAAGACAAACCAAACACAATCCCTGCACCTCCACAGTGGACAACTGAAGTGGAAAAAATGTATGGCAGTAGGTATGTATGGTGATCAGTTCAGTATGTCCCATCAGCATCTGATGATGGTCAGTGAAATTGATGCAGACTTTAGGTTTTGTTGCTAAAAGACTATTAAAATAAACAAGTCGATGAGAACTTACTGGATATTTCTGGGTTGCTAAGAAGGAGCTGTGAAGGTTGGCTAATTTAGCATCCAAATCTATAAATGCGATCATTGGAATAAAATTACATTAGTTTTCATATGTGGATCATACATGAGATTTCATGTGCTATATTATTAATTTGTGTTATAGGGGCACCTGCATCCTCAGGTGGGACTGGTGCTATGCATATGTAGGGATGCCTGTGAAATATGGCACTGTAACCATATATATTTGACTGAAGGTTTTACATGAGTAATTTACCAAAATGTGTAATCATTTCTCCCTCACCTGAAGAGTTTAAATAAAGGCAGTCAGACTTACTTACAGTATTTCACTGAGTCCTTGGAGAAATTGTGTTCTACATTCTGAACCCCATGCTGAATCCTTCAGACTGTCCTACAGAAGGGATTAAAAAAGAAATGTTTCCAATAGCAACTTGTTCTGTTGGAACAAGCCAAAGTTATTTGAAAAGACAGCATAGAAATAGGGAAGCTGGGGAGAATTAATGCTATTTTGAAAATGTAAATGGAACAGCCCTAAATTGCAAGGATTTTGATGGGGAAGTGAAAGCGTACAATCTATCCTACATAAACTTAATAGAATTGCATCCTGAGTAGCATTAAACCTCAGTCATTAGACTTCCTCACAATGTGCATATCATCAGTGCCTCTTCTGGTGCTCTTGACCTCCTCAATATCAGCCTCCTGGACATCACAACCAATCAACACCTTCTGTTACTGTGTGACAATATTGTCTGGATTCTACAGGATCTAGGGATGTGCTGGTACAGGACTGGTGGGGGTGGCAATGCCTGCAGGGCTGGTGTTCGGCTAGACAAGGGATGAAGACCACACGAGAATCTCTTGCCCTTCTATATGCAACTACTTTTTAGAGCTTTTTAGAGCAAGTTTTTTTAGAGCTAGTCTTCAGAGCATAAGTTACATGAGGGAGAGGGAGGGAGAACACAGTAATTGATGATTTCTGGAAGCAAAAGGTAATAAGAGAAGAATTAAATTCCTGAGAACTTGCATATATAAATAATGACTCTTGAAATATCTCTTACATGTTACTAATCCCGAAATAAAAGAAACAGATAATACACACATATTCTTTAAAAATGCAGTTTAAAAATCATCATCGGGCGATGGGAGTATTTCCTTATTTTCCTTATGTAATTTTTACATTTACCCACCAGATGGCAGCCACAGACTGCCCACTGGTTGGAGCATACCCGCCTGCTATTTATACAACATATATGACCCGAGACCATAGTCTGACAAGAGCTGCGTTGCTTTCAAGGAAGTCAGCAAAAATAAATACAACTGTAAATTGAGCAGTTTGGTTCTTCTGATTTCCAGTTATGCTTGCTTTATATAAGTGCAGCTACAGCATTTACCATTTGGGAAAGCGAGGAATCTGGCCTTATATGTGTGCAAATATAATGCATTTAAATCAATGAAATTAATTCATTCTTTGAGAATTATGTTCTCCTTACTGCTCTTTTTCTGGTCTGGTCAGGTCAGGTCAGGTCCTCAGCTTGTGGAAATAGACAATGGTACACATTCAATTGATTCACACTGGCCTGAGCTTGTGAAAACAATAGCCCCAGTTTGACAGCATCTGGTGACATGCAGCTGACTGCACTTTCACTCGACGAATCTCATACATAAAATGTGAGAGGCTCTGTCCAGACGTTTTAACCCCCATGCATTCTTTCTTGCCTTCTTATGCCTTTTTTCTTTCCCTGTAGTGCTTACTGTGTGGGAGATATAGCAATACTGTTGCTTACTTGGAGTATTCCTCCTGTGAGGAACATGCTAGGATCTCATCTCCTTGTTTCAGCCCAGTCTTCCATTCCTGTATACCAGTGTTAAAAATATACCTTAGTTCTCCCACTCTCACATCATCAGGGGCAAGAAAGTTGATGTCTGACTTGTGTACTTTGAAAGCAGGTGCTTAATTTTTTCAATCAGTGATAATTGCCAGCAATTTGTAGAGATGTAACTCTGCTGGACTGGACCCTCTGCAAAATTGTCATGGGATGGGACTTTGTTAGAAGTTTTGCTGTCTAAGTAGTGTGGAAGAGTTATCAGCAGAATGCCTAGGGACATGTCCAAGATCACAGAGTTTATCAAGAGAGAACCAAGAGAGATCCCAGGTATTCTTGGTCACTAGCACTGTAGCATTCACTGTATAAGCAGTATCACTTAAGCCTATTGTTTTCCAGAGTTCTTAGAACTGGTTTCCATTTTGGTGTAGTGGCTACTTAATTTAGAAATTATTGTCCAAGGAGGACACAAGAATAGCAACAGGGGAAGCTGATTTTTCCTGTGAGCTGACAGATGTGTGCTTTGTATTTGGCTTTTATTTTGCCTGTGTGCTGAGAGGTTTTCTGAGCTGGCATGGTTTGGAGGACATAGAAAACCCTAGAATTTTAAAACTCAAGCTGCTCCACTGGATAAGCTGCTCCAGTGGATAATTTGAGTAAGCAGCCTGGGAGGGATCATACACAACAGAAATGAGCACTAAACAAAATGAGGCCTAGTGACTAAATGACATTTGCTTCTTTCCAGAGAAAATCTCATTATATTAGTGTAGTTTCTCTGGATTTCCTGGATTCAAGGAAGGGCAGCAAATGGCTCTCTATCTAATTGGACTTCATCCAGCCTTGACAGATTTTTCTAAGAGGATTCTTGGATTTTGATTTATCTTTGAACACCTTTTATCCTTAAAAGAAAAAGTAAAAAAAGAAGCCATTCCTCAAATGAAGCTTAAATACAAAAGGAAAAATTGCATGGCTGAGTGGATGACAAGAAATAATGTTAGAACTTCCCCAAAACTGCCTTTTAATCTAGAATGGTGCAGGGTAGGAGGTGTATGTCTTTCATCTATGGAAAAGAAAAAAATGAAACTTTTTGCATGGTTGAGATGTGATACCGACTGGGGAATCTTGCACTTGTGTAGGCTGAGGAAGTAAGAAGCCAAGTAACGTAATTTTTGTTTCTTCAGTCACCATGTGATGTGGATGAATAAAGGGAAGGTTTCCTCCCTGCTGCAGAACTACTTTTCTATAGAAAAACCTAATCATTCTCCAGCATGACATCCTGGTCACCAGCAAGCTCCTGGCTCAGCAGGCTCTAGTGTCACTCCGAGGTTACTCCAGGCTGCTGTAAATCAAGGCATGTGCAAGCTCAAATGGAAAAGTGTATTAGAGTATTGAGATCAAAATATCTCATAGTAGGACAGTGTGCTTTTTAACAGGATCCTGTTGGACTGTAAATCTGTAGCTGAAGTGCAGTGCCACAGGCTCTCCTCTTGCTCTGTTGATCTGATAGAAAGGCGCAGCACGGTGGTGGGATGCAGCTCAGGCCAGCCAGCTGCAGCCAACACCTTCAGTCAGTTAGCAGGAAGGAAGCTGTGATGACACACCTTGATGTACCTAGGAGGGGGCACAAAGCCAGGGCCACTGGCATGGGTCCCTCGTGCTTATGCCCTCTCTCTTTCACATTGACTGAAAGAGGAGAGAAAATGCTGAGGCAGGGTGTGTCTTGGTTCTGGAGCTGCTATTCCAGTTTTCTTATCCTTGGTTTTGATCTGAGAACTGGTCTTCAAAAGGAACATAGCTATGGAGTTGATGTCTAAGTAGCTGATTGTCTCAGTTCTACCTTAAACAGCAGCCTACACATTTGAAAGGCTGAACGGATGAGAAATCACAGGCCCACTTCTTTCCTTCCCACACATTTCATTTGCTGGTAGCTTTTCTGAAAGGCTTTGCCATTGACTGCTTCCTGACCTACTTTATTTCACACGTGTAGACTGGGAAGGTTTTAAGCAGTTTCTGATCATTCTCTTCTGGAAAGTAAAACTGGCAATACTATTTTTATTTTCAGCTTAGGAAAAAAAAATGTTACTCATGCCCTAGGGCAAGGTCATCATTTGTCTTCAGTTTAGGTAACGTGAAAGAACATGTCTATTAGAGCTTTTGCTTTGGACATTCACTGCCAGTTCTTCACTAAAACAAAATATGCTGCATCCTTCTATCTTCAGGATGTTTTGAGCCCACCATGGACACCCCAAGCTGTTGGTGTCTTTTTGTTTCCAATCTTGAAGTTCGGATAATGGGTCTTGCATAGCTAAGCTACTGTTCATTTCTGTTAGAGCTTTTGAGACTTCCTAATGTCTTAAAAAAAAGAAACCAACAAACAAACACAAAAGCAATTTCACACAGCTAAGAGTATAAAACTGATGCTTGTTGCTTTGAAGCAATATCATGATTCTTAATAAAAAAATTGGTGTTATTCAGCTTAGTATTGCACTAGAGTAGTGGTAAAATCTGACCTCCTAGAATATATATTGTATAATTTATAGACCTCTAATAGCTTCTATATAATAGGTTTCTTCACTCTCAGTACACAGATACACAGAAAAAAACCAAACACATTATATTGCTATTACTTAAGAGCAACACAGAGTGTAGAGCACTGCAGAAACTGTAAATTACTTGCCAGAGTCCTCTTGCTGCAAAACCAGAGTAATGTTATTTTTTGAAAATCTATTTGAAATTATACTGCCTGTGGAATATTTCTATTATGAAAGATCCTTGAAGTTGCCAACTGCTTTGGTGGAGGTGGAAGATATCTTTTTATGTTAGATAAAGTACCCTTGAAAACTTCTTTATGTGGTATTTTACTGGGATGTTGGGATACTTCCTCATTTTTTGAATGGAGTCATCAGTAAAGAATGATAGTATGGTGCTTCACCAGTCAGTCACTTTTAACAGGAGAAATGTTTGTGAAGCTCAGTTTGACTGTTGGTCTTTGTCTTGATCCTACTGCTTCAGGAACTGATTGTGCAATAGAATCAACTCTTGGACCTTTTTGACACATTCATGCTGCATGGCAACAGAAGAGCTCCGTGATTATTTCTACCAGATGTTATACATGAGGAAATTCCATCTTGTATATATATTTTTTTTTTTAATAGAAACATCTTGAAATTTTATTATTATTACAGAAGTTATCTGTTTATATTGCAGCGAGCAATGTTGGTACTGCTCCTGAGATGACACAAACATACCTGTGTCTTTACAACCCCATCAACTGTATCTGTTGCAATATGTACCCTTATATCTTTGCCTGCTTCTCATATGCCACTCTGGACTGCATGTTGGAGAAAAGTGTTATTTACAACTGCAATAGAAATCTGTGTTAAGACTTTCAAAAATGCCCAGTTATTGCAATATTTCAATTTGAGGGAAAGCAAAAGACCTTATCTTGCTGTTGTTCATTTAATTTTGCAGACAGCATTGGAATCTACTTTTGGAAAATCATTGTCTCTGAGGTGTGTGAAGGTTCACATCTGAGAACCTGAGATCTCTGGCTCTGACTCGCTATGTCAACTGGAAAATGATCCCCTCTGTTATTTCCAGGACTTTTCAATAAAATAGAACACACTCAATTTTATTCACATTTCAGTTTCATTCCCATGAACATATAAAGCAGTCCTCAAATGAAAAATATTACAATGAAACGAGTCTTGTTTTTCCCTCATTTGTACTCCTACTACTATGTAGAAGACAGTAGAGCAAAGGGAGAAAGTGATCAAGCTAATAAAAACAGACTGCTTGGAACAAAGGGAGGAGGCAGAAAATGAGACGGGCATAGATGAAAGGATTGAAAGCTGCTGAACAGCCTAGATCAACATAAGATTGGGTAGTCAGATTCACTGCCTTGAATTTCACCCCAAAATAATTTGGAGGCTATTTTTTGTTAAAGGACTGCAGTATTTTCTGTGTGTGATATCTCAAACAAAGCATTGTAGTGTTTCAGACCAATGGTGTGTGTGCCATTCTGTACATCCATGTTGAGTACCTGGCATGGACTTAAATACTCACAATGCCCAGAAACCCTAAACAGACCAATGGTCTGGAGGATGTGAATGGGGCTATGATGTTACATAAAGATCAGTGCTTTAGGAATGTTGTGTTGTTGTGTATATCTGTTTTCTAACTAAGACATGATAGGGTTTTCAAACATACCCTCAGGTACTATGACCCATAGATTCCTCTATGTATGAAATAAAGTAGAATTCAGTGAAAGGCAAAGAAGTCTGAAACCAGAATATTGCCTGCTCTGCTGTGGTATTGCATCTTTTCCTTCTAGCGCACGGGGCACTGTATCCCATCTCCATCCCTGCCTCAGTCAGACAACAAAGTTCCCCCTACCTGTACCCTACTTCTACCCATCATTCAGCAACACACATCAGTGTGACTTAGTTGTCTCTGCAAATTGCTGACAGCTACTCAGACATCACTTTATTTTATAAATGAGATCTCTTTCTATTTTAGGTCAGCAGATCTGCCTAGGTTGTGGCAATTGCTTTCCATTGCTCTGTGCTCCTGTAAAAGTCACTGTCAAAAAACTGTATCAGGAGGATGAGAAACTACTCACTTCCTGGCCAAAGTTTGTGCCATAGAATTTATAAAAGCTTTGAAAAGCCTTATTCATTTTTCAAATTATTCAGGAAAAAAACCAACAACCTTTGACTTTTAGTTCTCTGTATATTCATGTGTGTTCCTTGTCTTGATAGTGTGAACTCCTTTGAGAGTCCATGAGACTCCCTGTTTTCTCTCCATACAGGAGTTTTCAGTTCTGTATACTACCCACTGAACCATTAGGGCTGCAATACTTTCTTTGCATGCTGCCTTGTTAATGTCTAGTAGTATTGTAGTATTGTTTCATTAAAAGATTTTTTTTTTAAGTTTTGGGGGTTTTGCTAGCATTCTGGTCTGTATTCCTTTATGTTTAATAGACAACTATTAAATGATAAACCTGTCCTTAAAACTCCTGCTCAGTGTATTGTCCATAGAAAATTTCTGTGGACCTTCGGACATGTATTCTGATGTCATGTTTTCAGCACAGTTTTCATGATGATTTCCAGAGTAGTGATATTTGGATAAAACTCCTTCAAATTGCATTATTTTCAAGAAAGGGTGTGAAGACAGATGATGATTGATTTCTAAATCATATACTAATCTAAATCATATACATTCTAAATCTAAATCATTTATTTGAGATGAGTCAGCTGCATGGTTAGATGTCTGTCTTCTTTCATTGTGTTTGAATAGTGTTTATAGATTTGAGTCCTACTTTTATTAAAGTCAGTGACAAATCTCAAACTGTATTGAAAGTAAAGCTACATCTCTTTGTTTAGGACTTATTTTAAGGTACCTGCAAAATCCCTTAGATGACAGGAAGAAATTTTAACATGTTGTGGTTTGATGTCACATTATTTATTCAGGTTTTAAATTTTGTTAAATATGTGACACATACATTTTCATGGGTGATTTTTAAATAATAATGATTTATTTCATTTAGAATGAAACTTCCCGGAGCAATTTTTGTAACCTGAAAATGGCAATTCTGTGTTAGGATGAGGGCCAAAAAGTGAAACCACTAAGGAAGAAATAAGCAGTTTATTTTTAACAGTAATACTGCTTCAAATGTAGAATTGCATAATAGGAGTGAAATCACTGCTCTTGATAGAGAAACTGGAATTTTTTTGTGGGGTTAGAACTCTACATTAGGACTTCACGTTTTCCTGTAAATCATGGTCTGGGTTATCCTTCCCATTTTTAGGGTTCACTAGGATGCTTTTTCTAAGCTAGATAAGAGTTTGGTCAGATTTGAAAGCTTTTTTGAAAAGCAGGACTAATAGCCTTTATTCTCCAGGATTAATGTGTGTGTCTCATGAGTAGTTTAAGTTTGAAGACTCTGTCACAAAGCCTCCATTATGATTAAAGCTGTCACTAACTGAAAGCCAGGTCAATCTCAAAAAGATTTTCAAATATAATATTTCATGCTGCCAACATCTTTTTCTCACAGGACATTTATACTTCTCATCATAGTAGCTGTCTGAAATTAATACCAGTAGTGATACCAGTCCTTTGTGAACTTTGCAAAATGTGGTATGTTCCTCTCTTTAGAAAGGGTAGCAGATGCAGAAAGAAATTATTATTGCACTGAGTTAGTTTTTTAATTAACATATTTTCTTCTCTGGGCAGTCAGGCACACTAACTGGCAAGAATTAAGGGACAGTAAAGTGCCAGTGTTGCCTTGCATAATGAAAAAAATATTTTCTTGCCAAAAGAAGGGTGAAAAATATCAATGAGATTCCCTAAAAGGGCCAGACTCTGGATTTACCTGTTGTCTATATTTCTGCTTTCTTCTGTTATTTTCCTTTCTTTTTGTGTCTCTCTTTAAGTAAATTCACTACTCAGCAAAATTTCCATAAAAATTAAATAGAAATGTAGGGTTGACTTAGTGCTTTAATCTTAGGTCATTTCAACCAGTGTCTTCACTCTGTAGATTTTCACTCTGAGTGGTCTAATTAAATGTATTATTTTTTAGTTACAACTTTTTTAAGCCTGCCTTGGTATCAGATGTTTGGGTTACATTTCTGTAACCCTGATCAAGTGCCATCATCTGTCCTCATGAATCTCTAGTGCTCAGCTATGCACATTGACTCAGCTGTGCTAGGGGACTATAAATGATGATGGTTTTGTTCATGAGAGCCCAAGCATCTGAAATCTGTTTTCACTCACAGCTTGAAATGGGTGCAGTCCTTTCTGCAGCAATGTCTGTCGCTGAAGGGCATGTTCAGAACTTTACTGCCAGCTTATTTGAAGTAAACTGTATAATTTGAAGCAGGAGTCTTGAGGCCTGGCCATCCCTTGCTGGGTTTAAAATGATTGTAAGGGAAAGACTTCAAAACAAGAAGTGTCTCTGTTGCACGTTTGATGGATGGCATCAGACAGAGTGGATAGAAGAACAGTGCCAGTATGAAGCAACGAGCTTATGGAAATGCGGAGAGCAGAACATGTGATGAACTTAGATAAACCCAAGAAAGATCTGTTTATTTGACTTGGGTGTCAGAGTGATGCACTGTGTGCTGTTCCTGTTACTGGAATGCCAAGGATGCTGTCTGGGTCTCTATTCTTGTGGGAAAGATAAGCCACCATTGACATTGCCTTTTTTCTTCCTCTCAATGTGGCAAAAGTAGCAGGCATCATGTCCTCAGTGCATGTACATCTGGATGAACCTACTCTGCAATGACAAACTGGTGGTGAGGCCAACAGTGTCAGGGAGGATTATGGTGCTTTTGGAGCCTGGTGCCGCAATCTTGCAGGCACAGAAAGTCACCAGACTTGCTGCACATTCATCGTGCCCTCAGAAGGTTTTTCACAGCTGCTGTTGGGGCTATTTCATATTGGACCCCGTTCACATGGTTGGTCTAGGACTGACAAGATCCACAACTGAAAACAGCAGTGACAACCTTCCTAACTCTTATACCCCAAAGCCTTCAGGCTGACTGAAACAGCTCCATAGTCACTGAGGCTTGGAGGCTCTCATCCCATGTGCCTGCTGCAAAATGGCATACCTGTGAAAAATGCATGATGTAGATGTTTTTCTCTTTACATTTCTTTTAGAGTCTCTTAGAAACTTTTCATGCTCATGCAAGCTTTCTTTGGAGGAGGATCCCAGTTTTCCCTTCAGTGTACCCATAAAATGAGCAAGCCACTGTCACCAGGCTGTCTTTTCCTCCTCTAAAGTTTGTATGGTGTTTTTACAGGATTTTAGGCACCTTGTGAATGCGCAGCTTAAATGCTTGTTGGTTTAGCTGAGTGCTTCCATAAACCATGTGTGTGCATATGTATTTCCTTACCTGGTCTTCAAAATAATACTTGGATCTGTCAGCATATCCTTCTGCATTTTTGCAGAAAGCCAATTAAGCTCTCTGTACCCCTTTAAAAGCAGCCAGAAATCATGTAGCAAAGCTCACTGAGGTGCAACTGCTTTATTTCTGTATCTTAAAATAGCATATTTAAACTCCTGTAGTTAATAGCTTCCTTAGAAAGAAACCTTCCTCTAATCAAAGTAGCCGAAGCTCTGCAAAGACATGTGACTTATTTCCTCTCTGGAGCCCTAAAAATGTACTTTTTTTTTTTTCCCCTTGACATACCACCTTACAGTTAAATAAGTTCTTGGCATGAAGGGGTCTTAAGGATTTAAATTTCCTCCCAGTATTCTTTTTCATCTAATATTTGCCAGTACTTTCTTAAGCAACTAAAATTAAAACATCCTTATTCTTTGATCTTTTATCTTTTTCTCCTGAAAGTCTAAAATCACAGCTTATTAACTGAAGCCATCCAAAGGGAGCCATGCTAGGAGAGGAAGAAATGGAAAACATAAAATAACTGCTGAAACCACCTCATAACTTGGCTTGGTTACCAGTTCTCAGCCCAGAGCATTCCAAAATTCGCTCAGGTGCTTCATTCACTTGGATATTTTACAAAGTGGGGAACTTGAGTACTTTTATTTTTAATTTGCCTTTTGGCAGTCTAAGTAAACTGGTAATTTATGTAGTTGCCTCTCTGAACTATGTCTCTATTCGAAGGTCTTCAGACATCATAAACACATATCTGAAAATGAATTAATATCTATGTTATCTCCACTGCATCTAATTTTTTTCACATCAAGGAAATATGTCCATTAAAAACAGGCCAGTTGTACTGCATAGGTTATTCCATGTTAATATCTCCTTAGTTTCTTCAGCTGTCTGTCCACTAGCTAACAAGCAAAACTCTGTGACGTCATTTTAATATCTTCAGAGTATAGTGCAGAGATGCTCCAAAATCTTGAAGTTAGAGAAAGTATTTGTCTGCTGCATCATCTAATCCATTTGATATATTCCTAGCTTCTTATTCACTGCAGAATTCAGCCATCTAATGTGGTTAATTTTTATATAAGGCAGAGACAAATCAGGCAAATCAAAATAAAGAAGAAAATGGCAAGTATGCATCTGCAAAATGAGGGTGTTAGGTCAATCTTAATTAAAGAATGGTTTTTTAGAAGCACGCAAGCAATAATTTTGATAAATACCATGTGTTTTTTCTTACTTTTAACACCTGCTACATTGGTGTATAATTCTTTCATTAACAATTCTTGTCATCTTACATATGGCAAACAATGTTGGCTTTTTCTCTTTTCATATTGTTTGAATTAGAAAGCAATATATGAAAGAAAGCTGGACAGGAAGAAGGAAATATTTTTAAATGCTTTTCTTTCAAAATATTAGAAAAAGAACACAATTTTTGCAAGAGTTTCTTTGTTGAAATCATGATTTTCCAATTTTAATTTTTTTTACAAAAAATTTTTGCCCACTTGAAAATGAAAACATTCCAAAAGCAAAGTCATCAATGTTAGACAAGCATTTTGGAAAAAAAGAAGAACACAAGTTTTTTAAGTAGTGAAAGGAAGGAAATCCTACTCTAAGAAACTTTTAATTAACTCCTCAGCATTTCCCAAAAGTTACAACTTGAATGTTTTCCTGAGCCCAAGTCAGAGCATACTGAAGTTTATTAAGAGCCACAGCAGCAAAGTGATAGTGGTGGAGACAGGTGCAATGGGATATAAAATCTGAACCTTAATTGAACACCTTTGAAGCATTTCAAGTGATAATCTTTACAACATAAACTGCAACACTGAATATTGAATTAATTCTGAGGCTGTTTCAGTAATAACTTCTTAAATAAAGACTTTCTGTTCTCTGCACAGAATCTACACTCATGCAGGTGAGTCTTAGGTTGTGTATTACCAAAAAAAAAAAAACCAACCCAAACCATTAAGCAACTCTGGCTCAGTGGTTTCCTAAGCCAAAATTCATTACAGCCAGTGAGTGTAGTCTAAAGAAGTACATTAGTACTACAATGTGTTTGTCTTGTTATTACCCTCTTGTGTTTATAGCTGTTGGAGATAAAATTCTGGACTAGAAGGACCTTTGAGTTGACCTGATACAGTTGTTCTTAGCCTAATTAGTTCACTCATGACTGAGAAATAGGAAGAGACACAGTATAGGCATCATCTCCTTCTTTGTAGGGTTTTATGGGCAGACAATCTAGCTTTATGTGGCTTTTGAGGGGAAAGAAAACTACTAGGCAGAGACATGAGTTCTATCCTTCAATCCTGCTTCATGATTGCAGTGTCAGAAGTCAGGGAAATGTGGCAGGAAAAGGTAAGAGTGTGGTCTTAGTAAAGAGCATATCCTGAGGTATTTTTTCAGTCCCTTGTGACAGTGACATAGAGGAATATTCCAGCCACTAGGGAGAATATGTTAATGGCATTGCCACTGTGGATTATGTTTGGGTCACAAATATCCACTGCTCATGGCCCTTCTCTGTATTAGGAAGCAGGGAAGATAATGCTCTATGAAGCAGCCAAGCTTCATCACTTACTGAATCAGCAATAACATATTGATCATTCAGGAAACGTGTCCTGTAGAGCTGCTTGTCCTAAAAAAATCAATCTTTGGCTAATCTATGCATTTTGTAGCAGAAGAATATATAATAACTCTTAAATTACTTGCATATACTGTTCTGTATTTGGAGCTGGGTATTGTGTGGGGTTTTTTTTATCGCGTGGGACGCTTAGATGTTTGTTCCAAGTTCACTGCTTAGTGTTAAAAATTGTGCTAATGCCTTTTCCTTATATCTTCTATGTTTCTCAAATATTCTGAAGAGTTGGGAAAAGAATGGAGCTTAAGTAGGTTAAAATTTCTCTGTACTTCCACCATACCATGAGGAGCAGAGAATTTTACATGGCTTCCAGTGGTAAAAGAAGAGGCTAAGCATCAGGAAAGATTTTGAAAGGTATATAGAATGAAAGATTTTAATAAGTTATGTAAGGTACTGCAGAAAACTTTCTCTTCTGTAATGGAGCATTCTTCTGCCCTTCAGCAAAATTACAGTTTAATTTACATTAGTGAAGAGTGATAGAGCTGGTGGTTGTCCTGGTTTTGACTGGGATAGGGTTGATTTTCTTCATAGTAGCTGGCATGAAGCTGTGTTTTGGATTTGTGCTAGAAACAGCATTGATAACACAGGCATGTTTTAGTTACTGCTGAGCAGCACTTTAGAAAATCTTTTCTGCTCCTCACCCCACCCTACCAGGAGGCTGGGGAGTCAGGAGGGGACCCAGCTGGGACAGCTGACTCCAACTGACCCAATGGATATTCTATACCATAACATGTCATGCTCACAGATACAGCTGGGGAGAGAAGAGGGATGGGGGGGATGTTTGGAATGATGCTGTTTGTCTTCCCAAGTCATCGTTATGTGTGATGGAGCCCTGCTGTCCTGGGGATGGCTGAACACCTGCCTGCCTATGGGAAGTGGGGAATAAATTCTTGTTCTGCTTTGCTTGTATGCACACCTTTTACTTCACCTGTTAAACTGTCCTTATCTCAACCCATGAGTTTTCTCACTACAACTCTTTGGATTTTCTCCTCCATCTCACCAGGGACAAGTGAGGGAGCAGTTGTGTGGGGCTTAGTTGCTGACTGGGGTTAAACCATGACAGTGGCTGATTGTACTTTGCAATCATCATTCCAGGGTCTAGAGCAAATTGTTTTGTTAATGATATAAATCATCAAGTGAACTAGAAAAATATTATATTATTGCAGCCTTGATCTTTTCCCAGAACTGACTCAGATGAATCTTGGCAGCTTGGGATTTTCATATCAGAAAAGTCCATAAACAGTTATTTAATTTTGTATCTGTATTCTCTCTCATAAGACTTTCAGTAGAGATATATTTGAATGTTGTGCAGCAAAAAATCTGGCAAGGAAGATAAGAAATAAAATGGGCATAATCAAAATTCTGTGGCCTGACACTAATAAAGAGTGCTAAAATCCACTTATCACAAAATCCCTCCTAGATTTTGTATCTATGTAGCAAAATAGAGTCATTAGCTGCAACTCCAAAGCTGTCTTTTTCTACACAATCAATGGAAATGTTGAGAGAGAATAAATGGCATATATTAAAGAGGCTGCAATTGCATTTCAGAGCCATAGAAAAATCCATGACTTAAACATCAAACAATGAATCTTCAACTGAAATGCTTCTTTGCATTATCCGAAAATGTTAAAGTTGGAAGTACATCAAAAGTCATAGGCAGATATCTATCTTCTGGAGTAGATTGGGCTGCCTGAAAAAATTCTCTGAACCTGACTTAAAGGGAGGAGTTGATCACAGAAAATATGGTGCAACAGAGCACAGATAAAGGACAGTATACATGAAGGTATAGATGGAGAAGGTGTACCCGAAGTCATAATGTAAGTGTACATGAAATGGATTTCATTTCTGAAAGGTGCCTATCCACCAAATGCTTAAAATCTTCTGGGGTGGAGGTTCTGACTTTGATTGACAACTTTTTCCTGTTCTTCATTGTTCTTATTATGAGAAAACTTTTATTTTCCAATGCTGGACAGTGTTGTTAGTAGAGGTAAAAAAGCTCTACTGCTATAATGGAAAACACTAATACTGTTGTTACTCATGGTAGGCACAGAGAGGTGTTTAGCCTCTTTATCATCCCATGGCTACCTCTTAAATATTTGAAAAGAACAATACACATTTCTCTAGTTCTCCCTCTCTAAAGATAACAATTCCATGTTTTCCTTTCTTCCGGTAAATGTTGTTTGTCTTTTATACTAGCCCTGTTCTCTGAACTTTCTCCAGCTTTCCACATCCTTTCTAGATTGCCATGCGGAAAATTCAGTGACTATACATACCAGACATGTAAAGAGGTGTCCTGGAAGGGATACAGAGGATAGATGATAGTCTTTTTTCCAAGAATGGAATGTTCCCAGATTCATGCATATGAAAAACTGAAATACAGGCATAGGTGAAGCTGAGCTTACGCAGTCAAACCAACTGTCATTGAACTTCGTCAAAATCTGACGCTCCAGATAAAGTTGACAGACATTCCCAGATGATGTATCAATTGCATTACGAATTCAATATATTCAGAGTTGGGTTCTGCTGCACCACACCCTTGTGAAGCTGAGACTTCTGTGCTTTAGAAGGTATGAAGTGTGAAGTAGCTGTCATTTCTTTTGAACAGGCTGTTAGCATCAATCAGCTGGATTATTGCACTTTGGGCTGCTTGACTGAAGCAGTCATTCTAACAAATACCCAAGGTGGAATGCTTGGTGGTATGTCAAGTTTGTCATCGAGCTCCTTACATTCATTGCTTCTCTCACATTTGATATTTTGCATGAAGTACAACACCCATTTTCTTCAACAGCATAGGGTTCTGCTGAAAAGTGAAAGCTTTGTTTGATACCTCCTAGAAACACCTGGCATTTGTTTGTAAGTTTACAGGGAGAAAGAGATTTCACATTATGATGTTGTGCTTGAGAAATATCATTCAATCAATAAACAATGCTTATTTGAAAAGGCAGAGGAGTTAGAACTGTGTCTGTTAACTTTTCTGCATTAGGGTTTTGAAGTATAAACAATGAACTATGTAAGATTAAAAAGACTAAGACACATGTTACTAAATCATAGCTTTTCATGGAAAATTGTTATGGAAGACAGTTCACCACATACTTTGCCCAAAAGAGAAGAAAGTGTAATGACATTCAGTAGTTAGCATAATCTCTGTGGAGGATATTTGGTGTTCATGACACACTCTGAGGTGGAAAAAGGAGAAGATGGAGCTGAGTCTGGAAGATAGAATCAGTCTAAATTGAGAAATATGGAGAATGAGTTAGAAGACTGCTGGAAAGATGCTTGCTGTAGGCCAGGAAACCATCTTCTTCTCTTGTGTTCAATAGGGTTTGGATACTTATGATACCACCAGCAGCATCAAACATATGCTGTCACCTGGGTTCTTCAAAATTTGATTCTACCTGATTTTAAAAAAGCTAATTTAGCTTTTCTTTCTGGTCAGGATAGTAACCGTAAGAATCAAGAAGATATGCTGTGAGCTGGTACCCACCTATAACAATGTGGAACAAATAGTGGAAGAGCTTCATACAATACAAACATTCTTGTATTTTTATTACCATAAAGAGGATTAAAAAAAAGGCGTATAGTTGAATACTTTTGTTAGAACAATAAATACAAAATGTCTGGGCAGGCTGGAACACACTGTTACAAAAGTCTTTTCTGTAATGGTAAGAAAGCTTAGAGAGATTGCCATTCAGCCAGATGTCAGAATGTCCCAACTTATGTAAAAATGCATAAGGACAGCTTATTTTCTTAGTTCATCATTGTAGCACAAATAAATGACAAGATGTGAAGGCATTTATTAATGACCAAACTAAGTCGCCCAAGCCTAATAAAGCTGAAGAAATTGCTCTCAGACTGGTCTGGAAATGGTCTAGAAATGACACAAGTTATAGGCATGCAGTAAAAAGTCAATTAGCTCAAACAGGCTCACCTAGACCTGGTTACCCAGGACCAACACCAAAGAGTTTTTGAATGCCTCCACAACCTATTTCAGTGCTGAGTCCCCCTCACAGTAAAAATGTATTTCCTGATGTTCAGAGGGAACCTCCTATATTTTAATTGGTATCCAGATCCCTTGGACCAGATGACCTCCAGAGGTTCCTTCCAACTTTACCTGGTCTGTGATTCTGTGGCACTCAGAAAGTACGTAATTTACCATAGTGCCAAACACGAGAAGGACAGAAAGTAAAAGCTGGTCCATGTATACCACCATGTCCAGGCAAGAGAAGATTTTATCCCAGGTCATACCATTACTGAACTATTCAAACATGAAGGAAATTGGCAATAATGTCAATAGTTCTGGTTAAGAAAAAAAGACAGGGGCACCAGACTCTGCAGACTATTAGATGAAGTAATTTTAAACACTTCATGACAGTAAGATGGATTATACCCTGGAGGATGTAGCAGGTTGTGGTGTCTGACACTCACTGTTAAAACTGAACATCAGGCAGCATAAGAAATTGTCAGATTTGTTGGAGAATTATTTTCACAGCAGATAATCTAGGGATAAGTTTGGAGCTGTACACCTGTTCCAGCTGAGGTTTTTTAGGGGTACCCTGCAGGGGCTGCCGGCCTCTTCCAGATCTACCAACACTGGCAGGTGTGACTTATCTCCTGTGCATTCACAATTTTATTGCACACCCTTCAGAAGACAGTGGAATGCCCTTTGACTCAGCACAGATCACTGAAGCTGGTACTTCACTAGTAAAATTGGAAAGGTTAATCCACGTGCCAAGATATTTATCCTAGAACAGTATCAAACTTTTGGGAACAAAAAAAAAAGAAGATGGCTTATTTGTAGATCGGCAATGTGTGGAGTTGAAAGCTAGCAATGAACTAGAATCCAAAAAAATACTGTTGGGTCCAGATCCAGGAGGAAGAAGGAAGATACTTTTGCTAACAAAAAGATTTAAAGCTGCATGGTGCACAGCTTTCCATAAGCTTACTATATTGGAATTCCACAGCTCTCCTATCAAGGATGTTTAGACACTTTGATGGATTGTTTTTGGGGTTGGGGTTTTTTTGGTAGTTTTATCGCTATTCCTACTGGCACATAGATTAGGCAAATCACTGCAGCAACTGCTATGATGTTATGTAGCATTTTCATGTTTGAGGTTTGTGCCCACTCTTTCTGTTCTGGGCTACCTGTGTTTTAAAAACATTTTCTTGTTAGGCAGTGCAAGTGCTGTTAATTTGGGGGGGAAGCCTTGATGCAGGAATATAAATTCTTAAATTGCTTGCAACATTGAAAGTCTAAATTCCTGCGAGAGGGAAAATTGAACCAGAGTGATTAATTCCTAGAGAGAATTAACAATTAGAAATCAACTTTTCAGTCTTCATTTGTATGGGAAGAGCCTTGTGAGTGAGGTCCCTGTAGCAAAGCCTTTGAATTTTGCAGAGCAATTTCCCAAACGATTGGAGAAACTGTAAAGCTGCTCTTTCAGTGAAAAGCAAGTGTAGGCACAAGTGTGGTAACTCTTATGCCTTCTTTAAGGCTTAAGTAGAAAAGAAAGGAATTCATTGCTCAAGCACATGAGCATACTTAACACAAGAGTTGTCTCCTGGTTTTTTGCCCATACTTTGCAGAGGTGGAAGAGGGGCTGGCCTTTTTGCTAAGACACTAATTGCAAGGGTGTCAGAATAGACTGCAGTAATAAAAGTTTTGCACAGATAAAAGTACATGCATATCACAAGTCTGCTATAACGTAGATGCTTCTATAGTGCTGTTTGTAGAACTTTATTTGCCAAAAGTAGCTCACATAATAATTTTGCATATTTTTGTATCAGTTCACGGTTTCTGATGTTAAAATACATTTATTTGTGTTTTTACCTGCCTCTTCCCTGCTTCCAACAATTCTTTTTCTGTTTACGTGTTTGTTTATGTTCTTTTTATGTTGTTCACATCCATGCCTTATTTCTCCTCCTTTATATTCTACTTACATATCATGATTTCCCTGGAATCTAGGGAAATGTGATCAGCATTCACAGTCACCGCTAGACCAGTCTGTTAGAAAGCATATTGGTGAAGAATAGCCGATGAATTCCCAGCACCAGATGTTCTGTCAGACTGCTCAAAGTTAAATGAGAGCTGTGCAAAAGTATATTGCTCAGTCATCTTCATGATCTAACAACATCTGGTTCATTTGCAGGTGCCCTCTGTCCCAGCAGCATTACATTGAATTCTGTTTACTGCATTGTAAAGGGAACTGATTTATTTTGTATCAGGCTGTGGGGAAAAATAGCTGCTTTTGTCACTAAATCAGTCTACTACTAGCTGTTGAAAGAAAAGGACTAGAAATAAATGAGTTTACTTGCTTACTGTTGGAATTCCCGCCTTTCAGATAATCCAGAAATTTCAATGGCTGTTTTCTGTCTAATCAAACTATTTCCGCTGCACAAATGTTTAAAAAACAAACAAAAACAAGCAAACAAACAAAGAAAAAACACCCCCTACAAAAAGAAAAAAAAGCAACAAAACCCCCCAGAAATTAGATGCATGAGTTTGCTTTCATTAATTTCTTACTTCTGGAAAAACAGTTACAAGTTGTTAATCTCTTGTATGTAAAATTTCATAGTGCAGAAACTCAGAAAGTTATGATTTTGGAAGATCAGATAGCAGAATGACAAGCCAGGACAAAATTTATCTGCAGTGCAGTACTTTGATAGAGTAATATGATACTGCCTTTTCCTACACAATATTGTGAAAGGCAAAACAGCATTGCTGTTAAATCCATGCTTCACTGGGATATGCACAGATGATTTCCACTGCTGCCAATCTGAGGCACCTTAAAATTCCAAACTTTGTGGTGCAGAATGGAGAGTGGAGTGAAGGTCAGCCCTGTTCTCGGCATGATGTCTTCTGAATTTTGTTAATCAGTTAATTGCTTCTTATCTCCCTAGGTCCCATAGCTGATGTTCTCTCTCATGTATCATTAAAGAAGGGAGCTATCTTGCTATCACTCATGTGTCTGGTATCTCAGACCCAGGCAGTGAAATCTCTTCTTGGTCTGCAAATCAGTGGGGAGAGCAGTGGGAGCTGCAAGGCTCTGGAATTGTCATGGGGGAGCTGACTGGCACCAGTGGGATGTGCATTCCTGCAAGTGTGGAAAAAAAAGCTGCTGTGAGGTCTGATAGAAGATGTTATAGCCTCAACAATAAGCTGTTTCTGCTGAGAATGGACACAACTAAAACATCCTACTGCAGGCAATCTAAAAAAACATCCCAAACCATATAGCCTTACATTGTCCTTTCTTTGACAACAGCTAAAAAAAATCTAAAACCTGCATACAAGAGGCCAGATTGATTTTTTAATCAAGGATATGTGGCTCATCCAATTTTTTTCTTTCCATGCCTTCTCTTGTGTTTATCGTGATGTAAAGGCTTTATCTAGAGACCTGGAGATACAGATCCGGAGATTTGATGGGAACATGATGAAATTCAATTTTTACTTGTTCATCTGAAGACTGACTCTGCTTTAATTTGATTTGCCCACTGATCTTCTAGATTAGTAGAACACAAAGTATCTGTATGAAGGGACATGCTACTTCTAGCTACTGAAACAGAATTTTAGTAGTCTGTTTATTATAGAGCTTATTGTGCTATCCTTTCTATTTCTTTTAATAGGTCTGTTCAAATACAGAGAACTACTAGGGCTACCACAGTCTTGTCAGCTAAGCACTGCCAAAATAATCCAATGAAATCTTGCATTGGAAATCAAATTCTATAATTGGTTACATTGGTACAATTACACAGATAAGGTTTCCATTAACTGCAGTGAGAGCTGCATCTATGAGACCAGTTCCAACTTGGGGGCTGTGAATATTACTTGGATATATAAGTCCTATTGAAACATAAGTTCTGTGGATATATAAGTCATATTATCCTCTTTTGCTGGCAGAAATCTGGTGTAAATATAAGCTGCACTTGGCCAGCAAGGTGGTCACTGTTGACACAGGTATCTCCTTTTTGGTCATCTGAGTGAAGAGGGAAAGAAATCCATAGCCTAGTCCTGTTCCTCATTGCACATCTGTTTAAGAACATTTTTTTGATAGTGTCTTTCTATTAGCCCAGTCTGTAATGGTGTGGTTAGAACAACTCTGATGGATGTTTTTTCTTCAGTTCAAACAAAAAAAACAATAGGTTTCTATGTAATTAAGCCTTTCAACTCTGCAGTGAATATTGACTGTAGAGCAGTACTTGACACTGATGGTTCACATACAGAACCTGATATGAGATGCATCATTTCTGCCTCATTTAAGGCACTTTCAGGGCAGTGTTGTTAAAGGTATTTCTCCCAAACAGTCAATTTAAAATGCACTGCTCTTTCTTGCTCTCAAAGCCCTTATGGACATCTTCACAGTAACATGATGCACTTACTGCAAATGAATTCACAAACACCACAACGAAAATTCGTTTTTCTTCTCTGTTTCCTAGAATTGGTATCAATTATATCACAAACCCTTTTTACAAGATGAGAGAGAGAAGAATTTGGATGTCTGCAGTGTTGAATGCCTGTGGTTAATAGCTTTAGAAAGAGCTGAGGTATCTAGATACATATGCCAGCATTGACTTTGTCAAAAGAGTAGGCTTTAATTCTTAGTAATAATATACAGAGGGAACACTGAAACAGTGATAGAAAAATCTCTGAGTTATTGTTTGGCACATTTTAGACAAAGAACTTGGTTTGAGACCTACTCTGCAGCAATGTTCTCCAGTGGATATAATGTGTGTCCCCATTTAGGTACTTTTTTTTTCTATCATCTCCAGTTGTTTTGGTGTGGTTAGGGCCATAGATGGGATTTTCTTTGTCAGTGTGTCTGAGTCCTGTAATCTGTTTGCAGGCTGAGTTTCACATTCTGCAATAAAGCAGTCTGTCAATCAGACTGTCCCTCAGCCAGGAGCAGGGCTATCACTTATTCCCCATCAGCCACCAAGCCCTTAAACTAGGATGTTATGTGGAGGATCCCTGCTATATCCTATTCCCCTGAGAAAGAAGCTTCACAGAAAGCATAACGATGTATTAGTGTTCAACACAGTTAAATCCCCTTCTAGAGATTTGTCTTTGGTGAAATTGGGCAGTGTTTCTTTTTTTCTGCATTCCACCCCATGCACCTCACGTTGTAGCAGTGAAGAGCTGGGCAGCTTATATGTGGGAAGATAAATATGAGCACTATTGATTTTTGGAGCAGATGAATTGCACCATTGTTGGTAGTGCTTTTTCTGTCTTGAGTAAGATCAGCTGTGGATAAACATTCCTTTGTTTTGAAGCTGTTCTTAGCTCTGGTTCCTGTGTACTTTGATTGCTTTGAAGAAACTTTCTCTGCTGGGTTATATATCTAAGTCAGGATACTTGACTTGTGTTTATCTCTTCACAATGAAATATTAGCAGGAGAGTGGTCCTGTGAATTTTGCTGAGAGCAATGCATGTGCATGTGTAAAGGCATCCTTCGTAAGATTGCTTTGATCTCTTTCCTCTGGGTTCACTTTAATATTCTTAATTAATTCCCAATAAGCATATTTGTTCAATTTGTGCTTGATTTCTCTTTATCTTTTTGGTATTACTATGTTCTTTGATAAGGATAGGCCACTCATCTGTCATTTGCATGAGAGCATTCCTTCTACATTTTTTTTATTCCAACAAAATAGTTTTTATCCCCTAGAAGCTGCTACTGACTGCAACTAGATTTCTTTTTAGAAAATTTTTCTGATTTTTTTCATTTTTCATTTAACATTGCCCTACTTTTTGTCTAATATTAGACTTCATGGTTCATTGGATTATATTACTATCATTGATTTTTCTTGTTTTCCAGAGGATTTAATAATTCAGGAACACATTCTTTTTCACTAGCTCTTCTGGCTATGTTCCTTTCTCTTTAAAAACCCTGCTGTTGTGTTCTTCTTTAAGTGTCTCCTTAGTCAAGAATAACCTAGATATATTTCCTCATTACTGGCCTATCTGTTTTGAAAAGCAAGGGATTTATTTTAATTACTCATTGTCCCTAGGCAGTTATTCAAAATTTCCTTGTATTTCTTTGGGACAACAAAATCACTGTCTCCTGTACTGTCCTGAAATACTTTTTCCTATGTAGGTTTGTTCTTTCAGGGGCAAGGAAGGTTGCAGAACAGAAAACAATACTTTAGAGTTCTCCAATGCTCTGATGAGATTTGGGCTTCTTGTACATAAAATATTGCTGCAGTCATTAATTAATTTTTACTTTGCTGTTCTGCTTTTCTTTTTGACTTGATGATGTGCTTGATGATTTAGAGTAAGAGAATGGATACTCAAGTTCGAAAACAAAACCTACAAATCTTGATGGAAGCACATTGTTACTTCAGTCTTAACTCAGAGAGCAAAACATCTGATTTGAGACACTACGGTCTCTCTGAGCTGAAGAAAACACATATTAACAGTACGGACATGAACTAGATTGTGTATCAGCAGGGCCTGATATGAATCAATAGTTCCCTACCTTTCTGCATTGTGTAGGTGTTTCTGAGGGGAAAGCACCCAGACAATCGTGAAATGCTCTGGGTCAGCAGAAGCTGCGGACACATTCCCCGCACATCTGTCCTGAATGGATACTTTGAAATTCCGGCAGCACTTTGTTCCTGTCTCTGCTTTGGATCTTGTGGAGAGCTGCAAGCCGTTGGCACTTCCTTGGAGGAGACATGTGGGGTGCCAAAAGGACTCTCTCGAGAGCTAAGCAACCCACCTCAGGTTATGGTGACCAAGTGAACCACCCCCAGCATGCCTTGCTTCTTTATGGTAATACCTTGTACCCAGTTGGCTAAATGGTTCCTACCCCACCCCCTGCCTTTCCCATAAAAAGGCTCTGAGTCTGCCGCAAAACTAGGAAGTGTGTCTTCCTGGTCTCCCTTTCGCGGTGACTGCTGGTTTATAGAAACTACTTGTGGAACTGCCATACAGAGCTCCTGTTTTTCTGTCCCTGAGTTTGCCTCGGGTGATTTCACAAAGAGCTGTATCACAAGAGCTGAAATCACTTGTAGCTGAGAAATTGCTGCACCTTGCTGAAATCACTCGCTGTCCAGGGAGGCTTTCCAACACCCCTGGGAGAGCTGTTCCTTGCAGGATGCTCTTTCTAGGGAGGTTGCGGCATACCGGTGCTGACCAGCATCAGACCCTCTGCGACAGGATCTTGTGTGTGTATTTGGGTTACTGAAGTGGACAGGGAAGAATTTCAAGATGTGTAGGTGTGATGTGGAAGTTCTCTTACAGATGAATTTGATAGCTTGCTCTTGAAAAGCAGCTGCTTGCAATGAAACTGTTTTGGTTTTTGGTTTTTGCTTTTGAAGTACAGCTCTAAATACTCTCCTTAAATATTCTCAGAAAGATGGTTGTTAAAAAACTGCATCATGATGGAATCAAACACTTCCAGGTGTCTTTGCCTGATGTTAGTTTTATTGTTAGTATTGCTTAACTTAAACTCTGGTATCTGCCTGAGTGGCCTTCTCAGAATAGCCATTTTCCCTGGTCATCGTTAGAAATTACTCTCTTGCTGTCGCTATGGAATAGGGTAAGGTTTGTTGGCATTTCTTTGCTCACGTTGAGTGTAAAGGTAATGAAAGAGTAAAAAGTCAGGGAACCAAAAATATTCATTGTCTGAAACCAGTATATTTCCTGAAATAATAGTTTCAATGAAGCTCTCTTTTCCAACTTCCAGAATTCAATTTAAATAATAATACTGTGGATAAAGCTGTTCATCTGGAGATTAGACAAGTTGTCTGAGTTGTGGGGAAATCCAGGACCATATAAGTGCATTGTCTGATTTAAAGTATGTATTCCCATCTCCAAAGTGAATGCATTTATTTCTTGGAAATGCTTCCTAACTGAAAACATTGGTCTTCTTTGTAATGACATTTTTTTAATTTCAGTTTCCAAAGAATCACTATGCCAGACAAGTTTCACAATTCCTGTTGTTTTGGGAGAGACAATTGAAAGCATGCCTTGCTACACTAGTACAGGACATAGGACTGAAGCCAGTATCTCTTAGATATCCACTCATCTCCTTAAATATCTTCAATTCTCTCAGTTCTTTCTATACACAGTAATATTAACAGGCTCTTCAGCTGGAAAGAAACTCATGTATTCAGTGATATTATTCATGAACAAGCATGTTAATAGGGCATATCTTATATGGATGATTCCTATTACCTCTCATGGCAAGCAGGATGCTTGATTTGAAGATTAAATGTATATATGGAAGGCAAAATCCCTAGGATCTAGTCCTGACTGTCGCACTGCTTCAGTTTTGGGTGAGCTTTGGTGTCTTGGTTTCAACAGTTCTGATGAATAAACTGTAAACATGGTCTGGCTCAATCAGAGCGGTGGGGCTGAAAACAAAATAGTTGTCTAATGTGAAAAACTGTTCTTGCACACAAATTACTATGACAGAGCAAACAATGCCAGAGTTCTGTTCCTAGACTTGTTGTGAGACATTGGGAAACCCAGATGTAATCACTGCCCTGCCTCAAAGAGATAACTATGTGAGGATAAATATATTAAGACTTAAATGGTCTGTGATTGTAGAAATGGTTGGCCGTGGAAAGTCTACATGGAATTTGATACTAACCTTTCTGTCAGCTGTTGAATTCGATTAAACAAATATCATTTTGCTCAGTGTAAAAGTCCCAATTCTAATGTATCTTTCCCTAAAAAAAAGTGTCTGTGCCTCATGTTTATAGATTAAATCTCAAAAGCATGTTCAAAGTAGCTTAGATGTTTAAATGTAAAAATATGCCTTTTTTAATTACTTTTTCCCCCTGCTGCATTCTTTGGAGCTAACTCATAGATGTATTTTTAATGCTTGGGTTTGGCAATCTTCTACTAGCTGAGTTGTCATCCAAAGGTAAAATCAAAATATTATTATAACCCTTAAACCAAGAAAAGAACATTTTATACGACAAAGCAAGGTTAAAACTGGCTTCTTGCTAAATGAGATAAAAAGAATTGAATGCTAGTAATTTCTGAAATTTCTTGGCAGAGTTTGAAAACACTTTTGGCATGGTTGTATGTTAACTACTGTGGAATTAGTCCCTGGTGCAAAGATAGACTATTCCAATATGTAGCAAAAGAGAGAGAATTAGTTTTATTTACCTCATTTATCTCAACAGTTCCCTAGTCTGAAAAGCATCCCAAGGATGGCTCTTAGATTTAAATATTTACTTATTAGAATGCTTGAATTAACAAGAAAAAATGGAGAGCTACTGAATTTCTGGATGCTAGATTTAGCTCTGAAGTTCAGCTTATAACATGTCCTCCTGAAGGTCAGAGTTCCTCTTTTGGAGGCTGATTTTACTATTTGGGATATCTAGACTCTTATTCTCCCTAGTTGGGTGATATTCTTGGAGTAATGATACAAGTCATTATCTGTGTGTGACAAAGGACAAGACATGGCAAATTTCCCAGGTTCCTCCTCTAGCAGCCACACTTCCATTGCTAGATGTGCTTCTGATGGTTGAGTTTTTGTATGAAGCACCTCCTCACCCTCAAAGCCGTCACCTCTCAGAGGGTAATAGATGCCAGGGATGACTGCGCTTAGGACAGAGCCTAAGTGGAAGTAAAGTTCAGCTAAAGAGGAGCTAAAGGGAAGGGTGAACTTTCTTTTCCCTCTAAGACAGCTAAACGGGAGACTCTGAGGGAATACTCGTTTGCAATGAGTGCTCATTAAAAGAAATGGAGCCACAGCTTTCCTCAAATTTTCTGGTTTGTGAAGATACCTATGGACTACATTTCTCATAAAATATTGGAATGTGAGGGCAGTGCTTCAGGGCAATGGACTAGAGGATGAAAACATTAACAACTGCATACTGAAAGTAGCTGAGATTGTGGAGCTTGGACACCTGGAAGGCATTCACTGAATCTCTCTCCCTTTCATTAAGGGAGTTCAGCAATAAGAATAAAACATAGAACAGCATCTCTTTGTATTTGCATTCATTGTTGTTATTTCAGCTCTATGTTATGGACACGCAAAGAGTTCCAAGGTGAATTATTATTATTATAAAAAGTAATATCTACCAAATTATAATTTTAAGGAAGCTGAGCACAACAGAGATAGCTGGATGACTATTCAATTTAAAGACAATAGATGAAACTACATGAACTTGGCAATGCTGACTGTAGGTGATGTCCCCTGATCTTACAGCTGGGTCTTGTAATAGAAAACATCTGTTTTCTATTATGTTGAGTGTATTTTAGCTACCTAACTCTTTCTACTGTTTCCAGTGGTAAAAGCGTTACTTTTACAAACAAACCAGTTTCAATAGGCATGTCTCTACTGAGCAATGAATCTTGATCTCCAGGGAACTGGAAACGAGCCTTACCAATACTGTAACAGTGCTTTGTCTGTCTACTGAGTGCTGAAGATAATTGCTTCCTTTCTCTGGACAAGGACAGCTTTCTTTAGTCCTAGACTGCTTGTTTTGCTGTCTTCTGCACCTGCTGTGTTTTCCTCCCACTTACCACTAAAACGGTGCCCTTGATTTATAGCAGTGTAACCCTGTGATCCTTCCGCAAAGGGCAGGGAAGTGTATAATAGTCCAGTCATTATTATATATCATAACTAGAGAATTTTGTAAGGAAGTCAAATCAGGACCACATCATATAAATGGATTGTATAGAGTTCTTGCACATTCAGCCCAAGCATTACACACTGATGGTATCTTTTCAGGTTATCCTGTCTCATGTCTTCAGGTGAGGTCTTGATCCGTAGGGGGTGGTGACACTTTTCTTATAATTTTTAGACAGCATGTTAATGGTTTTCTGAAGAGATCATATGGAGAGCTTTGAAAATGCCTAACACATCCCATGTTGATAGTAATTTTTGTACCATGTGTATAAAGCAAGCAAGCAAGCTTCCCAATAATTCTAGTGATTTTTAAGCTGCCGGTGTAGGGGCAAACATTGCAGAAATTATCTGTCTGTATAAATGTATTTGTATATAGGGAGATCAGAATAGGCTCTTGAGAAAACTTAGATAATGTATTAGAAATCCATTTAAATAAGAATGTACCCTCTGTTGCCAGTAGTCTGCTGAATGGTCTGGTATCATCCCTCAATCATTAAGTCATATTTAAACAAGGTGCTGAAGGACTTTGATGTTACTGCTTTGTCTTGGCAGTTTAACTAACTGGGAAAATGGAATGAAGTTAATTGCAAGCTCATCCACAGTAGAGATGGAACAGAAGTAAATATCACAAACCTTATAATTCTTTCCAGTATCACTTGTGCCCCCACACTGTAATTGCTGAGCTAAGGCTCTGTGTTCCATACCAGAAAAAGGACTATATGAGATCAGTCAAACACATTCCTACTTATTTTTAAAAGCCAAACCTTAAAGTATGTTTGTTTGGAATCTCTGTTTGTACACTGTGAAGAGGGCTGAACTCTGCACATCCCACATGGTAGTAAATTTAAATTCCATCTATTTAAAACTCATAATAAAGAAAAAAAGACTTACAACTGCTGACCAAAGTGCTTATAGTTGCCTTAAAAATTCCTGTTCTTTCCACACTCTGCCCTCTTGGGGTTACAGAGGAGGAAAGGCAGATGTGAACAGTTTGTCTGCCACAGATTGCTTTAACACTGTGGGTTCCTTCCAGCAGAGAGATGTTTGCTGTGCAAATGGCACCTACCACAAAGGGACACCTGCACTGTTTGAGGGCTCTCAGTACCTTCATAATTCACTCAAATTCTCAAGTCCCCTTCAGGACCTTCTAGCCTGAGGGGCTCTCCTCCTCTGTTTGATGAAAGCTGGGCATCACCCTTTTCCCAATGATATGGCGAGAGAGTTTCTCACTTGCAAGTGTGTGAGGAATTAAAGGATGAAAGAGATACCACTTATGCTGGGTTTGATCTGTGTCTGTTCTGGGTGCTGACCATCTTCCATATTTTAAAGCAGTAGAGAAAAAGTGTCAGAGTAGAAACAAGAGTAGCAGGCTGAAAGGAGGTGAGGAGGTGATGTAGCTAAGTATGTATGTCTTAATCTGTGTTTTATCTTGCTGTAGAATTCACATCTGTGGTGGAACGTAGTGGAATACAGCTATTGGACAGGCTTTTCTTTATGTCTCATAACATGTGGCCTAAGGCGGTATTGTTGTTACTTGCTATGCAGGAATCACAGCCATAAATCACCGTCAAAACAATAAAGGATAAGCAGACATGCTTTGGGAGGTTAGCTGCTTCACATTTGGGCACTTCTTAAACCTGTCTTCTCTGAGTTAATTAAACAGCAACTACTGGACTTTTCTATTTGGCCCTAACTTCATTTTCCATGACACTGAATGCATGACTACCATGATATGCAGTGACATCCCACAGACTGAACCAAGAATATTCTATGCAAAAACATTTAATAATTACAGCTAGAACTAAGGAACCAGTGTTTCCAAGTTTCTGCCGGAAATAATGTCTGTGTTTGGTGATTCTGGCCCCACAAAGAGTGATCTGCAGTATGCTCAAGGGGTGAAATTAGAATTCTCTACAGATTGGAGGGAGAACATGGATTTTTGCAGGCTAAATACTTCCATGAATTAAGCTGTTCTACTTAGTTTCTATTCTGTTTTAGATCTCAGATATTTGGCTTGGATCCATCTTATTTAAACTGGAACTGTATCAACAACTACCCTTTTATTCGCACGTTTGAGTAGTGGTATCACAGTTAAAAATGATTGTTTCACTAGGTCGTGTCCAGCAGAGTTTACGAAAACCTCATGAATCACAACTTCTGTTGTGAATCTGTCAAAATCCGTTGTGTTCTGAGATGCAACAAGGACTGACTCCGATCAATGAGAAGAAAAAAGACAAATAGATAATCATTATTTTTGTATATGGTCTTTTTCACAAATTCAAGGCTCAGCACCAATACCATGTCTCCAAGGAAGCCAAAATTACTTATATGATGTTATGTTGGATTTATTCTTTCTGTTATGCTTAGGAAGCTATCCATTAAAAGACATTTTCAGAATAAAAAGTTTAAAAGGATAAGTGACTCCCTGGCCACTGGATATGATCACTCACTGTTATTATAATTATAAATATTTTTACTCCATCTAAAAATGTTTTTTAACTTATATATATGAATATATATTCATATTTTATATCCTAAGTTAAAATTCATTTATATATTTGACAGACAGATAAACTTTCTAACCTTTACTTTACCAAATTCAATACTCTAACAAAGGCAGCAAGGTAGCCTATGCATCTTAAATTCTACTCCTTTGTAATCATTATATCTTTTTTAGGGAACAGCCCAGAAAAGACTGGAAACATCTGAAGAGCTCATGTTATTGGTCCCACAGATGGGCTAAGAATATTATGCAGACAAATTACATGTTGCCTGCTTAGGTCAGGCAACAGATTGCACATTAAGGATAGATAATCTCATAATGATTTACGATGCATTTATGGGCAGACGGGAGAAGAAGTTCTGGCCAAAGTTGTTCACAGCGAGTTGAAATAGTACCAGTGGATGGTAATTTATCATCTAAAGCCCACAGAACTGAACTGCAGCTGGACAGGCTACCCAGACTACCATGCCAGAAGTGGGCAGCTGTATAAAAGCCACTGCTGAAATATCCTCTGAGGATGCTTTCTGTTGGCTCTTCTCCAGTGTGAGAAGAGGCATGCACTTGTGAAGGACATGCAGTAAGTGCCACATCACCTTAAAGTTTAGATTCGTACTTCTTGGCACTTTTCACTTTTACCTCTATTTCTTTTTCTGCAAAGTAAATGCTAGCACTGATGCTGATGCATTCTAAGCCAGGGGAATAATTTTTTGTTATTTGATGTTACAGCCAAAGAAAATTCTGCCTTTTAAACACAGATGGCAAAAAATGGGGGAGCATACCACTATCAAGCCTTAAAATACATCTCTAATTCTTACTCCAACTCTGGACTTTAACCTGTGCTCTTGATACATAGTATTTGAGAATGTTTGCAATGCAGGTTGCAATGAAATAAGTAATTAAGTTGAGCAAGAACTGTTCTTTGGTTCACTTACTTTATATTAGTAAATAGCCTTATTTCTGTTTTCTCTGGTTATTTCATTGTTATCCCAACTGAGAAAAAGAGATATGGTATTTTACCATGTGTATTTCTAAATCTTATAAGACCTTTACACTATATGTGCTGATTTCCGAATCACTATTTAATAGGAATAGTTATTAAAGTCCTTTACTGTGTTGAAACGGAAGAATTTAATTAAGTCATTATCTCAGAATGCTTAATACTGACAATTTTGCTACCATCATGGTATTAGCTTTTGCTGGCAGCATGCATTTAAAAAAGATTGCTCAAAATGAATTCTGAAGGTGTTTCCCAAGCATGTACTCTGTACTGGGGACAGAAGATGACTTTGGAACTGCATTTCATTTTTACAAGCTCTGTTCAAAAGGAAACGTGAAACTGATAGAAATATTTTGATTTATATGCTCTGGCAGAAATGGGAGATATATTAGAGGTCTTTGAACAGTTGTGACCTGCAATAGGAATGCTGTGGCACTGAACTATACCAGGGTTGGTAATGGATCCATGGTTGTGTTCTTCTATTTATTAATGACACTAAAATGAATGAGTTTGGCTAGTTTGGCCTTCTAAGACTTTTATTATACAAAATAACTAATAGTCAGCAATTCCAGAATTTCAAAGAGATTCAGGCAATATTTATACAGCAATAATGCTTACAAACCTCTGATTAGTTCAGGATCCCTATGGTAATATACTTCCTTCTTCCCTGTTAAGCTGACAACCTAAGTAAGCATAAATATGGAAATTTTTTTCCCTTTTATACTGTCCCATTGGCATAATTGGAAATATTTTAAAATACTTTCTATGCAAAGACATTTTAAAAACCCTAAACATCAAACAGACACTAACATCACAGTCTGGCTGGGACAATTAAAACAATGAAATAATGAAAGTAAAAAAAAAAAAAGGCTTGGTGGCATCCAGGGCGTTGTGACAATCCTATGTAAAGATTCACTTGTCTAGACCTATTCGGTGTGTCTGAATTCTCAAAACATCCAAAGTTATTTAGATAACACATCTGAACTAACACCGTTTCTTTTGTTTCTGAGGCAGTATTCAGATTCTCCACTGGCGAAATCACCCCATGTCAAGCTCCGAGTTACTGTGATGAGGCTGCTTCTTGCAGACAAGCTGAGTTGTTTTCTGTACACCCAGTGGAGGGGTGCAATGTAGGTGTGATGCTGAGACCACAGGAATCCTTGCCTCTAAATTTGTGCCAAGATTCTTGAAAGTCTGGTCACACAATAAAAATGATTGGTTCTGTTGTGGTTTCTACCTGTCTGCTGAAGGGAGGTGATAACCACTGTTAGACATCTTCAACTGAGAAGTAAATTGCCTCAGTTTTATTACTACCAAGCAATAAACTGTTATGCTGCCAGAAGAAAATCACTTTTGTGTATATAGCCTTACCCAAGATCTTCTTTTTGCACATTGTATTTTTTTCATTGGACACAATATATTTAAGCAGAGAACAGTGTAACTGCTTATTTTTCCAAGCAGCACATCCTTCTCTTTTTTTTTCAAAGAAGTATCGATGCATTTATTTTTAAGTATTAAAGGTAACAATTGCAGAGCTCCTTCTAATGCATAAGATGAACCAGAAAAGCTGTAAGAAAGCCAGGAAAGCTACACTGTTGATAGCTTTGGGACTAGGAATTTATAACACTAAACAGTTGCATATGAACTGGTTCTCTAAATAAATCCTATCTTTAAGGATAAGGCAAACAGAAGGTGGCATTTAGGCTGACCTTCCAAGAAAACCAATTTTGGTTTTATTATTTTAATAAGATCTATAGATGTTTACCAGAGTATCTGCTAAATTTACCCTGTTTTTGAAGTTTGATGCAACAAATTAATGCTCAGTCCATTATTATGCATTATTAATAGGTTTTTAAAAATAAAAAGGAAATTTTTACCTGTCCTGGGTGGGCAAAGGCCGTATATCTCTGACCTATACTTCATCATACTGTGAATCCAAGAAAGTATTATTGTAAGTCAAATGGCATTACCTCCGTTTAGACTTAGTGTCTGTAGTTAGGAGTGATTTGGTCACTTTATTTCATATTGGTGTAAAATTTGCAAATTATGAAAGCTCTAAAAGCTGCATAAAAATTAATCAGGGCTCTGGAGATTCACACAGCTACTTGTATGCTTCTGGGTCATGGTAACTAAGACTCTTAGTAAATGAATGGTAACCATTTTTTTCCAAAATGTGTGTTTAAAAATGAAGAAGCCCTTCTGATAGCAACAACATCACAGTTGCCTTATAAACAAAATCACAATCTATAACACTGTAAACCTTCCCACGTTTTATATAAAGCCATGTGTGAACTAAATGCATTTCTTCTGCAACCCTGTGAATTATTTTATTTACAGCAAATGTATTCATGAGATTCAAGCATCTGAAACATTTCTCTGTGCGTGTTCCCTTGGCTGTTCATGGACCTACTGAAAATCACATGGATCCTAAAGGGAGTGAGTGAGTGAGTGAGTGAGTATCATAAAATAGTTTGGGCAGGAAGGGATTGTGAAGATCATTTAGTTCCAACCCCCTTCCATGGGCAGGGACACCTTCCACTAGACCAGGTTACTCAAAGCTCCATCCAACCTGGCCTTGAACACGTCCAGCAATGAGGCATCCACAGCTTCTCCAGGCAACCTGATCCAGTGCCTCACCACCCTCATAGTGAAGAGTTTCTTCCTATTATCAAATCCAAACCCACTCTCTTTCAGTTTAAAGCCATTCCTCTTTGTCCTGTCATGAAACACCCTTATAAAATGTCCCTCTTCAGCTTTCTTGCAGGATCCTTTATGTACTGGAAACTCCCAGAGGTCTCCCTGGAACCTTCTCCAGGCTGAACAACCCCATCTCTCTCAGCCTGTCTTCACAGGACAGATACTCCAGCCCTCTGAGCATCTTTGTGGCCTCCTCTGGACTTGCTCCAACAGGTCCATGTCCATCTTATGATGAGGACCCCAGAGCTGTATGCAGTATGGAAAAGCTTGAGGCACATAAATCAGTTACTTCTCTCAAGTTTTCCTGTCTCTTCCACACTGGGGGTGGAGCTGTTCATAAATTATTTGACACTCTAAGTACATTAGAGGTAAATTGACTTCTTAAAGCATGAAGCTAATGAGTCAATGGGCCACCTCACTGATAGAAGGGACAATGAAGATGGAAGCACTGATCTGGTCAGTGTAGTTCTGTTGTTCCTGCTTTCACTTATTAAGCTGGAGTACAAAGTAATTTAACAGAGCAGCATGAGGTTTATCATTGTACAAGCACACAGGCTCAGTCTTTGTCCTGTTTCATTCTTGAGACTGTAACCTTGCTAATCTCACAGCCATTGTAGCCCAGTGAGTCTGATAACCTGAGTGATTAAAATTTTAAAAAACAATTCCCATATCTTTTAGAAAATTTACTCATCCTGTATTACAAACTGCATACTAATAGGCTTAGTGTTGATTTTGTGTTTGTTTGTTGGGTTTTTTTAAACTTTGTTTTACCACTGTAAGTTTTGACATTCTGTAACAAAAAAAAAANGGGAAAAGAAAAAAATACACACATTCCTAAAAATCCTGTAGTTTACACAGAAATGAACTGGAGGTCAAGGTCCCAGTCATTATTGCTCCTTGATTTATTCATCAAAGGGTAACAGCCTCCTCTTCCATTGTGTCCTGGATGCATTCTATCTCAAAAAATCTCAAGATTCCAGAAACATGTGCAAATAGAAGAAAAGACCATGACAAGAATAGGGAAAAGAATGAGGACAGTTGATTAGTCAATATATTTCTGCTGGGAATCTGCTGCAGAAACAGATCAACAGCCTACTCCCTTTTCCTATGAGAAAGGTCTCTGCTAATTCCTATGTGAACAGTAGTCTTACAGTGCTTTTCCTGAGTAAGGACTACACTGCTTAGCTTCTGCTTCTGGTTTTCCTCGGTTCAGAGCAAGGACTTTACGGCAGCTGAAAAGTGTCAGGGAACCATCTCGGCTGGGGTGGATGCACAGCATGGAAAGAAAACACACCTGGTGCACCAGAAACACATCTTTATGCTCATTGGAGGGCAGCTGGTCAGCTTCCAATGGACCCGAGCCACTGCACACAGAATTGGATAACACACTACATTTGTTGCTGAAGCAACACAATTATTAATATGGGTCAGAAAACATCTGCCCTGTCTCTCTCTGCTAAAATTCCAAAGTACCTAGTCTGGGATATGTTTGTTAGCTTCACCTTTGCAAGGGGTTCGTGATGGATTTAGTGGTATGCTAAATGTTTTGATTTATCCTCTGGGGTTCACTAAAATTTATTTCAAACACAAGTTTGAAGATAACAGGCCAGATCTCTGAAGGACACATGACTTCTGTTCCCCCAGTTAATGTGAGGGCATGTTAATCAATGTCTTGGTAATATCTCCTAGTTCTCCTGTTTTAAGGTGAAGCATAGAATTAAACTTTGCGATGTTGCCTGACAGGCCCTTTCAACTGATCAACTCAGTGTGTCAATTCTGGAGTGAGAGCTTTGTTTTTTTCTCTTTATGGCCCTTAGTGTCTGAACCTTAAAAATAAGGACTAAGGGTGGTAAAAATAGAAGATTACACAACTATTATATAACAAATATGACAAATTCCAGCATCAGAGGACTCCAAAGGAGGGTGGGAACAAGCAGAACAAAAATAAAGAATTTCAAGGAAATGTAGTTTGGTTCTCATCAGGCTTCTTCTAAAAGCAAGGAAGATTGTAAGAACAATTTCTGATTGTTAACTACCACAGGTTAACTCTTAATTTAAAGCCAAACAAAGGCATTCATGAGTTAGCATGCCTGTGCACTGTAGGTATATTAATCTGATTCATCAGTAGTTGTAGGAGCTAGTTTGAATTTCATGGAACAAGTAAGCATGAGGAAGATTTTTTTCTCCTTTACTGGTGAATTTTTACTTTACAAACATTAAAGCAGAGCATGAATATGCCTTGGACCAAAACAACTGCTGGAGCAATTTTTCATTCTAGGCCCTTCCTCTAGGAGCAATAGTACTGATTTTGCAATACCAACAACACCCAGCTTTCACTGAAATAACTTTAATTAAATAAAAAAATAAATCCACCTTTTGAAATCATGTTCTTCCACTAGGCCAAACAAAGGCTTAATGACTAGGAGATGGATAATTTACTTTTTTTTAAGTGAACTGGAATTTTTTTCTTCCTTTTACTTTGTCCCCTCTCACTTGTTGCAAAAGGATTGAACAGTATTGAAAAAATGGGAGAATGATCAGCAAAGAAAACAAGCCAGATGAAATTCTACCTTGAAAGAGAAAGCAATTTTTTTCTCCATTTTATATTTTCCTTAACAGTTTTAACTGGGAAGAAACATGGGGAGTTGAAAATGTGAACTTTTTCCCTCCCAAACATGTCACTGCATTCTTCCCTTCTCTTTTGCCCTTCATCTGCTGTAGTTAACATGCAAGCTTTCTTGATGCTGTAGTATGATTATGACAAAATAGTCTAAATATTTATTAGAGACTTTAAATTTAGTCTTATACTTTCCTGTGGAACAACTCCAGGCTCACTTATCAGCTGTCTATCTCTCTGGAAAGAGCTCTGAAAGAAGTAAACAAAGGAAAGCAGGAGAAATGGCTTCCAGGACCATGGGGTGTCAAACAGGCATAGGTGAGCTTGTTTCTAAAATGGTTCTTGATTTTTAAGGCCTCTTACCTTCTGATGGTTCCCCTTTGCCTGTTGAAAAGAGTCACATTTACTGGTCTTGGGCTCCTTATCCAAAAAATGAATCATTTGTGGGGATGTCTGCTTGGACAGAGGGGAAGTTTCACGGATAAGGCTTAGATGGGATGTGGGCAGCTCACAGCTGCCAGGGTGGAGATGTCGTTCCCTGTTCCACCCCACACAAGCTCTCTGGAATTATGTTCCTGCTGTACCCTGTCTCAAGATCTCGGCTGACCTGACTGAGACAGGTCTGTTCTCTGACTCCATGTTTTCATGTGGGGAGATGCATTTTTTCCTGCCTTTAGTGAGCACTACCAGCTCATGAAGCACTCAGGAAAGCATGAGCACAAGGCAGCACTAGGGCAGAGAGGAGATGGGAGTCCTGGCTGCTTCTTTCAGCAAGCTCCCAGATTTGACTTGATTAGCTGTAGCATAACTTTTACTTTATAAATTACTGTACTAAAACAGCCACTGTATTTTCTTTAAAACAGGCAGTTTTGGAAGCTGATGAATAGGAGCAACAGATGCGTCAACCAGTCCAAATGGGAATGTAATAATGACAAAATTGTGCTTTTCCTACAGTCCCCTTCATGTTTCTCCCATGTTAATTAAGATTTCAACACTCTTGTCAGCTAGCTGTGGCACGAGAATATGAAGACTCTTGCCCAAGGTCACATAGGAAGTAACTAGCAGTTCCCAGGAGTCTCTGCCCTGCAACAGCAAACTTCCCTGCTGGAGTTAGAGGAAACAGTGCTGCTTAATTTAATTGGCATTCTGTGCCCCATTCTGTTCACTGGAAGCTGCAGAAATCTTGTATCAGTAAAGACAAAATATTCCTGCTCTCTGATCCAGTATTTGATTTGAACCAGATGCCCTTTTTGTTCCCTAATAAAGGCTCATTCCCTTTGGGAATACTCCTTGGCCTATAAAAAAATTCTTCTGGAGGAAATGCTACTGGGCTTGGCAGGTCTCAAGAGAAAGCTAAATAAAGATAGAGTGAGTGAGAGGTGACATTTCAAAGCAGGGCAAGATTGTCTTGGGAACCTTTTCTGCCCTGCAGCTGAAGCCTCCACTTGGCATCATTGGTTGCTGCTGATGGTGTTTATTTTTGAGTGATATTTTATGCTTTAAGTTTCAGAAATGGGCATCACTTTGCAGATCACCTATGAGACATTGTCTCTTTTCCCAGGCAATACTCAGAAACCAGGTTTGTTGTTTTGTTTTCTTTTTTCAATGTGACTGTTTATCTTTTACTGGCAACCTTTCAGTCCCAGTACTCCTTCCAATCTGCAGTTAGTTAGCTGTGAATATATTTAATTAAAGCTGCATCTTACAGCAGGGGAAGTATTAGCAGTCTGTATATCATTAGGGTTTTTTTCTTTTTATTAGTCTTACAGTGTTTTAGGATTCTCACTATGAAAATATCATGGCATCCCCATCTGCTTTCTCTTGACAGAAGCTGTAGCCAGCTACAAAATGTAGACTGTGCATGTACAGTCTGCGAGATGAGAGAAATCTGCTCCCTAATCAACCTTGTCTTGATTGTAAAGCGCTACGACTGCAGTTGTGCTTTAGGTTTGTGTCACCAGGTTTTGTATTTCCTGATGTAAAATACCTCAGTGATGGAAGTTAATAGCAACACCTGTCATTGTCTTGTGTCAGCACAGTCAACAGAAAATGGGAAAGAGGAATACAAAACAGAAAAAACCTCATATATAGATTTGGCAGCTCCATCCAAAATCATCCATCCATCAAACCACTATCCATCAATGTTAATGTATAAGGAAATAAGGGGGGGGAAATTTTTTTTTTGGAGATTTAATTATGCCCTGCTTCCAACCAGGCAAGTGTTAATTTTTGCAGTGGCCAGGAGGAGCCATGTCCAGGACCTGGAGGTTATTCTATACCACCTCATGTCATTGCTGGGGGAAGGGAGGAGTCCCTTCCGAGGAGGAGGGGTTCCTTCCAGTCCAGTAGGTGTGGCGTAGGGAGTGATTGCGTGGCCCTGGTTCTGAGCTGGAGGGAGAGGCTGGGCAGTACCGGTGCTGAGCCAGAGGGACCAGTCAGGGTAGCGCGGCCATGTTGGGGTTGGGTCAAGCTTCACGGTGAGCATTTTTGCATGTGAATCACTCTTGCTTTTGTACACAGTTGTTATTAATGTTGTTACTGCTACTGTTTGTTTTCTTATCTCGTTGCTGTTTCTGGTAAATTGTTCATATCTCAACCCCTTTCCCTTGGTGCCTCCAATTCTCCTCTCCAGCCTGTGGCAGGGGAGCAAGCAACAGCGTGGTTTGGAGAGTTAGGAGCACTAAACTGCATGGTTTGGAGAGTTAGGAGCACTAAACTGGGGACTCCACTCATAATCCATGACAAATTACCTGACAGAAGTTAATTTATTTCCTATTTCTCTCTCCCACTCTCTTTCAAACATGCTGAAGCAGTTGCCATTGGTGTTCCCTGGCTAGGGGTTGAACACCTACTTGCTGGTTCAGGCCATGCTCTTCCACCTGTAAATCCCAGAATCCTTCAAAACCCAAATATGCATTCCCTGTCATTACAGCCTCAGTCTATCTTCTGCTGTATTACCAATTATCAACCAGAAAACCTTGTAGCAATATTTTCACCTCATACCACCTCCAGTGAGATTCTCTTGACAGTAAAAACTAAATCTGGCCTCTACAATTACTGGGAATGTAGAAATGGCATCAAATGTGCCTGCAGCTTTAAAAAGAGAAAGTGGCAGAAGACTGAGGTGAATGTTAGAAATTGTTATTGATTGTGGTGGTTTAAGACTCTCATTTTATCTAGATAAATTGTTACACAAAAGGTCTTTACTAGAAGATCCCTATTAATATAGCGAGACAAGTAGGCTTCTTTACAGGTTGTATTCTTTACAGGAAAGTCAAATTGGTGCAAAAATGAAGGAAATCTTGGGTAAATCACAGCTTTGCTTTTTTTGGTGGGAGGGGAGACATATCCTAATGAAAATAATAAACTCTGGTCCATGACTGTAGGTTTGACATTGTAATTTTATAAATTATTGTCATAATATTTCCATAGTAAGACCCCTAAAATACAGTAAGATTAATAAAAGTAGTGAAGCAGTTCTATTGTCTATTGGATGCCTGCAGAAGTGGGTGGCTATGAAGGGGTCAGTATCAAGGAGTTATTCATTTGAATACGCTATTTCTAGGTTTTTTCTCCAGTTTTATATAGTTCATCCTTTCCCTTTCCAGGGCTGCTTTTTGTCCAATCCATGCAGTGACTGGGAGTAGGGTAGGTACCGGTTTTCAAGGCCACCACGATGTTCAAGTGCACAGACGGCCCTGATGTCCTGACTGACCTCCCATTGGGATCTCCCCTCCATGTCCTCTGTCCTTTTCTCCAGGAGCTCTGCCTGAGCTTGGGCTGTGTCTTCATACCTTGCCTAAGCTATACTGTATGTATACATTTGTAGTCCCATCTCTTATCTTGCTGGCTTGTCTCTGGTCTTGCCTTCAGCCTGTCTCTTGCCTCTCTGGACCCTTTAGATACATATTGGGCTAGATTCATCATCTTGCTTTGTCTGGGACAAACACCTGTTATCAGCATCCTGGTGTGCTCAGATACCTTGGGTCTTGCAGCAAGCCTCTGCTGTGATCATCTGCAGCTCCCAGCTCATCTTCCCCTGTGCAACAGCCTTGCTCTTGCTGCTCCCTGACACAAGAAACACTTGTTTTCCTTTTTGAAGAAATTCTAAGTAGGAGTTTAGGTATTATCTTCTGAATGGTCAGATCTGAAGTTCCATTTAATCAATGTCTTGATTAAAAATCGCCAGAACTGAAGTGAAATCTAATCTGAAGATATTTATCATCCAAGGGAGAGAGTGTGAGTATGGGGCGAGAGAGATATATTTAATTCCAGAATTCTGATATTCTGATACCATTAACCTGAGTGTATTAGTAAGATTTATAGCCAAATGGTGTGGGAAGAAGGGGAGAGAGGACAGAAGTTAAATGCAACTCGTAGAAAGGATAAAACAGAATTTGGTTATGTTAGACTGAATTGGTTGTATGAAAGACTTTACAGTGTAATTTGAGGAAGAAAATCCTTTAGCCGTGAGCTGGGTTCAGGAAACAGAGCAAAGGCAACATGCACTTCCCAAGAACAAACAACCAGTAACCCAAACATTTTCTCTGATAAGAGTTCTGGGTTTTGCTAAAAAAAGAGACACAATAAATTTCCGTTATCTTGGCTTCAGTAAAGAATTTTAAAACAACAAACAAAATGCTGTGATATATTGAACAACATGTTTCTACCAAAGAGAAGGAAGTATCAATGTTATTGACCAAGGCTCTGGAAACTTGTCTGTGATTGCGGTCTCTTTCCAGGAAAGAGTCATAACTCAGCCTTGGTACATATCTGGGATGCAAGACTTCAGACCACCCCAGAAAATATCCTTGTTCTATATTTGGCTTATCAAAGCAGAGTTTGAGTGGACAGGTCATAGTGTTGAAAGAGAAGAACTGGGAAAAAGAAGAACTAAACTGAAAGAGAATATTGGAACAAAATCAGGATAGGTTTCAGGGAGTGTAAATATATTTAGGCTGGATAGCAAAAGAAAATATCTAGGTTCTGAAGAATGAAGCTGTGTGGTGATCACTCAACAGCAACAAGAAGAGCAGAACTGAAATTAAATGAATTTTAAGAAATAACTTAATCAGTTTATGAAATAAACCTCCCTGAGATGTTCCTCAAAGGCCTGAGTACACTGATTGAAGATGTTCCTTCCAGTCATGTTGTTTTTTTCAGTGGTCTGAGAATGGATTGATTTTGACAGAGCACAAGACTATTTGGAAACTGACAATTGTCATTTCCCCTTTATACTTGTACATGGTCTATTCGTTATTACTGCGTCCTTCAATTTCTCACACATTTCAAACTGGTTTATCCTCACATTAATAAAGAGAAATATTTATGTACTGCTGAATTAACTGGTTCTGTGTTGTTGGTTAATGGATGACTTATGGAGATAATTTTCCATTATTGAGCAGTGGCAAGACTGTGTCCACTGTAATATAGTCAACACAATGCAAAATGATGTTTTCTGCTCTAAATAGATGACTGTGCCCATTTTCACAGATACCTATTTTAAAAATTCTGTCTGCCAGCCTTCTAGAAAGTCACAATTTTCCTCCCATAGCTGAGAAAGTGCAGCTTGAATTCGCCTTTTAAGAATGACTTAGAGTTAATGATATCTTTCAGGAAGAAGAGTTATATTCAGAGTGTAAAAAACTCCTTTGGTTTGTGTGTAGGAATATCAGGGATGTAGAACAAGAGCATTACTGGACAGGATCTGCCTGGTGGAGGAGGAGCAGTGGGAGGAAGGCAAATTAATCTCCTGCCCTGAGCACTGAAATGCCTCGATACAGCACTGCAGCCATTATACTGAGACATGATACCTCCTCCTGTGAGATGAAGAGAGGTGGAAATGATTTCACGGCCACTCTTAACACCTTTGCGAGATTAAGGTGAGAGGATAGCATCTCTGTGAAGCAGATGAGCTGCTCATAATACAGGAGTTCCTGTAAGTGTGTGTCAAGGTGCCTGTTACTCTACTGCTCAGGAGTGTTTAGGAAGCAACAATCTCCCTCCCATTATATAATTAATTATGCTTCTCAATAAAATTAATTACATATAAAATTCTTTCATTCTTATTCATAATTCTGGTGTCTCTATATGGTAGATGAGATTTTCCTCTATTACAGTTTGAATTAGAGCAGCCTAAATCTGCTAATTTTTCCACTTCTGAACATTTCTCATCCATCCCTTCATGTCTTTGGCACAGATGCTACTTCTGAAGCAAAGGCAAAAAGGGAATAAAACATTTCCCTCCCTTCTATGATTTCTCAGAACTTTTCTATTGCCCCACTGGGAAAAAAACATTTTAACAAGGCTGCACATTGTGCATAAACTGTTCTCTCTTTTCCTTGGAGGAAACCATCATGATTTCTGCTTTACAGTCTAGTAGGTGATTCATGTGTTAAGAGCTGTCAGGAAAAAAATCATTTATAGGCCACGCAATGTTGTCTTGATTTTAAAAAATCCCACAACCCCAAATAAATGCCTCTATGAATAGAATTTACTTTTAATTTGTTCCTTTAACAGAACTTATGACTTGCAAAAGCCTATGTAGTTTGGAGAAATAAGTTTCATTGCTGTGTTCTTTCAAAACATTGGAGAGAGGTTATCTCTGTGTCTACATGCACCCACGCTGCTCTGCAATGAGGAGGAAGATGTAGACTCATTGCAGTCTGGAACCCCAGTGTTTCTCATTTCCTTCAGAAAAGGAGAAATCTGTGTCCAAGCTTTATGGGGAAAAAGATTTGTGTTCTGGAGTCAATGTGTGTAAGTGGATGACATAATTCTGGATGTGCCTAACCACAACTAAGAAGTTTGCTTCTGCTCGTGCCACGTATTATCCTCTCCCAGTTTGCTAGAAAGCTAGTCCTGGTTATTCTGAGAAGGTTTTTGTTGGTAAGCACATGAGGGACACAGCTTTTTTCCTGGAACTTAAGGAACAGCTAAGAGAAAAACAGACTGAGATGTTCAGACTTTGACTAATGTGACAAGATTGACTTTATGGAGAGAGATAATAAAGCTGAATAATGTGTGGAGCTCTGTGGCTTTGGAAAACTCATTTAAGCATGCTGGAAGACAGAAAACAGGAATATGAACAGCATGAGATGAACTTGCAGAGATAGTCTCAATAGAAAATAGCTTTTAGATTAGATAATTTTCATTTCAGTTTCATTTTTTATGTGAAAGCAGCTTTTTCCTTAGTTTTTCTTAGAAGAGTGAACATGTTCTTGTTAAATGGTGTCACAACAAGAGTACAAGCATTCAGGAGTGAACTGATTTGCTCTAATTTTTTTCAGGATTTTTCCTACTGCAAAAAAATATCTTGGATAATTTCTCTTACTGCTTGCAGTGCATGCTGTGCTATATTCCTTTATGATGTTAATCATAATTCCTCCTTAATATTGCTTTGGGAGAAATAACCTTTCAGTTTCCTTTAATTTTTTTTTGCATTTTAAACTTCCAAAATATCCATTGTATTGCTGTGGATGAAGAGGAATGGCGTTATCCCTCTTAATGTTGAACTTCAGTTCCCCAAAGAATTGTTGGAACACATTAATGGCAAGCTTACTTCTTACAGCCAGTCAACTCAGGCAAAATAGGATGAGGTCATCCCTATCCAGTGTCTGAACATTTTATGCTGTGCTACTGTTTTGAGTACATCTCCTTTTCCCTTAGGTTCGTGTACAGTTCTCTCCAGAAAGGCAAATATGAAAAAAAAATTTAAAAAAATCAACGAGTTGGTCTAGAAAATTAAAAACATAAAATCTTGCCAGGAAAAAATAAAAAAAAAAGACACTGAAGTGAAGTTATTCAGTCTCTGTTTATCTCAGTTGGAATGACTGATGGCTGTTTTTCTTCTGCTCTTTGGCTGTTCCTCTTCTCTGATTTGAGTTTAAAATCTTCTTAAAAATATTTAAACTTCAAATAATTGTAATATTTAAACACCCTAAATCTTGAAGCACAAGTACTCAAGACACTTAGCTTAGTCCTCAAAATTGTGGTGTGGGCAAGTTTATTAACTTGCTAAGACTGTCTCCAGGAAAGCAAAGATACCAGTATATATTTATAAATGTTAATTGCTTGAAACAGCACTCGTGCTTATAAGTGCAGCATATATCTAATGATAAAAATGTGATTTCTATTTTGCGTAAACAAAACAACAAGCATCTGATTTTAATTTGTGTTAGCCCTGGCCAAGTGTTTATGAGCTGGCTAATATGGCTCAAAAGAAAACATAAAATGAACGCACATGTAGTTTTCAAATAACATGAAATTTGGAGGACAGGTCAATTATATCAATAGGTTTCTACTGCTGCATTTGGAGAGTACCTATGAATAATTTATTTCTTAATAAAGTTATAGGGAAAGCCAAATAAAAGGCCATATACATATGGTAAGAAACTGTCCCCTGGAAAAGTGATTCTGAGATAGGAGCTGGGACATGATCTGTGGCAAATCAAGTGCAAACTTAAGGTGCGGTGCTGCAGCTGAAGATAAACAGAGGACTTGGATCTACCATCACAGGAACTTTAGGTAGAAAAAAGAAGTGACATTACAGTCATGTGCAGAACAGAGAAGACCACTACTGGAATATTTCTACTAGATCTGTTTAATTTCTTCATAAAGAAGTATCAAACCATTCCTAAGCATTCTGAAAAGAAGTGAGAAATTTGAAGTTTGGTTTCCGATGTGATAACTTAAGCCTAATTTGTTTGCAAACAGAAATATTACAGTGCTGTGCCTTTTGAATATAGTGACAGAAGAAAATAAAACTGATAGTACATGCTCTTTGACCTAAGAGAACAAGGTATGTGTGCCAATCCCTAGAAATTGATGACAAAATTCAGATTGAGAATGGAATGAAACCTTTGAACGGTTAATAAACTACTAAGAACTATGGAAGTGGAAGATTTTTGACTTACCATTTGAGTGTTTAAATGAGAGTGGGTATCCTTAAGAAACATCTTCAAGCATGAAGTACTTCTCCAAAAGTAAGGCAGGATGACCTTAACAGTACATTGCTTCTAAACTGTTTTTTTGAGAAGTAGTTGCTGTTGCAATCCCCAACATGTTCTTCTCAGGTTTGACAGGACTTCTCAATTGGATCTCTGTAAATTATGATTAGGTATCTTTCTTTGGAAGCTGTGATTTAAGCACTCTTTCCTTCCAATCAAAAGCAAATAATTCCAATACTTCACAGCAAGTCATAAAATAATGGAGCTAGCTGTGGAAACAGAGTGGAAAAATCACTGAAACCTATCTTTTTGAAAAATATGAAGGTATAAATAATGATAGAAAAGGTATTTCCTGAGAAGCCTATTGCTGGAAAAACAAATATGCATAATGATTTGTAGGAATCTCTGTTGACACTGAGGCTACTGATATGTAGCCAGTATTATTTACCTGTCAAGTTTTTTTTAATGTAAAGTGCTTTACAACACCTTAAGGTGAGCATCAGGGACACAGTAAATGATTCTTCTATGGAGAGTGAAGAAGGGAACAACTTGCTCTCTTCTTCCTGCTGGGTCTCCCTTAACACATTCTGTTTTTAAAACAGCTGTCACTTGCCTTCTGGCATGTCATGGCACATTCCTGCCACGTGTGCCTTGATCATTTCCTCCGTCACTGCAATAAGGATGCAGCATGCAATGGGGATTATGTGAAGAAGAGGGAGAGGACACCTACAGCAATATTTTATTGCAATTGGTTGCCCCCCAAAAAGTAAAATGGATTTTACAGGTAAGATTCATCTAAGTTCCCTTTAAATAAAGATCAAAATGTAAACAGTAAGTTTGATTTGTAGGACAGCAAGAAATTCAGTTTTTGGCTATGAAATTACAAACATCTTTTTGAAAAAAAATCCAGAAAAAAGAAGGCATAAGTCACAGAAAGTCTTTGGTGATGTCTTGCCCCAGATGACACTTGGTGCAGACTCAGACTTGCAGGTTTCCATCTCCAGGAGCCTCTGAAGGCTGCTCTCACTCCTTTTTCCACCTGCACATATGCATTAGAAGATGACATTGAATGCAAATGAAATTCAGAGCTGTTCCAAAGAACTCTTAGTTCTTCCTCCATAACAACGGATATTTCTTATACAATGACTCCTATTAACTTTATTCTTTCTGAGGACAAACCCACTCTTTTTTCTGGATCTGAACTGCATTTTGAAATTCAATGAGACTCCGTTGTGTTGCTTTCTCCCCTAGGATGAGCGCCCTGTTATGAAGTTAATTGCATTAGAGGCTGATCTGAATTTTCCCCAGTGTGATTTGGCCTGTGAAACTTCATATGGCTTCACAGCAAATGATTGTAGCATAAATATTGTTTGTGGACTTTCATAGTCTTACAATCCTTGACAAGTTTCTGGCTTTGCAAGAAGACCCCTCATTCCAAGGGACTGATAGAGAAGTCCAAGGCAGTCCTTAAGCCAGCTTCACTGAAGCATTTTAAAGTTTTCTCCTCGTGCCTGCAACTTTTGGTCAATTTATGGGTCAGACCTGATGAATGACTTTACAAATTTCTACAGCAGCCTAATCCTTGTTTTTATGCTTTCGGTGGGTTGTTTGTTATGTTTGAATGTTTTACAGAATCAAACTCAACAAAATTCTGTTTAGTAAGGATAAGGACTGGGAGTTCTTCCTCTCCTTATTCCCATATGTCATTATTTGAAAAGTTGTTTTCCATATTCCTTTGTTTCTTAGCAGCTTCACATTCTTTCAGATGACCTTTCTTCTATTTGTGTTCAGATGTGGCTAAAACCAGCTCTGTTGAGGCAATTAAATCTTATCCATTTTCCTCTCTTTCCCAGTCTGTGTTAAGTTATTTTTCTTCTGTGCAACTGTGATTGGAGGCTGTCATACTGCAGCTTTTTCCCAGCTGACAGTAACATTTCTCTCCTCACTATCTTCTCACAAATTCATTCCTCAGCCTCTTACAGGAGATCCCCAAGTACCACCCTTATTCAATGTCTCTTTTCACAGTTTGTTTCTAATTTCAAATACTTGAGGACGTTGCTCATTATTTCTAGTGTTTCCTTTTCTTTGAATTTTCTTTTTTTTCTTCTCCTGTTAGGCCACACTGCACTATCACTTAGTAAGTAGGATTCTTGATGGGATTTAGCTAAGTGGCTTATTACCATCCAAAATGTTGGGATCTTAGGTCACCGCATCTTTTAACAATTCCAAATCAGCTTTGTTTCGTCACCTGCAGATTTAATATTACTTAAATATTGATGCAAATCTTCTTAGTCTAGTCAACATTAAAAAACAAAACAAAACAACCCCAAAAAATACCAACCCCCCCCCAACAAAACACAAAACCCTAAGCTATATTTTTTTTATACATATTGTTCATTTTGTTTCATAACTTTGATCTACAGTGTGGCAATTTTTCCCTGGCTGTTCAGTACAACCTTTACACATATTACAGTATTTTTTCTTGGGTTTATTCATCAAGTTCCTTATTTTTCTGGTTAAGTCTGACTAAAACTGACAATTGTCAGATGATTATAAAAATCTGTTTCACTTACTTCTAAAATTCTCAGTTTCTTTTATGTAAAACCTTGTTTCTTACATATATTGGAATTACATAGTCCAGAAGCAATGTCAGGGCTCTTTTGAACCAGTGCTACACAGCATCCATCCTGTTCCAAAAGGCTGTAGTATACCTGGGACAGGAACAGAGAAGGCAACTAGTTTGAGAAAGAGCTAATGGCAGAACTGAGGGGTATCACCCAGGAAGAAACACACCTTTGGGGAGAAGGGTACATACAGATCTTTAAATCTTAAGTGCTTTGGCAAAAATTAGTACATAACAATTATACTTCTAAAACAATGAACAGGAGATGTCAGATGAAACTGGTAAATTATCTTAAGTGTGCAGAGTAAATATATGTTCAGCTGTAGTTCAGCTGGAGAATTTCTTACCTGTGGAGGTAGTAGACACTGAAAGCCTACATAGTTCTTATAGGGATGGAGAATCAAATGAAAACCCCTTAAGTATTAGAAAAAACCACCCTGACTGACCCTCAGGAACTCCCTGAACCACAGATACTGAGATGCTGGAAGATTATTCTGCAGAGACATCCCTAAGACTCTCACTGTTCTCTTATGGTTTTTTTGCTGGCTGCCCTAAGACACAGGACAATGTATGAGGCCATTTGTCTGACACTGGAATGGATATTGCACACAAAAGCATTTTTTCAGACTTTTATAATCTGAACTTGCATGCTTGGAATCCAATAAATAATAATATAAATTGCCTGTTGTCTTCCTGCATTTTGGGTCACTTATCATTGCACAGAGACTGGAGCCTCTGGGACAGTCAACTCTGAAAACTGGAAAGGCTCTGCAAGTGCTGGGGAGACATATCTGTTATGTTTAGTCTACAGAAGTACACGTACTCCTGGGCTGGAGAGAGCACATATTCCCTAAAGCAATCCCCTTGTGAACTGAATCTGCCTGTGTATTGCATAGGCTAGAGATCTATTTTGAAAAAGTGGAGGCAAAGAAAAGGTATTGGGAGTCCAAATTTTTTATCTTCCCCAAACTGCTGTTTAACTAACCAATACTTGTGCCTGGCAAGATGGCCAAAACCGCAAATTCCTTCTCAATCTGTGTGGGAAAAAATTATCTTCTATCATCCCACTTTGTTTATTCAGCACTGACAAGGCAAAAGGATGAGGAAGGCTATTGATCTTGTAAAGCTTGTAATATAACAAGTGAAAAGCCAACACAACTGGAGAGCAGAAAAAGGAAAAAATGAAGGATTTAGAACTAAAGAATTTCACCCACTCAGAATCAGTGAGCAATTTAGGGACAAATCGCTCTACTTTAGTTTCTTATCTGTAAAATAAGGATATCTCACAAGGTTGCATGCAAATTTGTGGAAGTTAACAATGCTTATTTTCTGCAGTAATGCACAGAATAAAAAAGCTCCTAAGGAAACAGAATATTCTGTGTTCAATGCAATACAGAAAAGTGTGAGGCCATACACTGGGTAAAAAGGAAAAGAAAAAAAGAAACAAAGAAATAATAGATAAATAAAAAATTCTGAACAGCAAGACAGTTCATTTGCCGAGCACTCTCCATCACAGGATCTAATTAAAAAAAAAGAAAGAATCCAAGCCGCGAGATTTGTTAGGAGTACAGAGACAGTCTTCTGAAGACAAAAGAAAAAGTCTGAGCAGCACTTTTTGTCTCTCATCAGGTCTTGGTTGTTATGACGGGGTGGCACGTCATGTTTTTATTTTATTTTTCCTCTGAGAGGTGAGGATTTTTCTCCTTATTATGTCCATGTTAACTTTCCTAACTAGTCAATCTGCTATATCTGCTACCATATTTTTCTGAATATCTATCTTCTCAAAGCCTTGTGATGGATGTTTCTGAAGCCTTTCTGGACCTTGTCATACAAGCATCTGTTCCTTGGAGCTGTCCCCAGACCACTAATTTTGCTTGTACCATGTCAGTTTGCTCAGCCTCTGTGATTGTGGTTCTGGATGCCAAAGTTATGCTCATGATCTTAGAAACCACAGTTGTGACTCTCCTTCCCTGCACAGTGAGATGACATCTCCATTTTATGCAAACTCAGGCACTACTTCATGCCCTTTTAGGTGCATCATTTTAATTCTGGCAATTCTCAAGCACCTTAAAAGTTGTTTTTCTACTCAGGCCCTAGGCTTCTCTTCCCAGAAGGCAACAAGCTGCCCATTACTTGCTTTCACCCAAGTCATGTTCTCATCTGATGTAGCCAAGCTACATCAAACAGGTCTTATCAAAACTCTTATCAAACTGGGAACTTTGGTAGGTACTATTGGATTATTTTTCTTTCAGCTACAGAATAAGATGAAAATTGATTTGATTGAGTATCTTGATAGTGAGAGCATATGGGCAAGATGCTGGAAGATTAACGATGAGGTATTTCTCAAGCTCAGGGACTAAAACTCACCTTATGTGCTTTGTGGGAGGGTATCTTTACCACCAGCCTGTCAGACAGGCTGGGCTGGAAGCAGTGTCTTCCCTCTGGTGACAGCGTGACCCTGCTCTTTTACACAATGGTTGTAGGATTCTGTAGAGCAGAAGACAGCTCTCTGAGCAGAGGAGGAAAATCCAGCAACCTCATTTCCAGTCTCTGCTCCAATATATTGCATGTCTAAAACATCTGACTCAAAGATTTGGGGGAAAAAAAAAAAAAAAATCATGTCTTACAGTTAGAATAGTTGCTTGTTTTTGAGCTTCATTTCACTTAAGTGAAACCAGAGTATTAATCTTCCCGAAACAAAAAACCAACCAAACAAAAAAACCCCATTGCCTGTTTATCTAGGTTTATATGGTTCTGATTACATTAGAATTAGTAAAATCACCAATACTTCTCTGCATTACATGAATACTGAAAGATTAGAGCTCTCTTACTGATCTTTTACAAATGGGATGTGAAGGTACTGCAGCTTGTCCCTGCCACCAATACTGAAGTTTTTGACACTGATTTGTGAGTCGGCGTTCTTCATATGAAAAATTCTTTATTATTTTTATCAACCTCCATAGTGAATTTCTCCTTTTCACTGACATATCAAACATAAAATACTTAGATTATTAAGTACCTTGGTGGTTATTAAGTCGCATTTGCTATCGCAACATCAATCAACAACCTTCTTCAGTCAGTACTGTTGACTTTCTTGGTCCACTTACTAAATTCATCAGTTAACACAAACTGGGCTTTTTCCCATTTTGTCTTTCTTGCTAAAAGGAGCTTGCTGTAAAAATCTTGAAAGCCACTTCAATGGCCTGCTTCAAACCCTTCAGTATCATGCTCAAAAAACCTTGGCCATGCTGGTGGGCTTGCACTACCTATTCTAGTTATTAATATCCTTGAAATCCATTGCCTTGACTTTAGTTCATATTCTTGTGCCTCCTATCTTTGGAAAATATGGAAAGTCACAGCGATGGATGGTGTTAGCCAGTGGTGGTGACGTTCTTTACTTGAGTAGTTACTTTGATATAAAATGTATTTCTGCCATTCTCCCATGACAATGTTTCTTTTAAGTGTGTTTTTTTAAACTTAAGCACAAGAACCTTGGTGTAAACCAGTGATGCATTTTAGATACAATATTGCCATACTGTTTCCACATTAGGTTGGCTTTATTTTTTCCTGGAATGAAACCAATGCAAAAGCAAACTTTCCAGCCCCTAGGGCAGGCTACCCAAAGGAACTGACATTTCTAGGAAGTTTGTTGTACTGTTCAGTGTTACTTCGTTTTAGTTCATTGAACTAACAAGTAGACAATGTTTAATGTAATAACAAATTCTAAAAGTTATATTACAAAATTATTTTGGTTTTCTTTCTTTTTTTTCATATAACATGATAAAGGTCCTTGTTATACATCAGTTTATGACTCTCTTTTGTTTCTTTAATTTATATAGTTTGATAATCAAAGCATGAGAAAAGCCCAGCTAAATTAGAATTGCACTGATCACACTTCAGTACACGTCTGACACTCCTTTGAAATATCATTGTCTAGGCCAGCTTAAAATAATGAAAGTGACAGAAGGGTAACAGCTGTGATTAGAAAAATAACACCAATACTTTGTAAATTATTCTTGCTTTCAGAAAGCAATGTGCTCTATAAATTGTGTAAACTAATGTGGAACATTAATGCTGATCAATTAATTAATTAACATTAATGCATGAAATCTCTAAGTGGTCTGGTTTTTGTTGTTTTGTTTTTATTTAATTTCTGCAACTCTGCCCACTTAAGTCATTCTTGCTGCCTTTGTTCCTGCTGCAGGAGGGTTATGAGAGCAACCACTGTTCCTTAAAATACATGGCTATTTACTTTCTTTGAACAACAGAGTTTTAAATACCAAATTTAACTTCTATAGAAGCTAAGACAAAGCATAAAGGTCAATGAGAAACCTAAAGTCAAATGTTGTCTTGGCATTCAGTAGAAAAATGTGAATTCTATAATTTAGGAATTACGTGGAACAACAGGTAAACACTCAAAACATTCTTCAGCAAGAACACCAGTTTCTCTATGGTAGGTTCAGATTCTTTGTTGAATTAGAACAATTTTATGCCAGACCACTGGGAGTTCTTTATTTAAAAAGATAAACTGTATAAATAAACTCTATAAATTGCTGCAGCAATCATAGAAAAGGAAATGGATGTAAAAAGTGTTCCTACTGGCATTTTCATTTGAAAATAATTATACTTAGAAATACTGTGGCATATAAAACAAATGAATAAAACTATAAAATGCTATCAGGATCTTTACGATGCATTTTCCTATTTAGCATCACAAGGGTTTCTCTGGTTGTGGCTACAAGAAAGAGATGTTACTTTCAGTAAAATATGCATTTAGCTTTATACATACATGAGCACACGTACTGTGGGTTTTTGCTAAAAGAGATTAAGTTTAGTGTTGAGTCTACAGACAAACAGCACTCATACGATGCATAGATTTGCCTGGAAGATGTGATGAACTGTTGCAGCACTGCCTTGCTAGCACTGCCCAGGAAGTGATGGCTATTTTTGTGTCCTGCGGAATGTGGTGACCACCCAGGTGCTCAGCACTCCCATCCACGCATGACTGTTGCCCTTGCAGGTGTTACCTCACACCTGTCTGATTGGTATATGGCAGATGATGACTGCAAAATGCTACTGGAATTACTTTCAGCTAAAAGGGTAAATATTTCTATTAGTGCAACAGATGATACTGTTCAAACTCCTATGAAATACCCATATATCTATGTTTTTACTAATCCTACTAAAGCTCTTATAAACAGTTCAATAGGTTTTTAAGTGACTCCAGCTGCAGGCGTCATTCCCCTTCTCCTTCCTTTCTTCCTTCCCTGATCAATCTTGCTGAGACACCAAAGTGTTCCTTGAGAGCTTTATCTCAAAGCAAGGGCTGCAGAGGCTGTTTCTCATTCACTCTTTCAATATGCAAGACTATCTTGATGTGCAAGCCTCTACCTTCTTCACTCAAGATTGCTAATCCCAAATGCTCAACAGCACTGCCCTGAGGAATCTCTCCTCTCAGGGAGAGGAGAAGGCATGTATGGTTTGCTTTTAGTGTCATCTCTTTCCAGCATCAGGATAAGGAACCGGATGCAGATGCCAGAGAGGATGGGGAGGAGACACAGATGTAGCAAGAGCAGTTGGTACAGAAGTAGGACAGGCTGGAAGTCATGGATTCTGCAGTAGACTTGAAACAGAGCTATGTTGGTAGAGCATCTGCTATGGTAGCAGGATGCTCTGCCTAAGTGGAGATAAAACAGCTTGAGCAATACCCTATTTGCAAAAGTTATCCCTGGTGGAAGGAGAATGGGAGTCACTGTTCTTTTGGTGCTGGAGAATGCTGAGACTCATCAAAGCCAAAGTTAAACACTGAGGAAGTGCAATGTTTCCTGACAGAAACTGGCACTGGTGATGATGTGACAGACAAAGTTCCTGATAAAGGAATCAACAAGTCATAACACTGATAACTTATCTAAGGCTGCTGAGCTGACACTGGTGGTGACAGTGAGGTGACACTGCTGGAGTGTAGACACATGACTGACAGCCCAGTCCCACTTTTTAATGGCAAGGTCTTCTAACATACCCCTTCTCAGAGTATGTGTGGAAATTCCTCCCTCAAGTAGGGATGCTCCTCAAGGTTTCTCCTTCAGGCTGAACAGAAGAGATTTGGCCACAGGTGGGTATGAGTGAAAAAAGTCAATCTCTACTTAATAATTATCTTGCTAACTTTAATATCATTGCTTCAGCATTGCTTCCATTAGGAGTGCACTACACTAGTTGTTGTAGCTATCTATACTGTGTAGGAAATAACTCTGATTAAGGCTTTTAGTCTAGTCATTACCACCATCCATTTTGATAGATTATTTATTTTAGTCATAGAAATACATTTGGTTTGCCATCCTTAATCCTGTGGGACAAAATCTTATAAAGGATCAATTGCACATATTATAATTCCTCAGACAGAAGCCTTTGACAAAGTCTGGGGCTAAGATTGGACCCAGTTGCATGTAGGCTCCTTTCTGGGAAGAAGTTTAGAAAGCAAGGGGGTCCTTTCTGCACCTTGTGACACAAGAGGAGCCTCTTCCTGACAAATTTTGAAGATTTCATTCTGCCCATGACAAATTCTATTTCTACAGTATTCCTTTACTGCCTATCACTGAGTTTTTTGAGAGATTGGTAAAAGAAAGGAAAACAAATGTCTTTTTCACAGAAGACGCTGGTATTTTGAATCACAATGAAAACTATCTTCCAAATTTGTTCCAAAGTAGAAACTACAAAACTTCTGTTTGGGAAAAACATACAGGTGCCTTAAATTTTTTCAATTACATTTTTTAATGCCTGCAAACATTTATCACATCTTCTTGAAACATATCACAGCATGTCAGAAGATACACTGTGAAATACTGTATCTCAAATTAAAACATTCATCAAATACTAATAAAAATACATGATTTTCTGAATCTACCTGCTTCTACTGTAATAGTGTGACATTACACACAAATGAAGAAGGTAAACAGCTGGTGAACTAATTTAAGGAGCGTCTGTTTTTGACAAGTTGTGTTAGCTTGTTAATGTTCTACTCAGCAGCAATGCAAGGAGCTGGGACTGCAAGTGCAAATTCATGCTTTTTATTTATGCTTTTCCACTATAGCAGAGTAAAAATATTACTTGTGCTCTTCTTCCTTTTTGCTGCCTGAATTTTGCATCATTTAGTGCACTGGATGAGAGTTTCAGTGGCATGTTCATACTCCAGCCTACCCTGGAAACTGGTGGTAAGGAAAAAAATACAGGATTGAATCTCCTTGGACTGAGGACAGTACACATGGATTCAATATTAGATGCCGCTCAATGAGAATCTTTAGATCTAATGGTCATCCTCAGTGATCTGGGATTCATTCTGTGGTTTTCTTATTTGCTCCACTACCACCATGGACTATGTTTTGGTTTCTTGGAGTGAAATGATCATGTTTCAAGAAAACCTAAAAACAACAATAACCCCACAAAAAGCAGCACCAAAAAGCTCAACCAAACAACAAACAAACAAACAAACAATTCCCTCCCAAAGAACCCCACAAAAACCCTCCGTGTAGGGCCTAGTGCCAAACTTCCAGCCTCTCTTCCAAAAGAGTTTAAAACTCACCATGATAAATTGATCAAACTGCTGTATGTCTGGAAATTTTAGATAGGTAGCTAAGGCAGCACGAAAGCATGTCTTGGTGGAAGAAGGACAGTCTAGATGACATGTAGCTCTACCTGCAGAGAAATATGATGAGAATGTGTCTGTGATTTCCTTCACCAATGTGTTGCAAGACAAGGAAAGGAGACAAACACTGAGAAACAAAGTGAACAGCAACCAGCTCATACAAATAATTTTATGCTGAACTAGCTTTTCCCTACTACGGCATTAATTCCTGTCAAATAAAATCTTACAGATTTACATACTTAAAAATGCCAGTACCTTAGAATTTCAGCACTCTCCTTGTAGATGCTGGGGAATGGTATCTCATGAAAGACTCTGGCATTGAACTGAAAAAATTATTTCCTTGGGGAAGCAATTTAATTACAGAAAAATGTTTTTCATTTTCACAGAAAATTGACTATATCTTGTTTGTTTATTTCTTTTTGCCTCTGATGTCAGTCCATTACCATTACTGGAAGGAAAATGTAAATACATTTCATTCCTGGCAAGCAGATTTCACCTTCCCCTCATGTTTCTTAATCAAACAGAAAAATTAGCTTTGCATTAAATTATTGAAAAATTACACTGTTTATTGACCTTTGGATTTTAAACATCTTTGTAAATATTTCCACTCTAAATTCTTGAGAAATAATTAATATTAACTGTTTATTTGATGCTATAATTCACATTTTTGCCTTCCAAAACAGGCAATAATAGATAAAATTCTACTGAGGGTACAGGGCAATGAAAGAACATCCAAAAAATCTGCCTAAGAATACTCAAGCATATAATTCACTATTTAAATGATTTAATGTACTTCAAATTGAATTTGTGAGAGAAAAAAACTTCTGCTTTTTAATAACGTTTAAAGAGTGAAACTGCCTTCAGGCAACAAACGACCAAGTAAGGAGGAACTACTGATGTTATTCCAAAAGCCCAGTATAATTGAAAGTAAATGTTATTCATCTATTCTAGTTTATAAAGTGTTCATAATACTTCATACAAAAAAAAGGATGAATAATGATAAGGAGAATTCTTGTTTGGTGGAACAAGAGTATTTCTTTCAAAGTTATATCACATATTTTCCTTAAGATGGAAATTGGAATTACTGAACAATTAATTTTGTATGTAAAGGAATTGAAGAAAACATGTCACTAATATCTATGCTATTCCTTTTTTTTTAATCAGTGGAGCTAGACTTGCAGAAAGCAAAAATGTTCGAAGAAAGCATGCATGAAGAAATCAAGCACTTCCTGCTACAGTAAGTATTTGCAAAAAGTGTTTGTTCATAAAGAATATACATTTATATTTTCCTAGCAAGACATCCAGTAAAAAACAATATTATCTTCACATGCATTCCATGCTTTTTTCATCAGCTATAAATCTTGACACTCTTGTTGAAGGTGTCACAGCTTATCTAATTCTTCCATTTGTTTCTTTTGTTTTGATCCTGCAACACATTCACATGCAAATGTAAATTTTTCTCTTCTTAATCAATATGTAGCAAACTCTGCCCTGCAATAAATTCAGCTTTTTCATACTTGCCTTTTAGAGCAGTAACATGCCTCATATCTGGGGATATTTATTTTCAACAACTTTTTTGCTGATGGACCTCAGTGACTTCTCATGCTTCTCTCAGCTGAGGGCATGGAAGCTGGTTACAGCCCTTAGTTTCAGTGAGGCTTAACATAATCTGTAGTGGCCCCGTTCCCAGGGGGAAAGCCTTTGGCCAACATATTTTGGACCTGCAATACAGCAAGGTGACTGCAGCAAAGTTTTCAGAGGCACCACATAAATAAGCAAAAAGACAACACTGCTGTCATATAACGTGGCCGAGGTTGTGGAAATAGTTGTGGTTGTGGTATGGTTGTGGAAACAGTTCACTCATTGCATAGCTGAGGGGTGCAACTACCATGCAGGAGTTTTTATTTCTCGGTTGTGGAATTGGTCTTACACGAATTCCAGACCCACCTTTCATTATGTTGTTGATAGGTTCAGTTCAAGCAGCGTCACCAGAAACCATGTTTCATTAATTTGCAAGGGTTTGTATAATGCCTGTGACTCCAGAAAAATAAAGAACATTAACTCTAATATAAGACCATATTATACAGTGAGGAGGCTTTCAGCTTCTCCCAGAAGACTGTCTAGTACAAAAGCACAAAAAAGTTTCAGATAAGTAAGACTTGTCCTAATTTTCTACCTAGATACTTTTCAAAAGAAAGGCACAATCTGAAAAAAACCCATATCAATAGCTATAAGCAAATCATAAGCCTCTAGATATTCAGTAACTCTTAAAAGTGTTATTAAATGTGAAATGCATTTAATATAAAGGTTCTCAAGCCAGCAGCATTTTGTATCAAGGTTTTTCATAATGGCTTTCTCTAATAAAACTGGCTCTGTTACTCAGAATATGGAGAACAAAGAGAAATATAAGCCACATTTTGTTCCTAGTCTAACTGACACAATTCCATGCACCTGAGCGATGTTGCTTCCCATTTACTCCTATGCAAGACTTTGGTTCAACAAAGCGGTTACACATGTGCTGAAAGCCCTGACTGAGCAAAGAAATCCCTTTCGTTAACTGTAGGCAAACTTAGGCAGAACCTCAGTGCTTGTTATTTTTTAAAATAAAGTTAAATGTGTGCCTAAGACCTTTACTGGATGAGAGCCTAATTGAATAGAATAGCGGATTCGAGTCTATCCCCTATAATCTTCTCCATAATGTTCACAATCTTTCTTCTCTAAACTATCTTTCCTGATACTGTTTACCTTGTCTTAGCACTAAATGCAACATGATCCCCTGAAAGTTCCACGTTACTGAGCTTCATGAAACTGGATGGGGGTGGGTATCCACTGACATGATGAGATTGCCTTTGTAGGTCATGCTAAGCAAGAAATACAAGTTAAATTTGTGGTGCAATTAATTATCAAGCTAGAAAATTAAGTATTGCTTTTACAAAAACAGTTGAACTCTGGAGTAAGGCCGATAATTCAGAAAATAAGAAGTACATTCTTGAGAAAGTTCAAGAGGATTCTAATTTAATGAAAGAGAAAGAAATGGTGTGTTCAATATTAAATTGAAAATAAAACATCAGAATGAAATTAGCAATTCTGATCCAAAAACCTACTACTGAAACTGGAAGTAGTGATGTCAGGAGCATGCCTGGCTGATGGGAGTCTTGGGTGGGAGCTCCTGGTCATTGCAGTGATTTCTGGAAGATGTGTTTGAAGTGGAAGGCCTTTTAGGAAACTGGATCATTTAATAGTCTTCCATTTACTCTGAGAGATATTATAGTCATTTTCATGAAACAATAGAGCTCTAATACCTAAAAAGTTCTTTTTTCTTTTCTCACTACTCTCACTGGAAAGCTGTTCCAGCAAACCCCAGCCCCTTGTCTAATTTCTGGGCTAAATTTAACCATGACCAGGGTATAAATATTTATTCACATACTGGTGTTCCCCTTTATTTAAAGGCTGGTAGAGTGCTTTGCCTCATTAGTGTTTACTCTTTTACCTCCAACCATAGCTGCTTTGTCTGACTGAATCCCATATCACCATTTCTCTCCAAGTCAAGCAGATTTTGCTCACTCCTTCACTGTGTCTGCATTAGTCCTCAGCTCCCCAGCAAGTGCAGATGTATGGCAGAGTCAACTTTTCTGCCTGAAGTCTGTACTACTGTCATGACAGGTTCCAGTCTTTGCTTATGTGCTTCTGTGTTGGTTTTCTGGTTGGATGGTTTGCTCTTGTTGTTGTTTGTTCCTGTTTTGTTTGTTTGGCATGTATTGCACTTCAGATTGCCTATCTGTACTGGCAGCAAGACACATTTTGAAAGAAACCTAAAGGCATCTTTCAAAAAGACAACTTTTAATGGCAGAGTAATTAGGAGAGATATATCTGAACAACTCTTCTTTGCATCTCCATGCAAACTTGTTTCTCAAATGTGCAGACAGCAGTGAACTTCCATACAAGTAGTCTACAGGAGTCATTCAAGCAGGTTTTACAAAGATAAATGTAACCCCAAGCTAAATTAGAGTAATGAAGTTGTCCATGGAACTTTATTATAGAAGATTGCGATGTGTGACAATGTGAATAGACAAATAATGAACTCTCCCTCAGGTAGGAATTTGTAATATCTGGAATATCTGACTAAAACTTAGTCACTTTTTATCTTTCTATGTCAAAACTGCTTTTTGATTTTACTTTTTTTTTTGTAATCATAGATAGAAGTCAACTTTCTTTCTCAGACATCCTTTGTTAGCTTCATGCCCTCCTTTGCCTCGCCTTTCCAATTTTTTCCTGCCCTGCTAACTTTGTAGTAAAAGTGCAAACACCAGTTTAGCAGAGTTAATGCAGAATAACGTGCCAGCCTCTCAGATCTGCAGTCTTGATGCTTTTAACTTTAGACTCTTCCAAGGAAAAATGTTTTTTTCTACGAGCTGGGGAATGATGAGTGTTTACTCAATGTTGATGCTTATGATGTTTGCATAAGCAAGTTTTTGGATGTTGTGTTGCAGACTTTGAGAGTTTCTGTAAACGATGGTCTGTAAACTATAAGAGCTGTAGTTTGTACTATAATTGTTTCAATTTTTTTCAGTCAATTGAAACTGATGTTTTCTTGATGAGTGCCCTGGGAAACTTGGATACTGCAGATTATTTGGCATTGACTTTAGTATCCTGGCACTGAATGATCCACCCTGACACAATGTTAGCACGCACTACGTCACCTTGGGATGTGAGCTACCAGACGTGTTTTATTTCTTGTCTTAAATTACTGCTGTGTGCTCTTAACCAGCTCTCCCTTTCTACCTGAGCAGTGACTGTGCTGATATGAAACCTTTCTTGACCAGTTTTTTTCTTAGTTCATGGATTGTTCAAAGACTTAAAGACTATCAATGATTCCACTAAAGCTCTGGTCTCTCTTTGAGAGATATCACCTTTTTATTAAATACTGAAAAGGGATTGATGTTCAGTGGTAGTGTGTTAATGCGATTGTTCAGTAACTTCTTTTTCTACACCAGCTCTGTTCAATAGCTTTTATTCATGGTCTGTAAGCATTAATAATATTGAGTGTAGTACTGCAGTTAAATTGGCTAACACAATAGCTTTGCCTCAGCCTTCACCAACAAGTGCTCCAGACACACCATCCAAATCAAGGAAGACAAAGGCAGGGATTGGGAGAATGCAGAACCACCTGACTGTAGGAGAACATCAAGTTCAAGACCACCTAAGGAACCTAAAGATGCACAAGTCCATGGGATCTGATGAGACGCATCCGCAGGTCCTGAGTGAACTGGTGAATGAAGTGACTAAGCCTCTTTCCATCCTATTTGAGAGCTTGTGGCAGGCCAGTGAAGCTCCCACTGACTGGAAGAGGGGAAACATAACCCCCATTTTTAAAAAGGGAAATAAGGAAGACACGAAATTACAAGCCAGTCAGTGTCCTCTCTGTTCCCACCAAGATCATGGAGCACATCCCCCTGGAAACTATGCTAAGGTACATGGAAAACAAGGAGGTGATTGCTCACAGCCCTTCACTAAGGGCAAATTGTGCCTGACAAATCTGTTGGCCTTCTATGACAGCGTTATGGTGTTGGTGGATAAGGGAAGAGCAACTCATGTCATCTGCCTGGACTTGCGCAAAGCATTTGACACTGTCTCACATAACATCCTTCTCTCTAAACTGGGGAGACATGGATTTGATGGATGGACCACTTGGTGGGTAAGGAATCAGATGCCTGGTCCCACTCCAAGAGTTGCAGTTAACGGCTTGGTGACTTTTTTTCAAAGAGCTTCTCAAACAGAGTTGATTGGCCAAATACAGGAATAATTGGCTGAGAACGTCTGGAATGCTGTCTTGGGGGAATCTAATAGCCTCTAAAATAAATCCAGTACACATTTTAACCCCTATTAATTTAACCCCTATTGTACTATTCTCAAACCTGGTTTCCACTCACAGCAAAACCAAGGAAAGACCCATAAATTCAGTGGAAGGTAGGCAGGACCTAAAAGCTTTTACAAAGAACAAGATGCAGTGTGTTAATGATCTGTAGATCTGTGGTTCAGTTCTGAAATAAGTGTTCAAGAAAATCTTGGAAATAGTTGGAAAAATAAATATAACTGACATTTCTCTCAAATTGTCATGGAATGCACTCCAGCTGTATTTATTATACACATTTTCTCCATGTGCTATGTGCTTGCATTCTTTTGTGATGAATGATGTTGCCGTGTGTTGGAGTCTTCGTGCTATCTTCCTTTGAATCAGGAATGTGTAGGAGGTTATTTGAGGACAAAATACTGTAGGACCTTCCCTCATATTTTTGAATTTGTAGCATGGAGCTGAGCAGTGTGGCTGAATGGCTTGGTTTAGGAGAGTTCACAGCCTGCTAATGCTGTGAACTCATGCCTTGCTTCCCATTTTGCCATGTCTACAAGAACTGAGAATCAGAACTCCTATTGTTGTCTGACTTTTCATTTGAAGTCTTTGGACATAAATTTTACCTTTCTGGTAAGGTAAACTGTAGGCCTGGGCCCTGCCTAATACTCCTAGACACTATGGCAGCAGTAAATAATGCATTACCATGAATCACTGTAGCTTCATGGAAATTAATAAACTTGGCTGTCACCCAAACCTGGAGAAGCATTTCACCCTAGGGAGGCCTCTGACTCCATCACAGAGCATACAAGAAAGCAAGCTGATCTTGTGGTATGCAGCAAATGTAAAGATCCAGTTTCAAAAAGGGAAAGAAATGATACAACATGTAATGCCATAAAAGCCATATGCCATCGCACAGGATATTACTCACATGGCACAGATCTTCACAGTGACATACACTTTGATTGCTATTTTACCCTTACGTTGTGACTACATGCTAAAGTTATAGGAAAAATGATAAAGGTAAACAGCATGTAGCTTAAGTTTAATGAAAAAGTTTCCAAGAAATACAAGTTCATTTGTGGGAAAAGCTTTCTGTTTCTGGTTTCTCCTGTGATTGCAGTTTTCTCATAAACATGTTGAATTTTGAAATTTGTTCCGCATTTTTTCCTCCAATGGAAACAAAAAATGAACCAGCATCCCAAGTTTCCTTTTCCTAGATGATCCTCTCTCTTCCTTAGTGTTCTGTTACCACTTGGCCAGCATCGCTTTCTGATTTTCTCTGACCTCTCTCTCTTGCCTTCCTGGCAGTGCAGTGGCTCACTCGGAGATTGTTTCCTTCTTTGGCCCCAGTGAAAAGCAGTGGTTAGAAAACTTTCCTAGGATGTGAACGCAATGGCTCCAGCTCTTTGAGAAAGGTCCAGCTCTCCCACTACTGGGCAAGTGGTGTAATCACTCAGCTGTTATGCAGAATCTGCACTTTTCCTGTTCTCTATCAGTGCCAACATTTTCTTCTCCTCCCATAATCTCAGTGCTAGGGGTAAATATTTTGAGAAGACGTAGGGGACAAACCCCCTTAGGGATGCATCTAGAATTTAAGGGCCTGTCTGCCTAAATCTAGACTGCAACAGAGCAGAAGATGAGGTGCCTGGATCGCTCCCCGGACTGGAAGGACAGAGTGTTGTGCTCGCAACAACACATGCCATCACCGCAGGAACTTGCACGATGGGCACGACATGCAGACAGAGGGAGACACCTGGGAGTTTAGGTGATTTGACTCTGGATCCCTCTCAGGTACATAAGCAGAATTCCAGCGCAAGAAAACTTATAAGCCGTGTCTGTAACATTGACTACAACACTCAGCAAACCCAAATACACCTCAGGAGAGTACATTTGAGTGTAGAGGATGCTGATGGGAGGTAGGCCTGGGAGCTGACTGTGCAGTCAGGGTGACTTTGCTGATGCAGTAGAAGGAACATTACCAGACAAACTCTATGTTCAGTCTCTAGGAGGGTATAGTGGGTTGTCCTTGGCTGGATCCCTGGCACCCACCAAAGCCTCTCTATCACTCCTCTCTGCAACTGGACAGGGGAGAGAAAATAAAACAAAGGGTTCATGGATTGAGATAAGGACTGGGAGAGATCACTCACAAATACTGTCACAGACAGACTGGAATAGGGGATTTTAATTGAATTTATTACTAACAAAATTAGAGCAGGATAATGAAAATAAATAAGACCTTAAAAACACCTTCCCCCCCACCCCTCCCTCCTTTCCAGATCTATCTCCAGTGGTGCAGGGAGATGGGGAAAGGGGGTTTTGGTCATTATGTCTCTGCTCAGGGAGAAGAGTCCTTCCCCTGCTCCAGCATGGAGTCCCTCCCATGGGAGACAGTTCTCCATTAACTTCTCCAACAAGAAGCAACCATCCCAGGAGCAACAGTTCTCCACAAACTGTTGCAATGTGGGTCACTCTTCCACAGGGTGCAGTCCTTCAAGGACAGACTGCTCCAGTATGAGTTCCCCACAGGGTACAGATCCTATCAGGAAACCTGCTCCAGTGTGGGTTCCTCTCTCCATGGGTCTGCAGGTCCCCACCAGGAGCCTGCTCCACCATGGGTCTTCCATGGGTTCACAGCCTCCTCTCAGGCATCTGTCTGCTCCAGCATGGGTCTCCTCCAGGGGCTGCCAGTGGATCTCTGCATCACTGTGGACCCCTGTGGGCTGCAGGGCAACAGCTGTTTCTCCATGGTCTGTATCACAGGCTGCAGGGGAATCTCAGCTCTGGCACCTGGAGCACCTCCTCCCCTCCTTCTGCACTGACCTTGGTGTCTGCAGGGCTGTTCCTCTCACATGTTCTTGTCCCACTCTTCTCTGGCCCCAATTACATCTGCACAATAACTTTTTGTCCTTCTTCTTCAATATGTTATCACAGAGTTGTTACCATAATTTCTGATTGGCCCAGGCTTGGCCAGTGACACATCTGTTTTGGAGACTCTCAGGATTGGCTCTGCTGGACATGGAGGAAGCTTTCAGCAGCTTCTCACAGAAGACACGCCTGCAGACCCCCTCACTACCAACACCTGGCCATGCAAACCCAACACAGAGGGGCTACCTACCTCGGCAGTGCTCTGTCCAGCTGGTAGGACAAAGCACAAACTCATAAGGAGAGGATGAATGTCCACAAGTCAGAGAAGAGATGAGCTCAAGTGATGTTTGAGAGTCATATAACTTTTCTAATTTTTTGGATTATAACTAGCATGTATGGCCATTTCTGAGTGCTCTTACCAATAAGCTTAAAACACATGCTGATATACATCTGGGATGGTTTAAAACTGAAAATGAAGACAGAGAACATCAAGAAATCCTTGGAAAGGCATGATTTAGCCACTTGCAAACTCAGCCTTTTCTATGGAGGAAGAATGTAGATGTATTAGCGTGGCACTGGTCTTTGCCATTCTTCTTGGGATAATGATTCAAAGCCCTTGGCTGTTTCCAGGGAGAAGGAAAATAGGGATGTTTTCTACAAAAACACATTCCTTGCTCTGTACCTAGATACGATGTAGGATCCAATGTGGACGAGCATGAGTCATGTGCTCCACATGCCTTATGGCACTCTGTAAGTAGGCAGTGAAGTGCTGGCTCATGAGTCATCAGCTTCAAGTGAGTGGGCAGTCAAATCCTGCACAAGCTGATTTTTCGGAACCATTTCTAATGGACAAATATAGCATGGGCAAATTATTTTGGTTTTGTTTGTGTTTCTTCGGCTTCAGTTTTAGCCAAGGCCCCATGTTATTAGGCCTGATATATCCTACAGGTTTTATTTTCTGCCATTCCAGCTTTGACACGCTTGTCCAGAGAAGATTCATCATCTGCTTCTCTGCAAGCAGTTTCCATTTTCCTTAGCATTACAACAGAAGCAAGAAAGTGAATGGAAATAGCAAACAAGATAAATAAACTCTACTATTTCTTCTGCTGTTAGGGCTGCTTTGGCACCAAACTATGGTTCTGTTGAGTCTTAAATTCAAAATATATATTTTCCCTTTCACTAGTTCTCCATTTAGTGTCATTAGGTGATATAAATAGATGTAATCCTCTGTCCTGGTATTTCAAAACTTCACCTAAAACTTCATACAGCCACAGAAATCCTGCCACTTTTTGAGACAGAGCTCCTGCTGCAGCAAAAATACTCTCAACTGAGATTCAGAGGTGCCATGCCCTACTTGTACTCTTTATTCCCAGGACCATTCATGGGTCAGACACTCCATCCACCTTTATACAAACTGCAGAAAGACAGCACTTTGCCCCCTTCCATTCTTCTCTGGACCCTTGGTGTGTGGCTCATGAGGAGCTAAAAAATGGCAACTTCCCAGATCATAAGAGAAAGACAGCCAGCTCAAACTGGACTGGATGAGACTACTCAGTGCCCCTCCTTGGACTGGCATCTCCCAGAAAACCAGCCTTGCTCTGCTGCCAGCTGCCGCTGCTGGGGCTATCTAAAGGAGAAATGTGTGCACCACAATGCTTGGTGGAACTGTCCTGCTAACTCACACGGCTGTCATGTTTGAAAGTTGCTAGCAACAACAATTTTTTTTTAAAAAAAGCTTTTCCTTAATATAAAAATCAGTATCTGGTGCAACTTTCCCTCAAACCCCGCCGTCCCCAAACCCAAACTAAACACGAAGACCATCAGTAAAAGCAGACTGGTTGCAAAGCGTAGCAATCCAGACTCTGGACACTGGATGTGGAGATGCCCATAGCCCCTTTTTCTTGGCTGCTCTTCGACTGCGTGTCCGCTGTGCCGGCACACAGGAGGCGGCCTGTTCCAGTGTCCTCCAGGGACACCTGATGGAGCAGGACCAGACTTCAAATCAATAACACGGCCTGTCCCTTCCCGTCTATTGAGGGCCTCACGTACTGCCCGAACAGTAGTTTCTTGGACAACCTCTTTGTTTCACCCGAACTGCAGAGCAGTTGCATGCACGGCTGCTCCCGCTCCCTCCTGCTTTCTGTATCACATTTCATCCCGGGCTGGGACGGGGGGATCCGGGCAAGTGGGATCCCCACGGACAGGATTCTCTGAGGGGAAACGCGCTTCCCAAGGTGGGGGATGCGAGGAAGCGGCCGCACCTCAGCGCGGCGGAGCAGGGCGGAGCAGGGCAGGGCAGGGCAGGGCAGGCTGCCCTCCGGGGGTGCCCCTCCGGGCCCCGCTCTGCCCCGGGCGGCTNCGGCCGGGGCGCTTCGTCCCGGCGCGGTGCGGGACAGGGGCAGCACGCCGTGCGGGGCAGGACGCCGCGCGGGATGCCGCGGCTCGGACGGGTGGGCGGGACGTGCTCCGTGCGCGTCCCGATGCGCGGCTGGCGGGGATGGATGCACGCGGGTGCCATGGCCCGGGACAGTGCCGGTGTCCGTGCCCTGCCGGGCTCGCACACGCTGTGCGTATGCTTGCTCTTTGTTAGGCTCTCTTTGGGAAAGTTTCAGGGAGAAAATGCAGCTTCTTAGAGGTCAAGTTCTTTCTTCCTTTGTCTCTTTGTTGCTGGTTTTTATTCTTTGAGTCTCTTAAATGCAGCATCCAGCTCAAGATTTGGAATAGCGTCTTGCGTGTGGGTGTTTGCCAGCTGTTGGTTGTCTTAAGACACAAAAGGTTTTGTGAAGTTCAATGAAAGTAAAAATTTCCCACATAGGGGCTCTTCCTTCTAATATATTAAAACATACTACGTGCTTGAAGTTTGCTTTCCCATTCCATTTACATATGTTTATGAAACTACAGACCTATGAGTTTTATGAATGAAATAAACACTGAAAAGTCTGCACGTGTAACTTTCACTTACAATCTCTTGTTTCTGTTTCATTTCAGTTTTTCTGGCTCTCCCTCAATGTATGGCTCTTCGGGAAAACCTTCCTGCTTTATAATCAAGGGCTACAATATTATTATTTGCATCAGATGTTAGGGGTGAGTGACCTGGACATTACTTTTTGCCCTGGAAATTGGGATGCTCGAGGATGGGAAAGGGGCAGAATGCATTCGCTAATCAAAGATGACACGAACTACCTGTTAACTTTTCAAAGTAGGGAAAGATCAAGTAAGAAGTTACTGGGATATTTCTGACAGTTGTTTAGGAGTAGAAGGTGAACACTGTTGATAAGAAAAAGAGCCAGTCAAGTGTGGGACAGCTATTCTTTCCCCTCCTCTCTTCCCTCCCGGTGTTCCCAGCAGCAGACAGGCTCTCAGGAACACAGGCATGCTCAACAAATGACTGGAGCTCCACTTTTCATCATCAAAACATTAAGCAAGATATGGACTTGTGTTGGCAAATTCTTTCCAATCCAATTATTGTAATATACATGCTTGCTGAGGGACTTTTTAGTAAGTCTTAGTTCTTTTCAGTCTTCGTCATTTTCATAGATTCTCTGTTCTGTGTAAATTCACTGTAATGCATATAACTTTAGTTTTGTTTTCTAATAGTAAGTTCTTGGATTCTGAATGGTTTAATGAAGATTCAGGTATTTTGATTTAGTGGGCAACTCCAACCACCAACAAATGAACCCAAAGAAAGATGAGAGATGAGAGATACCAGCCTGCCTTGGGAAGTTGTCCATAGCTACGCCATTGTAGTAATTTGAAAAAAAACTTCTATCTAAAGGGAGAGAGTAAGGATTAACATCTTTCTGGAAAATGCTCACAGGTTGCTCAGAATTTGAGAATCCAGGAAAAAGTGGCTGACTAACACAATGCTTTGTAACGCTATGTCATACTCAGGAGTGGATTTCAATAGAAAGTTGACATGGGGTTAAACACAGATGATGCACATCCTAATCCACTGTAGAGCTTCTGGGGTTTATTTTTGGTAAATCCAGGGTATATAGTTTCATGTGGCTGGCACTGTAATAACTAGCCAGTACCATAAGGTTTTGTGATATTGCTTGAAAGTAAGTTGAGTTGATGCAATTTTCTCCTTTTTTTCTCCTTATGGTTGATTCAGATGTATTCCAGAATGAATCTTAGCAAAGGTAGTGCAAAAAAGAAGGGAATGAAAATATTTAAATCCATCATGGTGGTGACTTTCTTGACAGAAAAATCATGAAAATGTGTTTAATTTTACCTTAATTTCTAGTGGCTTTGCAGCCCAGTATATCCATTTGAAAACTGCATTTGTTCCTGGCAGAGAAAATGGGTTGTTTGTAAAGCAAATGTTCTTGGGTAATGTGTTGGACCAGATTGTCAGCTGGTATCAATCAGCAAGTTTCTCTCAATTCACATGACTTGTCTGCCTCTACCAGCTCATCATCTGGTTGGGTTTTTTTTTGGTTTTCATATACTTCAACATGGAAGAAACTTGCAAAGTAACTTAATGTGTGTTCAGAACCTGTGAGATGACTCAGACAACAGATTCCTTGTTGTGGTTGGGAGATGAGGACTAGGTCATGCCTTTAAGTTTGTACAATTGTGTCTGCCACTGTAGGAAAAAGTACCACAGAAATTTAGGGACTTCTAATGTAAGGTTGAAAGTGAAGATCTAAGTCTAGGAGATACTTTTGGTCAAAGTTATGAAACTAATTTTAAAATTTTGAAAATACTACTGTAAAATGTTCTTGCAATTCACCTTTTACAGTTCATCTAAATATATCCTGTAGATTCCAAAGTTAGCTTTCTCCCTTCTGTTCAGTATATCTGTGTGTGTCTATTAATCATAGAGAATATTTTGCAAGAGTTGGGAAAACTGAACCCAATTTGGTTTCCTCAGGAGGTGGCATAAGCAATACTATAGCTGCAGTTGCCTTCCACAGGGATTTTTGCCCCTCTTCTTTTTCTCTATTGGTTTGTATAGCCACTGACCCGTGGCCCATCTGCATAACCAGTCTCCCCTCTGTTCCATGCATGTGTGAGGGGTTTGCAGAGCCTCTGTGCCATTTCTTGGTGCCTGAAGATTTTGAGATTTAGATTAAATTCTTCATTTACAATTCAACAGTTGATATTTTTCATCTTAACCGATTGAACTCTTTTATGGATACTTCCATGACAACTGATTCCTTTTTCCAGAGAGCTAACAAAATTGCCAAAAAGAAATGGCACTTTGTGAATTTTAAAAAAAAGTTTGTTTTTTTCAGTGAGGTCTCCTAAGGAGTTGGCCTTTTTTCTTTCTTAGTATGCTACAGTAGGCTATAATTGCCTTAAGAACTTTGGCACTTGCAGCACAGAAAGATAGGTAATTTTGTTGTTTACCAAGTAACAGAATGGAGAACAAGAAGGGTTGCTGTAGGAAATCAGATTGTGATATGAAATGAGATCTTGGATTGAATATCCAGAGTATATTCAACTGTGCCGTGTTTTCATGCCATCTCTTTTCTTTCTGATGTGAAGAAGGAGAAAGAATGAGGTTAGTCTTTCATTCAATGGTCACTGAAGTGATTTACTTCCCTTCAGCTGTCTACAGAAGAACAAGACTCAGATTTATTCTTTTGCAATTGCATTTTCTGTGATGTTGAACAAGATACTTTAGAACAGGAGTCTAAAATTATTTAGGTACCTAACTCTCAGTCAGTCTTTCAATGACAGTCTTTGTGATCCTTAATTCCACACCTGTAAAAAGGCCCTAAGAGCATGGTGGTGTCCTGGAAGCATAAAGAGAACAAGTAAGTAGAAGGCAGTAATGTGCTAGGAGAAGGTTGATCAACCTTTTCTATACCAGGAAACTTAGTGTTATTTTGTGTCAAAATACCTCTGCTTTGCTCAGTTTGAGTTCTGTTGGTGACATCTTGAACTCTTCACTGTGCAATCTCTGTCCCTGAGGGTTTTCAAAACCTAATTGGGCAAAAAACCCTGAGCAAACTTAATCTGAGTTTGAACATGCTTAGAACAGGAGGTTTGAGCAGAGACCTCCGGGGGTGCCCCTCCGGGCCCCGCTCTGCCCCGGGCGGCTGCGCTGCGGGTCCCGGGGCGCTCGGCCGGGGACAAAGGAGCAGCGGCGGCGGGACGGAGCCGGGGGCTGGACGGCGGCGCGGCGAGGCCGGAGTGCTACGCCCCGGCGGCCGGAAGACAGGGCGGGGGGTGAGGGGTGGG
>VXAD01001742.1:196089-523392 GCA_013399195.1 Dicrurus megarhynchus
CCCGCACCATGGCGCTGTCCTGGAGGAGCTGGCTGGCCAACGAGGGGAGCAAGCACCTCTTCCTGGTAGGGACGGCCTCGGGGGGGTCCCCTCGGCGGGGCTGACCCGCGGAGGAGGCTCAGGAGGGGGTCGGTGCTGGTAGGCGGCGGGGGCCGGTCCCGGGGCTGCCCCGCGGNAGAATCGTTCTGTGTTTACATAATGCTTGCAGTGAAAGTTCACCACAACCTATTGAATGCAAATCCCTTTCCAGTACTTTTGCTTTGATGAACCATCCCTTTGGATACTGAATTGCTTGTAACGCTGCAGGTCATAGTCTTACTGCATGAATGCATTCATTGACACTGGTTCAAAAACACGATTAAGATAAAGAATCTAATTTTTTTTGTGATTTGATATATGTTAACTTGTGGTCTTACTTTGCTTAAAGAAGAGAAGCCTGTGAAGAAATCCCCAACAGATACAAATTTCTTTTATAAGAGTTCGGTAAAGAGGAAAGGAATGTTCTCATCTTCATGTTCATGATAGGTACTATAATGTGTAGTAGGCATAAATTACAGAAAGGAAGAGTCTTAAAGTACTTGACTCCAAAATCTTCATTGTTGGATATTTTGAGTCTGCTCAGTCAGTGAAATTGTCCAGATGATGAATTTTTTTACAGACTTCAGGATTTCTCCCTTCAGAATACCTTGGCTGTATTTTTGTCCAAGAAGTTTGCTCGTGCCTGGTCAAAAAAATCAGTCATAAATTTGGTACTGGCCTTACAGAACTTGCTTTAACAGCATTGAATGAAATACTTGTTTCTTTGTTGCTTGAGCTCCCCAAGAGCAGAAAGAGCTTTGAGCTCATTTTGTCATGGCATGAAAGATCTCTTTCCCTGTTCCTTCTCTTGTCCCTGCTCAAATAACTGTGATGTAGTCAAAGGTTAATGCAAGAAATGAGCTTCTGGGTTTCGGACCAAAGTGAAGAAAATGCATTGTCAGAAGGATCTCTTTGGGAAAAGATTGAATAACTGAAAACGGGGCTGAAAAGAAAAAATTCTGCCTCGCTGTTTTATCTATACAGTTACTGCCTTCTTACAGTGCGGTATTGTGCATAGCATTTGTCACCTTTATTCACTGCTTGGAATATGTTCCAGATGTTCCAGTAACTTTCATGTCTCTCCTTGCTAGTTTATTGTAATGGTAGAGATTTTACTAATTGAGACCAAATTCCATTTTCATTGATTATTATGCAACCACACTGCAACCTGCTTACCCCCCACATCTTAGCATTGGAGGAAACTGTGCATCTTGATCCTTTATTTTCCTCAGTGCAGTGTGGTTTTGAGATTTAGATGCCTTTTAACCAGGCTATTTGGGAGTTGCTCTTTAGAGTGTTACATGTAGTGAAAATGTCTAATAATAGAGTTATGTTGCTATGGTAGCTGTATATATATCTATATATACAGAGTTCCCTAGTGAAGACTAAGGGTGTTAATCCACAAGTCTTTATAGTCCCCTTCAATTTTCAAGTAAATCTCTGCCTGCATTCTCTGCCTCATTCTAATTTTTTTTCTTTTGCCAAAATATTTTTTCCTTCAACCCTTTGCCCTCCACAGCCAACAGTTCAGCATCAATGCTGAGATTTTTTTCTCGGTTATAACTGGTGATGAATGTGAGCATTGTACCATATATTTCTTTTGTTTGCTTTCTTTCCTTTTTTTTTTCCAAGTTCAAATGGCAGTAATCCAGTGAAGGACACCTATATTACTAAGTTTTATGGGAAAACTTCCACCCTTGCAGAACTTCTAGTGAAACTGTCAGTAGTGAAGGTTGAATTAGTAGAGGTACGTCTCAAATGATTAATTGAGATTTTTACTACTATATCATCTAGACTTGCAGTGTGTTGTGAATCTCTTGGAGGGACTTGGGTACCCGTAATCCCTTGGTTCATGACAAAATTTATGGAGATTAGATCATGCTGCATCTTGCAGGATCAACATTCAGGCTCTTGCTGCTAATTGATGTATAAAACACTGTCACTCTTTGTGATGTTGCTATAGAAAAAGGATGATCTGTAACACTCAAATGTGGTAAAAAGCTTGAGATCCCTTCCTATCTTTGTGTGCATCATTCTGCCTAACGCATAAAGAAGCCTGTAACTCAGCAACACTGACAAGTACTTTCGTAGGTTGTCTTTCTTGAGGTCAGGATTCTAGCATTAAATTAACTGATTAATAGATTAATAAAGATGAACAGTTGGCCTGAAATCCTGCAAGTGAATACACTTTACTTGGAGATTATCAGAGAAGCTGGAAGCTATTACTGCACTCAAGATTAAGTTAGTTGCTTTCTTCAGTTTGAATGACTGATTTAAGCGGAAAGATGAGTACATCCTACACAAAGGCACTGCGTATAAAATGGCAACATGACCTAAACTTGTAGACAAGAAGAAATAGAAAACCTTCAACAAATGCCTGTGTGATGAGTTACAAGTGAACAGAGAATATTGATTCTCAGTAGTGCAGGGAAGATACCCCACACATATTGAAAAATATTGCACCACTTAAAATAATTTTTAAAGGGTTGCAGTACATGAGATTGGGATTTACAGAGTCCTTCCTTGAAATCTTCCTTCTCCAGGAGCAAAGCCAAATCAAACTTTTGTAGAAGTTTTCACATGTCGTGGTAGGTTTCCCCTACCCTCACATTTTCCTTCCTTTCAGCTACTTCATGTTTTTGTTGCTAGATCTCCAGCCAGATTTGACAGGCCTAAGGGCAATAATTGCTATGCATAGAGTTCAGCTCTGTCCTTCATCTTAGATTATCAGTGCTCTGTCACTCAAGACAAGGAATACTCTATGAAGAAAAGGAAGTTGGGTCAAAAGGAGGCATGTTGTGTAGCACAGTTTGTCCCACCTAGGAAAATAACTAGCTTTAGCTGCTCCAGTACTGATTTGAGGAGGTAGTCTGTGACCTGTGTCTACAGAGCAGCGTGAGGCTTGTGAGTCTTCCCAGAACATTTCAAGGTGTTCTGAACCATAGAAGATTGAAAAAATTTAAAGAAAAGCTCTCAGAGAGAGCATCAAGTGTGGTGTCCCTATTGCACCATGACCTGTTTAGAGTTGTTGCTTTTAGGCGGTGAAGTCTTGAGAAACAGAATCACATCACTCTCAGGTGTGGAAGGGTTTGCATTATTCTAATTTTTTTTTTGATACAAGATTGTCTTGAAAGGTGAGATAGGACAGTATTTGTTGAAGTCTTCATTTTGCAGCCATGTATCAAATATCAGATTTCTGTGCACAGCTGTTGCAGGTAACATTCATCTCTGTATTTAAAACTGATGAACTTTGGGGAATTGCGGGGTACACAGTAAGGTACTTCAGCCCTCAATCTAATACTGGAATAAATTTCCTAACAGAGACATCTCATTTTCTCATTTTCACTCTTGCTGACAGCAAGATATGACGAGAACTGACTCTTCACTTCTCTGTCTTATTTTGTACATTGTATGAGCACAGCCAGGAGTACCTCTGGATTTCTGTGGGACTGTACATCAGACAGGGATAACTGGAGAACTTACATTCTGGAGCTCTTTTATGCTGCTTTGGAGAAGGTGGTGATTGCTTTTCATACTTGTCCAGAGGAAAATCTAGTTTTTAGGATTTGAGTTTATGGATGGTCTAGTTCCCTACTATCTTTGCCACAGATTTACTCTGTAAATTTGAGTAATCCTTTAGTTTTTCTATGCCTCTTTGCTCCTCCATAAAATTGGATATCAGTGTATGTTGTGCCAGGTAGGCAGGTTACAGAAGGAGGTGGTTAAATGCTTGGATTTAGTATCAGCAAAGCTGGATAAAATAGTGTCCAGCAGAGATTTTGGGTGTGGTTTTTTTTTTTCTTTTTGATCCTGCAGAAATTTCACATGCTAGTAACATGCAATAACAACTATTTTTTATTCTTAAGACAGCAAAAATTTTTAGGAAGAAAAGAGGATTATATTTCTGTCATTTCTTAACTACTTAATAAGGATATATATTCCCTTCTAGACCCAGTGAGTTACCTTAGAGCAAAAATCATCCTTTATTCTACTATTGTTTAAAAATCCAACAATGTACTATGTTAATTTGTTACTATGCCACCCAGGCAATGCAAAGGAAGTTAAGAAAGAGATCTATTGGAAACCATTTGGAAAGAATTAGTTCCATGGTGATATTTTTAGCTTTTGGATATATATTAAGAGCATGCTTAAACTCTTTTTCTTCTTGCAAGAATTTTGATTCTAAGAATTGCTAAATGTATTTACCATTGTTTGCAAATCAGTCACGGGCTTGTTGCAGGAAATACTGCCTAACTTTATTTCTTAAGAGAAAAACCTTACATGAACCATTGGTAACAATATTTTAATATTTGAATGCACTTTCCTGGAAGTGCAGTGCATATTTAAGAAGTCGTTTGCTGGTCTCTCTTTTTCTATTTTCTTTTTTTTTTTCTGCTTTGTACAGGTGTTGATAGCCTTGAATTAGGATGAATGTAAGGGCATTCTTCCATAGTAATTGCTTTGTGAATTAATATTTGCTATTTGTTAAATAGTGGGGAAAAACAAAGGAAGGTTAGTAGGGTAGCCTTTTCTACACATCATTGGTGTTTCATATTTGTTAAATTGTTTGGTGTTTTACTTAGAATCACAGGATATGCTGAGCTGGAAGGGACCCGTCAGTCCAACTCCTGACCCTGAGCAGGGCATCCCAAGAATCACACCGTGTGCCTGAGAGCATTGTCCAAATGCTTCTTGAACTCTGACAGGAATTATTTCATTTATTTAACACTACACAGTGTAGAATTAACTCTCTTCTAGACCAAATTATTGTTTTGTTGAAGTTTTGTAAGAAAAGTTGTTGTGCTTGGTAGAGGAAGTCTTGTATAACTCATGCCTAGTTTATGTTTAAAGTCAAAGACAACATAAATTCTTTAGAAACTAATGATGTAACATGTAGGTCATACAACAGAAGTTATTAAAATTTTCCAACTACTCATTAATGGTATTGCAACTTTTTCAGATTTTGGAGTTAGTCAACAGCTACAAAAATGATTCTTCTTACTTCTGGAGTTTGCATCACATTAGTTCTACATAGTACTTGAGTTTTTCAAATCATGCTCATTTAATCATTGCAATACTGTAGCACATCAGTAAGCCCCCATAAAAATTCTTACATGTTTTAATGACCATGTGTCTGAAGTTATTGCTTCCATGAGGTGTATAGCTCATTTTAGCTTCTCTTTAGAAGATTTAATGAATATAAAGACAGTGTTGTATACGCAAACAGTGCATTACAGAGACATTTTACTTTTCATTAAGTTCAGTCAGTTCAAGGGTCATTTCCAGGCATTTTACCTCAAAAATAGTTCAAAAATATTTGCAGTATTCTGAAGTCACTTTAGGCTACTGAGGGCAAGGATATACAAGTATTTTTTGTGGCTATTTGCATAATTTTTTTTTATCCTGCTTTGAAGTGGGGAGTGACATCAGTGTGTGGTAAAATCCCAGCTCGGCTGCTGAGCTTCTGGCCATTGTAGGTGGTCCTTAGTTGGTACATTTGGGCTCTGGACCAGCTGGGAGGGTCCAGAGCAGGGAGGAGAAGATGGCTTAGGGTCTGAAGAACATGGCTTGTGAGCGAAGAGTAGCAAGAAAAATTTCTCATTGTGCAAGTGATGATCAGAGAGTGAAGTAACAGATGAAATAGAAGCAAGGGAGGTCTTATGTAAGGAAAAAGAAGACTAACAGTACATTTGAAGAAATAGTGGAGGACATCTGGAGAGTGGGAAAGAACTAAGTGACTTGGCTCATTTTAGTCTTATTTTCTATCATTCAGTAGGTTGGAGATGATCTGTTCCTGGGATTTTTTGCTGGAGATCCCACATTTACATGGTAGAGAACAAGGTAGAGCACATTTTGTGGGGTAATTGCTCCTACTTCTCATGGGCAGCTTTTGTGAGAAGGTGTGCTTGTGACTGCTCAGTTCTGTGGAAGCTGGTAGTGTCTGGTGAGGAGGTCCCTGGCACTCAGGCCTAACTAAGTAATGTAAAGTAGCTGGAAGAGAAAAAGGATTTAGGTGCAGAGCTTGGTTCTTCAGGTAGATTGAACATTTTGTTTGCTTGCTGATGCCGTGCCCTGGTGTGCTGCAGAGCAGGTGGGGTGCATGGATGTTGCTAAACGTAAGAGCAGGCAGTTGTGATGTTTTATGGTACTGGTACTGGAGAAACTCTTGTCGTGCTGTCGTGCTTGAGATCTTGCAAGGTATTCTGAAGTGCAGTTATTCTGTTTATTTTTACTAGCTTAAATATAATATAATATAAATATTCATCCATTTGTGTGACACAAACTTAAATCTGTAAGTTTTGTTTCTTCTTGATAACAAAGATAAAAATATAATAGATGTTTCACAGATTAATTTTTTTGTCTGACAAAGTAAAAACTGCTCATATTTTTTTACGTAGAGTTTCATTTTGAAAAGGTAATAAATCTTTAGTAATTTTTATCAGATAATTTGTAACTGTTCAACTCATTCACATACTCCTGCAGTATTTGAGTTATCTTTAATATTATAATACTTTTTGACTAATTGATTCAGGAGCTGAAAAACTTGGGGTTTTGAGAACATTGTAAGAAATATCCTTCCAGAAATCTGTTGACAGTCTAAAAGCATCTTTTATATAAGCTAGTGAAATGGTAATTCAACCTAATAACTAGGAGAACAATGGCATTTTGCTAACTTTTTAAAATCATAAATGAATGAGATAATATAATAAGATTAAAAATACAGGTTTATGACATGAATGTGTGCTTTGTTCATTTATTTGACAAGTGTTTTTCTTCTAATTATGTAAGTTCCAAATATATCAGTGAAAGCATTAGTGAAATTAGATTTCATTACAGTTGCCAGCTATTGAGCAGTTAAACTGAAGAGAACCTACTTTCTTTATGTCCAAATATGGCATTGCATAATGTGAATGGATGAGGAGTTTTGTGACAATTCTGTAACAGTCCTTGGAACACTGTGATCGTTTCAGTTTGACTGAATCAATATTTTTTACATCTTTTTGTGGCTTAACAGAAAATCATGACACTTCAGTGGCTTTCTAGTGTCATCATAGTATTTATCACTTTTTTTTATTTAGTTATGTCTGTTGAAGCTTTCAGGTGATTTCTCACTGGACACTTACTGTTGTCTCAGATGTTTTGTTCCGTGTGACTTTGGGCACTGATGAGGCTATTGGCTCTTCCGGTAGAAAGCTGTCATTTATTGTTGACAAAAATTAATTTTTAATAACTTCTTGGTGCAAAGAAAAGAGCTTTCTCCTTCCCTGTGAGAACAGGATAGCATGCTGTGTGTACCGTGGCTTTTCCCAGTACAATAAAACATCATGAAACGCTACTTTTCTGACGAGTCAGAGAGCATGGGAACTGTTTGGTTTCACAGCAAAGAAAAAGAGACAATGCTGACACATGTGCCATTCCTTTCTCATGTAATCTAACTCTTGCAATATTTGTTCAGCTAGGATTGTGTGTTAGCAGAGCTTCGGCATCTGTCCTCAATCTCAACTGCTGCCTCGTCCTGCTACCAATGTGCCGTGTTCTCCTGGCCTTCCTGCGGGGATCCCAGAAGGTGAGTACTGTCCTCGGAATGCAGCACTTGGGAAAAGGGCCCTGGTCTCTGTTTAGTCTCAAAATAATAGAAAAAAATCTGTTTTTTATACAGTATGTTCTTGCATGGTGCAAGTATCAGACATTCAGCCTAGTTTCATGACTCTTTTGAAGACAGGGCTGGCATTGTCTGGTTTGATTTGACCATCATGAGGACGGTTTCTTCAGTGCATTTTTGAAGGATGGGGAGTTGCTGTGGAACTGTAACCAGATGAATTCTCCTCTGTCTTTCCAAATTATTATATTAGAGACATCTGTGTCCTCTCAACTGCTTCCTGGTAGAATTCAACAGAGCACAAACAACTTTGTGTCTGCATGACCATAAGTGTCCTATTGGAGATGGTAGAACTTTAAATAAAAATACCCCACCTGATACATTTGTTATCATGGGAGAAACAATGGTTTAGCATCTTTGTGATTCACCAGTTGCTTTTACAGAAATGTCAGTAATACTTTTCAGGGATATTTGTGTTTGCTAGATGCTTGCAAATAGAACCCGTGAGTTCTGTTAATTATGTGACAATACCCAAAAGATTGGTACCTATAGATGCACATGTGTATGCAAATATACCATTCTATTTGATCTTTCTTATGAAAGAGTCAGTATTGCCTACACAATTAGTGCTGGATTCCTAAATATTAAGGCCAGGAGGTACATTATGTGCTCTTGACATCTATGTAATACAGATTCATCTGTAATTTCTTCATTAAGTCCTCAAAATTGTCTCCGTGGCAAAATCCAGTAGTTTTTAAATTTAGGTACTATGCTTGCGAAGATGCTAAACCTAGTAAAAACTGAAGTTGCTGTTAAATCACCACAGTTGCTCTTAGTATTTTTTTCTTTGTTTTGTTTTGGAAGACACTGCTTGAATTCTTCTTTTACTAGGTTGCCAGCAAGAAAACCAGAAGGCTGCTAGATAAAAGTAAAACTTTCCACGTGACGTGTGGTGTTACAATATGCATCTTTTCAGGTGAGATCTTACGGTGCTGAGCAGCAGCGTGTTTTGGAAGCACGTTGAAGCAGTACTTTGTGGTTTTTCTGCTGCAGTACATTTGGGGGTAGTCTTGCTCTGTGCTTGCTCGCCTTAAATTATAAATGCTTTCTCGAATGTGTGTGGGTTTTGGTTAATTTTTTGCTTTAAGCACATGGGCATACATTCTAATGTCAAGCTTTTCCTTAAAATGCCAGTTTCTTAGAAGACAGGTATGTGAGATCAGGTCAAAATCTGCTGTTCCAAGTGAACCCTCATTGTGCCTAAGGAATTTAAATGAAAAAGCAGGGTACTACAGGCTTGCCTGCAGAGGAGGGAGCAGTGGAGACAACTACCCAGTTTGGTGAAGAAGAAATTCTCTTGGCTGGACACCCCTGAACGTTGTCTCTCAGCTGAAGCATTGCAGTACAGAAACTATTGCTGTAGTGTTAAAAAAAATCCTAAAATACGTACAGCTTTCTGTCATGAATATTTATAAGCTAATTAACTTTAGAAAAACAATTAAGAATTCTTTAGTCCCTTGTATATCTCATGCAGGTGATGTGATTATAGCTTGGCATCTGGATGGCCACAGGAAAAATCCAGCACTTGTTTACAGATCCTCAGCTTTACTCAGTTTTTTGGGTTTTTTTAGTCTTACATGTGGCTGCTCATCTGGTGAATGCTCTTAATTTCTCTGAGAACTACAATGAAGAATTTGTGACCCTAAATGCAGCAAACTATCGTGGTGAGGTGAGCCAGCTGTCCTTTCATATTTTGCTTTTAAGCATATAGTTTAAATATATGAATGTTTGCATATTCAGTGCCACTGTGTGATCTATACAGTGCTCCTGTTTCTTGCACTGAAAACTCATCATTGTGTGGATTCCTGAGGATTTTAATTCTTTCTCTGGACAAAGCATGTATTAAAGCCAGCAAGGTTCAGTCCTATTTGATTATTAGATGGAGAATGCAATCATCAAAACTTTTCACCTTGCACCTTGTTCTTGCTTCTCTTCTGCTTCTCTCTGTTCCTTGGATGGGCCTGGTCAACACATTTCTCCTGCTTTTTGGAAAAATTTGTTCTGCATTTCCAGTATTTAAAATACAGCGAGATTTGAAACTGATTTTGCATTTTTCAGCTGCAGTGAATGCAAATATGAGTATATGTGCTAAGCATGGAATTTGTTATCTACATGAACTGGGTGGGAAGCTGATTTCTACTTGCAAAATACTTTATCTGTGTGCCTTCTCTGACTGGAGTGCAGATCTCTTTCAGGAATATCAGATTCCTAGTCCCTTGGCCAGGTGCTTACTTGTGTATTTGGCACTGGAGAGATATTTGCAGATTTTAGAAGCAAGACCAGAGTCCTTTCTTCTTGGGCTACAATCAAGTTCCCTCCTGTTTGTATTCATTCTAGTCTCGAGTCTGCATTTCTTTTCGACCAGTTTCATTAGGAAATATTTAGAATGACCCTATCCCAGCTGCATCGTTTCCTGGAAAAAGAGTTTGACTCAGTCCAGGCTCATAAGGACCAGCAACCAAGGTCTTCCACTCCCTGGGTGAATGATCTAATCATGGAGCTATTCAATGGCAGACAGACATGCCAACACCAACTATTGTGCTGAGCTTCTGGGTTGAACTGTGTGTTGCTTGTGTTAGGAGTGGTCTGATATACTCAGCTGCATCAGGAACATTAGCAGGAGCTTGCCTCAGGCAAGAACGTGCCAGGGTTCTAAGCCTCTGCTAGGCAGCCTTAGGAATTTTGCAATAGAAAATGGAGACAATAGCAAGTTTTTTAAGAACTCTAGGATCAAAACTCCAGAATTTTAGGTACTTTAGTAGCTCTTGAACCTTTGTACTTGAATTCCACTTAAATCACTTTTTTAGCTGTGGTGGATAGTCTGGATGCTACTCTTATCTTTACTTGGGTACACGCATATGGATGCAGACAAGGTCAGAAAGAAGGTCACTTCATTTTTCCTGTCCTGTATGAAAACATCTCACCTCTCCTCACTGCATTGTACTGCAACTTTAAATAAAAAACTTTTCCAAGCAGTGAAGACAGAACCTCTTGAAATATAGGATCAGGGAAAGTGAGGCAGTTTTACCTGATGTTGAAATATCCCCTCTTCCTTTCACTCCTGGTGAAGGACATGGGAACATCTGTCAGGTCCTTTGTGTTCAGTCTTGCTTCACTGCAAGGGTTCACTGCAAATCTCTTGGTGATGTAGCTGGCAGTAAAATGCTTGCCTCCTGTCTTACATTTAAATTCAAAACCTCTCCCTCTTGTGCTCCACTCTGTTGTCCCAAAGGGATGAGGTAACTGAGTAAAGTTAAGCTTAAATAAAACAATTATCTATAAAATTATCTGAATCCAAATTATAGATCAGAATTATCTTTGCTGGGGGAATGCAAAGGCTAAAGGTTTAGTTTATATTGAATTGCAGTCAATGTAAACTGTTACCAAATACCAAATTCACTCCTGCTTCCAGATTTAGGGACTGCATATGTCTTAAAATGTCTGAGCTTTATGCGATACTTATTATTATCACATTATTCATGTAGATATAAAATCCCATATGTTGATTTTATTTGTTTTTGCTTGTCTGTTTTTCAGGACCCGAGGAAACTACTTTTTGCAACTGGTAAGTCTTTTGCAAAACTGAATGAGAAAAGTTTGCTGCTTTTCATCATCACTTCAGACAAAACTTCTTTTGATCCTGTATTGGCATGCTCCATTTGTTTTATCTCAGCTATCTGGAGTTGTGCTATTTGTGTTAATATAACCTGGGTTTGCTTATCCAATAGTCAGGAGGCAGGAGTTACATAAGCCCAGTAGTAGGATAAGCAGCATCTTCAAATCTGTTGTTGTACAGATGAGTCAGCAGAAACCATTAGTTTCAAATAGAGATTCTCCCTAGTATTAAAACCAGATTCCTAGATGATCCAATTTCCAGAAAAGGAAACATAACTGAAAAGCAGTCTTTTTGCTTCAGTTGATTTATTTAAGGGCTGGTTGGGTTTCTGAGCAATCTGAACTGTTACATGGGAATCAGGCTTCAGGACTCATAAAGAATAAATAGACAAAGACATTTTTGCAGGAATTTAGAAGGGAGCAATGTTTGGGTATGGAGGGGCAGGCATCAGTCTGAGCTGTAGCTCTTCATAAGCAGATAAAGTTCCTGATGCCATTACACTTTCTCCCTTGTTTGGATCAAACACAAAAATCCCGAATTGGTAGCATTTAGGGCACAGTCAAATCGAATCTATGAATAGACAGCAATGATTCCAGGTTTGTCAATCCCAATAGGTGTGCTGGAATTAGCAGCTGGCATGACAGTGTTTCCCAATAAAACTAGGGAGGGTTTAGATCAGTTGAGAGTAGAGGAAGTGAGAAAGTGAAGTGATAGAATCTGAGGTCAGAGTTACCTTCTAACTGGAAGCAGGCTGGGTGACGGGTGAATCAGTGATGGAGGTTTGAAAGAAGGTAACTGGCAGAGGAGGGAGTTAAAGATGGAAGGGAGGAGAATCAAACCAAGAAACTGAGGATTATGTTTAATATAATGTATGAAGGAGAAGGACTTGGGGTAGAGAAGCAGTGAATGGTCCAATCAGGTTTTGTCCTGGCTTGTGGGGGACACCTTGGAAGCTCTCTAGTTGAGAGGTAGAATGCCTTTACCCTCCGTCAGCCACTAAAATACTGCATTGTCAAAAATTTGAGTACGCTGTTGCAAAAAGCAGTGATTCTAAGTAATCTTAAGTTTAGAATTAGTCTCTTCATTCCCTGTCCTAATGATTGGTGAGTACCATGTACTGTTTGTGCTGAAGGAGTGCCCTGGCAGGGACCAATATTTTGCTCCACTGGGAGCTGTGCAAATAATCAAAAAACCCCTGGTTTCTTCCCAGACAGTTCAGAACAGCGAACAGAAGGAATAAGGAATCAGGAGGATTTATAGAGCGATGATGGCTTTTCAGATCAGTCCAGGAAAGAACCTCCTTGTATAAGGGTGTGAGGCAGACTGTGGGAGGTACAAGTATTCAAGATTATACTTAGTGGAGGAAAGGAGAGTTAGGGACAGGGCAGAGAAGAAACACTAAAAATGCACTGATAAATTGGGGCAAGACTGTGAGTGATTTCAGTTTGATGGAGAAGATAATTGAAAAACTGGACATAAAAGGTGACCTCTGGCTTGAGTGACAGTGTAGGAAGCTGGATCGAGTGCTGTACTGCAATTGCATTGGAAGTATTTGTGTCAGAGGGAAGATTCATTGCACGCTACACATCAAATCAGATTGAGAGAAAAGAAATGAAGAAGGAGGCAGTGGACAGAATGCATATTTTTTTATTGCAACTGCTTTTAATTGCAATCTTTCCATGAAGGAGTGAAATCAAGTTTTTTTTATGCAGTCCATGAGAAAACTTCCATTGATTGTAGGGCTGTAAAAACTGAGGAGTGAGTTGCGGTTTGAGATTTTGGGTATCAGACTTTTCGATAAGTGGGTATTGAGAAGTTTATAAAAAGACAAGATTTGAGATTCTCTCCTTTGACTTAAAAAAGAGCTGAGGATAAACTAGTTCTGATACTAGTCTTCATCTGAGCAGATGAGTCCAATCGTTAATATTTTTAACCTTTCCTTCCCAAGTGCTGGCTGCAGATCACTCTCACAGACCTTGCTCTATGGGCAACAATTTCAGGCACGATACAATGCCATGGAGAGTAATTTCAGGCTCTTCCTCATTCCAGAATGAAATGGGCTGGCAAAAAATTGTAGTGACAGCTTGCATAGAAATTGATTTGCTTGAAATTCTGTCCCTGACCAGGTTTTTAATTGTCATGATCAACAGAGTGTAGTGTTTGGAATAAAAAAGAGACAGAAACTTGTACAGTCAGTCTTGCGAGTGAACAGTGTTTGTTCTTAGTTACCTGTTTAGACACTGATGTCACAAGCAAAAGATGACAGGAGCAAAGACAAATAGGAAATTGTGATGCATGGTGAAATACAAGGAAAAGGGTATTTTTCTTTGGGAAGGTGGGAAATTACACAAGAACTCTTCTTTCCTATCTGGTTTGATACATGAGTTGTCCTCAAGAGATAAGTACATTCGAGAGTTTGATTAAATTATGATTTGTATGTCTAATTCCAGTTTCTTAAAAGGTCATAGTAGACAAGTATACCTCTTCACAGTTCAAATGTAAACTATCTTATGTTCCTTTTAGTTCCAGGTCTGACTGGAGTCATTATGGTGTTAGTATTATTCCTAATGTGTACAGCTTCCACGTATGCCATCAGGTAAGATGTAATCTGATCATTATGCTGAAAAATGCCATTTCAGTAATCATATTCTCATACTGATTAGAGTGTTAAAAAAACCAGTTTTCTTGTCCTATTTTTTTCCTAGCTTGCAGTAAAATTAGTACAGCAAATTTTGTATTAAAACAATTACAAGACCTGATTGAATTTCCTTCTGAAAAAATACTATTTAATGAGTGTGCTCAGTTAAAAATGTGGACCTTTAAAAATTTAAATAGTATTTTTATTCCTGGTTGTACAGCGAGGCGGTAAACTCAGCATATGGGAAGTTCTGTCCAGTGCATAAATTAAGTCCACTGGAAGAAAAATAAGATGTTATCTTTATTATTTCCACCAATTAATTGTAACAATACACTGTAAAAAAAAAAGTAACAAAAAACCAAACCAAACAAAAAAAACCCCAAAACCCCCCAAAAAACGCCAAGAAAACAAAACCTGAAACTATCAGCAATGAAACAAACTGACACAAAATTATGCTGCTGAAGTAGAATGTTGCTTTTAAAAGCTCTGCTTCTGGTTGTCAGATATATTCTTTTTAATGTGAATCATAATATACCAAAGAGCAGTGCAATATTGGCTCAGAGCAGCTGCTGGGATTTCTGAAGGTTTGGTCCTCCAGTGAGTTGACATTCTGTACCAACGTTATTGAACACATGTGGTAGTACCTGTGAATGACTAGTACCTTTGGGGGGTCTAGCCCAATGTTGAAGTCTTTTTAAGGCTTGGGTTCTGCAACTGAAAATTATAAAAATAACCCCATTATTTTTACAGAGGTTGAATTCACAGAGTGTTTATGTAAGTGCATTATCTCAATTCAGCAAACATGGAAAGATACATTAATTATGTATCTTCAAACATTAATGGTGCTCCATTGATACAAGTTAGATACGTGGTTTTGAACTTTGTTGAACTAATCTGTCTTTCCTGAGTAGCTGTGTTACATGGCAATGTTATCCTGTGATTTGAGAAAGCAGTTCAGCAAATACTTGTGCATTTTCAGTAGACAAGGCTTCTTCCAGGGCTGAGACTTCTGTGAGGCACTGCAGGCTACAGAAGTGCAGGATTAGGCTGCTGCATGACATATCAGTATGGCTGCACATTACATGATCCACACAGATGTCTCTACTTGCAAAAGAAAGACAGTTTTGGGAAGATGGAAAAATAAAACAATTACTTTGCAGCATTGAGCCAGAACAAAGTCCTGTCTTCTTCAAGGCCATATTAAATCAGAAAAACATCATGTATTAGTGATTGGGAAACTTAGAAAAATATATGTAGTTGTAAACATTCTTGGTAATAATTTTGGGCTTCATGCAACATCTTTTGAAGTTACATGCTTTTTAGTTCCTTCCACAGTTACTGTAAGTGCAAATACTTTCCCAGCTTTCTGCCATCTAGCCAGCAGAATCAAAGCCCCAGAAGAGATAATCTGCATCTCCTGTTGCTCTAGCAATAATTCTTACTTGGAAATTTTATCCTGGCTTCTCCTTCAGGCACAGAGCTCAAGCTTGTTTTTATTATAGTGTTTTCTCCTAAGGAAACAAGTTGCTGCATGCATCTCTCTGTCCCTTTTCAATCTCTCTCTCCCTGTGGATTCTCACGTGCCCTATCATCTCTGAGCACACTGTACAGTTTTAGGAAAGTTAATTGTAAATGTTCACTGTCTATCAGAAACTGAGCTTTTTGAAATGTATTTCAGAGACTGTTACAGTCTTGGATTTCAGCCCTAATCTGCTCTTGCACACTGACCTGCTTAGTGATTTCTTCCTTTGTATGTTCTTCCCGAAATTGTTCTATGCATGATTATGCCTCTATTTTCCTGCCTTTTCATAAAACTGTGCAAATAAGTATTTGAAGGATTGAATTAGCTGCTAATGTTTTAAAAGGGGGAAGGGATTATTACTTGAAAAATTTTCTAAATTTTTGCCGTGTCATACCTGAGAATTAGACCAACATTTTTTGTTCAGTATTTGTTATCAGAAATTTTCAGAAAACACAATAAATCCTGTCAATAAATGTTGACATTTCTGCCAACTTTAAAATTAACGATGTTTAAGATTTGGAAGTCACGTATTTAAAAGAACATTAAAAAATAAGGTGCTGCAGTGCCATCTCTTTTTGTAACCAAATATTCTAGTCTTCAATTTCATCTTCTAAACTACCACATATATCTTCATTTTCAAAACTGTCTGTAACAGGATTAAAAATATTTTTCCAGAACTGTGCTGCTTAGTGTGTCCCTTTAAAGCATGATAAATTCCCCTTACATTTCTCAGTAAATTAACTCTTGCAGGTCTTCATCTGCAAGATTCTAAAATAGGTTAACCAAAATTAAATATTCAACTAACCTCAAATTTTCAGGACTTTGCATTCCTAAGAAATGCATGCATTCTGTGAATAATGTCTATTTTAGGCCCTAAGAAAGTGAAAAAAGGAAATGTTCTGAAGAGCTGTAAAAATGTGTGTATCAATAGGAAGATTATTGACTACATTAGAATACTGTATTTATCTGTAGGATACACAGTTCAAGAATACAAATAAGAAATGCATCATTATTACGCTGTTGGAAAATACGCTTCATGGTAAGAGGTTCAAGGATTTACACCCCCGTATAATTTAAAGAGGTGAAGTTCAGAGGGCTTGCTTGCATTTAGGGCAATTTGATACATGTGAGGAACCAGGATTATATAGTAGAGGTATCTGTAGGAGTGCTGAAAGAAGAATAAAATGCTCAACAGGCTGGAAGCTGACATTTAGACGTATTCAGACAAGAAGTGTACAGTAATTTTAATCAGTGACAATAATTAGCTGTGGAAAGCAGCATGTCAGAAGCAGTCCGGGAATGACTTTTCATCACTGAAATTTTGAAAAATTGGTACATTCTGAAAAAGGTGCTCAAGAGCCAATAAAACAAATTCAGTGTGCAGCTTTTGGTATTGTAGCATGATACCAAATTAAACCAGAGCTCCAAGACCTGTCCTTCTCCCTTCTCTTGGTATGGGGGTTTAACCTAGATGATCTTTAAGGTCCAATTCTAGGATTCTATGACCTGTTTTGAGACAGAGGGTAAATTTTGCTCTCTTTGTGCCTTCCAATTGTGCTTCCACTCTGCACACCATTGTTCTTATTTTCCTCTTACTGATGATTACTCCCACAACTCCTCAGAGATGCTGATGAGTGACTGCATGGAAATGCCTCCCAGGGTGTGGGGAGTTAGAAAAGGTTTGAGCAGCTTTGAGGAGGAAAAGGTGTTAACATAGTGTTGACTGCTGGAAGAATGCCAGGGTGGAGGGGGAATTTCAGAGCCCCTTGCTGTTGCTGTATTCCTTCCTTTGCTTCCTTCTTTGTTCCTTCCCCTGCTTGGATTTCATTTTGGTAGCCCTTGTATTGTCAAAATTATTTTTCCTCTCTTGAGAAAGAAAACAAATTCTGTATTGACAGAAACACATGCAGTATATGTTTCAGTTGTCTTGAAGGAAGAGCAGTTATACAGAAGACCATAGGAGACAGGGAGAGAAAAAATTCTGCAAAAAGTTAGCTATGTCTGAGGGATAGCTTCTTAAACCATGTTCTCAGAGCTAAAGATGTTTTTTATTTAATAACTGGTTTGGTTTATGAATGGGGGTAGGTGTTTTGGTTTTAGAAGGGACTCTCCTACCATGCTGTGTAGTGTGAGAGGTGTGTTTGTGTGCTATGAAGTAGGGTATTTTCTTAGCCATTTGGTTGTTGTTTGTTGGTAACTATTATACTCAAGAAAAAAACAAACAAGCTTAACAGAAAACCATTCCAGATGGTTATTTTGTTTGGTCTTGGTTCTTTTTATATTGCCTAACAAATTACTGATGAAAGGAAGTGCTCTTCACCTCTCCTGATCTCACAGTGGTAATTTTCTTCTTGTTCCTCCCAAAACCATCAGTCCTAGAGCCATAATGTATGTGGCCTCCTGCCCTGGAAATTCTCCTACCTGTGCTCCTGTTTTCTCATTGCTCTAGGTCCCGTTCTTCCTGTATCTCCTTCTACTTCACATCCTCACAAGTTTTTTACCCTTCCCACTGGCCCGTCTGCTGCTGTCCATGCCACCTGTTTGTGTGTTACAGCCTTCGTGACACATTAAACTGTACTGGGGCAGGGAGAATGCAAGGTCACACTCACTGTAAAGAGGCTGAGTTTTGAGACTGGAGGTGGAAGAACTATCCCAGCTGTAAGGATCTCGTAGAGACTAACTAGGACCTATGAAAGCAGTCAAGTCTCTTAATTTCAGAGGAGTTCTCCATCTGGCTCTGTACTTCTACATTTTTAACTCTCCATCTCAGCTTATTGCTTCTGTGCCAGTCACTTGTTCTTCTCAACACTTAATTGTGTGCAAGCACAGTGTGCCTGTGGGAAAACATACTGGGCTTTGACTATTTTGCATGACCATTCAGTGTATAATGATGTCCTGTGTGCACAGGTCTGCTTTTAATTAGCAGTGATTCCATCTGAGTTGAAACAGCATTGAACCATGGTTTATTCTTTTCAGGGTTTCAAACTATGACATCTTCTGGTATACACACAACCTTTTCTTTGTCTTCTATATGCTGCTGATGCTGCATGTTTCTGGGTAAGTAAATGGAAAATACTGTTCCTTTTCCTGAAGCACAACCAGAAAAGAGCAGTTTCCTTGATTGCTGCTTTTCCCAAGCTCGCTTGAGCACAGTGGGCTGACTTTGGGACAAGATGTTGTCCTCTGGTGTGTGTTACACAAAGATCAGGTTGTAGCTTGGAGAATTGTGAGTGCTATAGCCAACTAGCACAAACTTCTTCGCTTTCAATATTATTCCTTTTCCATTTCCATTGCCCAGTGTCTAGTGAGAAGTCAAGAAAACACTGTATCTTTTTCTGCCCTCTCTTACCTGTTTGCTGAGACAAGAATATGAAGCAAAGTTGCTTCCCTTGCATTTTTCTTTCTACCTTCCTTTTTGACTCCGAAGAAGAGGGAAGGAATGGCCTCTTCCTAACTACCTCATTCTCTTTGCTTAAAAAATTTGCTAGTTTTTCTTCTTCTATTTTTCTCAATCATCAGACCAGTGTTTATGTGCCATGAAACTGATGGTCAGATCTGTATCAGGCACAAACTGAGCTCTGTTGCAAGGTAAAGCATCTTCCAGAACTTACGATGTATGTCTGCGTGGGTTGGGGGTTGGACTAGATGACATTTAAAGGTCCCTTCCAACCCAAACTATTCTATGATTCTGTGAGAATCCGTTCCATTAACATCTTTGAAGTTTCCTCTGTGGATGTAGATGCAGAGTGTAGAGAAGGGAAGGTGTATCTGAATGAGGTTTATTTCTCCATGTCATCAAATACCTACTGAAACACAGGGTGCTTGCATGTGTGACACTGAGCACCGCTGCTTAAACATGGAAAGGGAATTAGGCTTAGCAAGATCATGGTAGGAATACGTTTTTGAATAAAACACACAGCTTGAGAAATAATGAGTTCAAAACAGTTGAAACTCCTGGACACAATTCCAGTTTTCGGTAAGTTTGCTGGGGTTTTGGGGGGATTTTTTTCGAGTCATTGTTTCTTTTAGGGGTTTGCGTGGGTTTTTTTGTTGTTTCTTTTTTTTTTTTTTCCTATGGCATTAGCACTTGTTTATAGCTGGGGAAGATGGATATAACCTGTTCTCCCCATCCTAGGCCAGGATGAACTTTTCCTAAATTATTCTTGACAGGTGTTTGTCTAACTCCTTTAAAACATCTGGTGACTGAGATCCTCTAACCTCCCTGGCAATCTGTTCCAGTGATTGCCTTTGGGGTATTTTTCATGTCCAGTTTAATTATCCCTGCTTCACGGTATTATCCTTTCCCATTGTTTTCCTAACCATATTCCATTTACCAAGTTTGCAAACCAAGGCTGCAGTAATACAACAAGCATTAAACAGGCATATTCTGGAACACAGCCTCCTTAGTATAGAATTACAAAGGTATTCAGTGCAAATCTGAAAGAACTGAGTGTCAGAAGTGGGAGAGGAATGAGTCATGGAGAGTGGGAGTCAGTTCAACTTTAAGATGCTGCCTAAATGTAGGTCTCTACATGTTTTCTCAGTGTCTTTCCCATTATGGTCTAATGAGTTCTGATAAATACAGCCAATGGAGCCTGAAGGATGCTTCAACTAATTTGCTGTTTCAGAAATCTACATTCAGGTGAGCTGGACTGATTCCTGGCTCCATTAGTGATATTGATAAGATCAATAGGAAGTGGCCACAAGTTGCACAAGGGGCGATTTAGATTTGGCATTAGGAAAAATTTCTTCACCAAAAGGGTTGTCAGGCACCAGAACAGGCTGCCCAGGGAAGCAATAAAGTCACCATCTCTGGGGGTATTTAAGAGATATGTAGGTGTGGTACTTAGGGATGTGTTTTACGGGTGAACACAGTAGTGCTGGGTTAATGGTTAGCCTTTATGATATTAGAGATTTTTTCCAACCTAAATAATTATGTGATCTCTTTTGAGATCCATTCTTAGGTGCCCAAATTACTCCTGTGTGGGATGTCTTAGAGATTTGCAGACGCATGGCCAGTTACTGTACAGAGCAAGGCATCTCCTGTGGCTGAACTGTGCAGGCAGGTTGAGTGAGGTTTTACCTTTACTTTACTCTTAGGAGTAAAGTATTTCCACAGTATTGCTGGATTCTTGTTTTGTTTCAAGCTGTTGTAGTATGTTCTTACAGTATCTTCTTCTTCAGGTAGCCAGCCACTTTTCAGCAATATATAAACTGATGTGATTCATCTGTCATATGTTAGTGGTTTGTTTGTTCAGTGCAGAACTCAACCTTTCTGGGCACTGATCTTGCGTGTGTAAGACTTACTTTTCCTTGACAGCTTCAGAAATGGGAGTTACTGAGCTGCTGTTAGCAGGCAGCTTTGCAGTCCCTGTTTGCCACTCAGTTAGCATGTTTGTAATAGTTTAAATAAACTAGACATCACTGGAGGGGATGCTCGTGTTTGCAGTTACTCTCAAGGCAATCCTCTTTCAGGATGTGCTGAGAACAGAGAAGCTGTGGGAGTTGCTGGCAGGCATGCACACAAGGTTCACTGGAAAAATATTGCATGGGCTTTGACTTCCAGCTAAATCCATGTGACACCATAACATTTATGGAGCAGGGAATGCTAGGGGTATCTGTCACGTTGCCAATATGTGGTGACCAGCAGTGATGCCAGAGGCAAGCAATAGGCATGGTTGAGCAATAAATGCAGAAGCATGGGTGTAGGTGCAACACTTCCCAAACGATTCTCCCAGGGTCAGCTGTGGAATTTAAGAGTGAGCAGGCTTAACTTCCAAGCTGACATGATTCACTGGACCATGTAGGAAGCTTGTTATTAGCTGTCAGGGCTGCATTTTGGTAGGGAAGATTGCCAGTAGCCTGTCAGAGCCCATTTAGGTTGGGGATATTGCAGATGTCCTAGTTCTCTTTCTTCTGAATTAAACTCTGTTGCTGCTGCTGCTGGGTGTATGTTGAGGAGAGGAGGGGGGAGCACATGTCCTTAATGTTTGATGGCATACTTGAGCTGAGCCTTCACAACAAGGCTTAGTACTCAGAGGGCATTGTTTCAGTATGTCTCATTTCCCACCCAGCACCATCCTCTACAGGTGTCATTCAGCTTTTTTTTTTTTTTTAATATTTTTCCTCGTGGTCTTACTGTCATCAAATCCAGATTTGGAGACAAGTAGTACTTCTGAGGAATTTTATTATTACTATTATCCGTTCTTCCCTGGTTTTGGTGATTCATTTATGTCCTGAGATATCCCAGAGTGTCTTAGGTTCCCAGTTCTTTCTTCAGTGTTTCTAGCTGCAGCTTCAAAGTTCTCACTTCACTTTACTGTAAATTTAACTTAGCTTGAGGGAAAAAAAAAAAAAAGGGTGGACCCCATAAAATAATTTGCAAGGAAGGTTCCTTGGCTATCATGCAGGACTTTCTTTTTTCCTTCTATTTGTGTGCAAACCTGATAAACAGCAAGTAGTGGGAACATTCCTGCAGTTTATGATTTGGCAGCTTAGGCCACTTCTGCTATAAGATTGCCTTAAAAACAGGGCTTGCTGACTGTAGGGAGGATGCGTGAAAACAGCCTGTGTGTGATTGAATTGGAAATGTGATTATTTAATTTTTTTTTTAAGGCTCCCACAATATTTTCTCCCTTTCAAGCAGTATTAAGCTTGAGGCTGTTCAGTGGGGGAGTGCCAAGTGAGCTGGAAAAGTTAAACCTTGCCTCTAGTGACAGAAGGCTCTATTGTTGCAAAGCTTCAATCTCATTGAAAGTGCTGAAGGCAAACGGAATAAAATTTCTAACAGAAGATGAGGCTTGTGACTGCTTTCTAAAGCCCTCTCCAAATGAAGATAAGTTGTTTGTTATTTACTGTTACGTCGGTGTCTTTACTATTTTTATTTTTCTATAGGGGAGTGCTCAAGTACCAGACCAACTTAGAGGAACACCCTCCTGGTTGCTTTAATCCTAACAAAACACTCCGACAGAATGTGACTGTGCCAAAGGCTTTTGAAGAGCTGTTTCCTGACTATACTACTGAGCCCTTCCCAGAGGACCTACCAGTACCAGAACCCTTTGTACAAAATAGCTTTATGAGAGTTTGTTCCGAGGAACCCAAGTTCCAGTCGCACTTCCCAGAGGTCTGTATGATCCGACATTTCAGGTATTAAAAGCCATGCCAAGCCTTTCAGTCAGCCATAACCGCTAATTATTGCTTTTCCAGACCAGATGTTTTAATAATGGAAAATATTATTAAAACCTTTCGAGGCATTCAAAGATTTGGTGGGGAAAAAACAATCCGTATTTAACCCTGAAGTGCATTACAATGTGGTGTATAGAACAGGGAGGGTGAAAAAATGTCAAGAGATTGGCTGTAATGTTCTTTTTTGAACAACACTGTAAGAGATGTATTGATCCTGCTAAAAATGTGATTTTACAGCACAGCATTTCAGAGCAAACATTTATATAACATTTTGTAAGGTCCTTTTGTAAGCATTGTGTGGCAGTAGTTAATTGAAATAATCAAGCTCCATTTGTTCTCCTTTTTACCATGCGGATGCAAGTCCTAATACTCATTTCTGGGTTGCAGTTGGTTGTGGTTTGGCTTTTATAGTCTGTTGTTTGCAGACAAGCTTTTTTTATATGTGGCATGGGTAAATGAGTATGATGACAGTGGGGACAGAAAAGCCTGTTTTTTTTCTGTTTTCCATTTTCCTTTTGTTTCTTTTTGTTTTGTGGCAGCAGCTTTTTCTTCATCCAAATTTTCTCTTTTCTTTTGAGAAAAGATGAGCTGGGCTGTACTGACAAGTAGCCTGAGGAAGCTTGCAAATATGGAGTTCATGAGTCCAAGGCCTACCATTCAATATGGTCCCATAACAGACCCCACAGGAGTTTGTTTTTCTTGGTTTTTTCTGTCGAACATGTGTGTCCCTTACTAGCTGCAGTGGGAACCCTTTTTCTACGGAGCATGTAATCATAATGAGAAACAGTTAATTCTACATTGAATTCCTCCAACAAAGCTCTTTGGATTGGTATTTTGTTGTGGTAATACTCCTGAATTACAAGCATCAGTGTATATCTGGCTCCATGTGACCCACAGAACACCAAGGAGTCTTCTTGGGGGCTTAAGATGCCTCCTTTAGAGCCATTTATGGGAAAGGAGTCATGGAAAGAAATGGCCTCTCAGTGTTCTCCTGGCAGCTTTGAAACACTATTTAGGACTTTTTTGGATTTGGAAATATTGTGATACCAAGTTCTAAAAAAAAAATAAAAAGGTCTGTGAGGTACCAAAACTTGCAAGGATTTTTTTTGCTGGAAGTAAGTACTCTGCTAGTTGCAAGAGATGTTGATGTGTGACATCAGAAATTGGGAAGGGAGGGAAGATGGATGAGGGTTGAGGGCACTTCAATGCCACAGCTCGAATGACTGATCAGATGTGGAATTAGTACATAAGTCTGCCATAAGCTATTGGTAATTGACTCTCAGGATGGGATTTAGTTGAGCAGCTGCAAATGTCTCCATCTGGAGTAGTCACCCACCCAGGACTCCCCCTATAATCAGTGCAGAGAAATGGGCGTTTCCAGGGCATTTTCTGTCTAGCATACACATATTCCATGGGAGCAAATGAATTGCGATTCAGAAGTGCCCATTTCTCTCTGTTGTCTATGATTTTACACTAATTTAATATCAACATAAATTCTGTAGAACAAGAATGCAGCTTTCTTAGATTTTTACTTGAACCTGAGATGACTATAAGAAGATAATAAATTAAATAATATTGCAAGTTAGACAGGGTTTTCCCATAAATGTTAACCAAATGTGTAGTACTCTGCTCTGTGTATGTACTGTGTCTTTCATTGCTGAAACCAGCTGCAATCTAACTACCTAAAACTGGAATAACATGGTAGCAAATGAGGTAATTGGCATTTTTTTCCCGATGAGTTTTATGATTGAAATTGCTTGTGCTTGTGGGTGATGCTGCAGGTTAGACTGATTAAGCCTTCGGAACACTCTTGGTTTCTGCATGTAGAGAGACGTGGATGTTAGATGTGAAGTGAGATCCTGCAAGCACTCATGTAGTTGTGAAAATAGAAAACAAAGTTAAAAGTGTTTGAGGTAACATATTTTTGTTCTCCCTTAGACTTGGTTCTGGATTTCTGGACCTCTGTGCTTGTACTGTGTGGAGAGGCTGTACCGCTACATCCGCAGCAATAAACCAGTCACCATAACCTCAGTAATAAGCCACCCCTCCAATGTCCTTGAAGTCAGGATGATGAAAGATGACTTTGAAGCAAGGCCTGGTCAGGTGAGTTAATGTGCCCCTAAAAAAATTGCTGTGCTTTCTCGTAAGATTGTCTGTAGGGATGACTATCACTTTATAGGTACTAGCCCATCACTGAATGCTTTGAATGTATCTTTTCTGTCATTTTATTTCAGTATGTTATTCTTCACTGTCCAAGAGTGTCTGCCCTGGAAAGCCATCCATTCACTCTTACAATGGTAAGAAATAGTGTTCTTTTTGGTACTTTCTCTTTTATTTATATTTGGTAAGCAAATGGTCTTTGTTTCTTTCGAGGTGACAGTTCTCTCGTGTTTCATTTATGAGGTTACCAATGAATATGAAATGGCATGATTATTATGTGTGACAGTACTCAATACATATTTAATTTTCTCCACTGTTGAGAAAATGATAATGGGAACTTTTTTCAAAGTCTTCCGTAAGTGGAAACCAATAATAAATAAATCAATAAAATCCTTATGATTTTGTTAATTATTCCATAAAAGAAGTTTCTAGACCTTAATGCAGAATGAGTACAAATTTTAATGAACTTTTGCCATCTTTCTTTTTCAATGAAAAGACATTTCTGCGACTGCCTTTTCCAAAGGTAGAAAAACATCAGGTTTAAAAAAATGAGTTTCTAAAATTGTCTTCTGCTTTATTTTTATATTAAGAGATATATCAATGACTTAAGGTGATATACCAGTGAGGTCATACAATATTAGGATTACTACTTACTCTACTCAATTGGTCTAGAATGGGAACTGAAACCTCTAGAGACAGACTGGAATAATATGCAATTGTGTATAAATAAGCCCGAGGTTCTTCAGGAGTACTCAGTGCAGAGACCTCGGAGATTCTGCTAAAAAAATCACTGTACTGACTGGATATATTGTTACAAAAGCAGTCTGAGGTTGAATATTAGTGGCAGCCTTTGCCTTCGAATAGGAGTAAATGCTTTTGGATTGCCTGAATTGGACATTCTTCTTCAAGAAAACTGTGGAGATAAATGTTCATGTTTGATTATTTTCTTTGGCCTGATAACTGATACTTTATCCCCACCGAGTTATAGCTAGTGCTATGGAACAATTGAGATGTTTTAATGCTACCTCAGAATCAGAGGGCACAACCAGATCCAGTTCTTTGGGTTTGTGAGGTGTTTTATTTTGGTTTGTTAATTTAATTATCTGTGTGCTGAGCCAGGAGTCACAGGGGAACCCACACTAAATTCCACCCAAAGTAAATTTTGTGCTGTAAATCTAGGACTGAATCTCATTTAAGGGAAGCTGCCTCTGTATAGCTTAGTGAAGCATTAATGGCACTTTTGCAAAGTTTTCATGGCTATTCATTTTGCTAGTACAAAGTAGAAGAATGTGTTATTTATCTGTTGTTAATGGCAGCAGGCACTTTTTAAGACTGTCCTTTGTATAGTGCTTGAAGATAACTTGATATGGAATGCTGGAAAATTACATGCATATATGAATTTATGCAGAATGGTTTAGTCAGTATTTATTTATAGATTTTTTTTATTACATTAGTGATCAGAACATAGATTTCAAGAAGTTAGTTTAAGTCTTGGGTAGCTCTTTCCACTAATTTTTGCCCTAGCATAGCTATATTTAGCAAAGATAGAGCTGGTCTCTGCCAGTGGGCACATCTTATTTAAACATTAATCTCAAACCATCATGGTCCTAATTTCTCACTGTCCATCTCAGTTGAAATTAATATGGTGATAATAATTTGATCATTATTAGTAAATGCCCAGTTTGGAAACTGGGACTCTTACTGTGAAGATTTAGCCTTCTTATATTAGGACACTGCTAAAACAATAGATTTAGTGGTTTTAATTTTTAGAAATAGTGTCATCAAAGAATATTTGGCTTGGTTCAGTAGTGTCTTGTCTGGTAAAACTTCTTATTTGTTACGATGAGAGTTTTTGTCAGAGACGAGACTGCTGACACAGACCTGCTGGGTAAGGTTGTAGGATGAAGTTGAATTGGATGCCAGATTCCTCACCTGAGTTGAGGATTTCATCCAGTATTTAAAATGCCATAGTATGACAATGCATGTTATGAAAAATTATTTTTGCACATGAACTTCTAGGGCTAGGAGCTATGGAAAATAGATCTCTTGTGAATTTGAGTTTTCTTAGTGAACATAAATAAGTCATTTATATACAGATAATTTGCAGTATGTTTCCAGTATGTAAGTGTAGTTGATAAATTACAGTTTGTGTAAGTTTTACAAGCATGTATTAGATATCTAACATTAAAACTAGCAATTTCTACTCATGCACAATACATTGTATTTTAGGTAAGTAGTACTAGACTAAGCAATTTCTGTTCATGCTCAGTGTTTTACGCTTTAATGTGTGGTGATATCCTTCAGCATAACAGCATATCCTTCAAGATCACACATATATTCTAACTATTACAAGATATGAAGTTATCACTAAGTTGCCACAAGCGTATTTTGCTACAACATTAACTGTACTCGAGAAAGGCTCTCATTGAGTAAATGGCTTTTACAGCATAATGAGCATTCTAAGTGTCTAGATTTATGATAATCTTTTTACCCAGCCTAAGCAGGGGACACATTTCCACATGTCTTTCTAGGTCAGAGAATATGCTGTGGGCTTATGTGCTGCTTAGAAAGCTTTTTTGTTGTTTAATATGATGCCAGCCATGGGACGGTGCTTCTAGAATGTGTAGGCAAAAGCTTAACTCAGTCGTTTTTCCGCTCCCATCTGACCTACTTGTAGTTGTCAAGCAAGCTGGAACACTACTGCTTCTTCTTTTGTCGAGTGATCATAATCCCTGGGTTATTATTCTAGTTTGGTAGGAGTGTGGGGCTTAGATCCACAGCAAGAACACGATGGGTGTGTGTGGCTTCAGGTGCTGGAAGTGCAGTGCAGCAATGACTGCAGCAGAGCTGGGAGGGAAGACTGCAGTCTTCTTCCTGGTGCTGTTGTCCTACCTAGAATCATAGAATAATTTGGTTGGAAGGGACCTCTAAAGGCCACCTAGTCCAACCCCTGTGCAATAAGCAAGGACATCAACTAGATCAGGTTGCTCAGAGCCCCATCCATCTCAGCCTTGAATGTTTGCAGGAGTCGGACATCTGCCAGCTCTCTAGGCAACCTGTTGCTGTGTGTCACCATCCTCATTGTAAAACATTTCTTCCTTATCTCTAGTCTAAATCTACACTTTTTCAGTTTAAAACCATTACCCTGTGTCCTATTGCAACAGTCCATGCTAAAAAGTCTGTCCCCAGGCTCTATGTGATGTCCTGTTCACACTAGTGAAATATCTCACTGTGCCTGGAGCATGCTTGGGACAAGAAACTACCATTTCAGGCGTATCTTTATACTCCTAAATGTGGGTAATAACCTTAAGTGGAAAGGAAGGGGTGAGTCAGCATGAAGGAGTCGTGGAGATATTTTACTAGTCCCTTCCCTTTTCGAGGTTGTGTAATATTTACAGTTTAGCTCAGTTTCTTACATAACACCAGGGTGGAGGAACACACAGGGAGGCTGTGAAAAGGCCCTGAACCCACTCCCATTCCACTCTGGAAAAGCTCCCATGTGTTTCACTCGGAGCCAGAGGGAACTCTGAATTGTAACCGAGTGAGCATGAAGAGGTTTTATTCTTTTTGCACCCTGCCTTTGGGTGCCTTACATTGATAAGGTCCCCTTATGCCCTCTCTTCTCCAGAAGTGAGAGTTGAACTGTCACAGATCTCTGAAACTTTTTTAATGGGAGATGTGTTCTAGTCCTGTCATTAGTTTCATGGCCCTTGTTTGGACTCTCTCCAGTATGTTCATGTCTCTATTGCAGTGAAGAACCCAGCACTGGACACAGGTCTTGAAGTGTGGCTTCACCAGTGCTGAATAAAAAAGGAGGATCACCTACCTCAACGCTCTGGTAGTGTCAGTTGTATATTCTGAAGTTCAGACTCTTGGAAATACCAGTTTTCTCTCCTGATCAGTGTGATCTCCATTTTTGAAGCGTGCTTCTACTGGTTTTTATTCACTAGTGGCTTTGTGCTCACTAGTGTGACTCCTTGTCCTTGGGAAGTCTGGGAAAGGTAATGAAGAGATGGCCCAACATTTGGGATTCCTGCAAGTGACCTTCTGGACAGTTCTTGGTAGTGCATGGTGGGCCACTCATTTCATAGTGTCTTCATTGCTCCATTGTTTGGATTTAATTTCAACAAAGAATTTTCTTTTTAGCATGTTTTATGATATTTTTTTCATGATTTTTGATGATTTTTTTACACAACTGCACATATCTGTTACTGTGCTGTGTAAGACAGTGTGAGTAACATTTTCAGTCCTGTATTTTAGGTGGGGCATTATTGCATCTTAGAATTGTATTTGAGCAGAACACAGCCAATTCCAAGATATTTTCATCTGTAGTGAGGAGACTTACATTCTTTATAGAAATACTTTAGTTGAGTGTTTGTAAATGGACAAATTATTTTTGTGTGTTTTCCTCTTGATGAACTCTTTAAAAGAGATTTGTCTTTCATATCAAGTGCAAGATATGGTCTGGAGATCAGACCATCCAGAGAAACTGGATGGATCAGACTGACATTTCTTTACACTTTTTGGAGGAAAGTGTGGAACTCATCTGCTGTGGAATGCAATTTAAATGTAATTGTCTAAATCACTCTTTAGAGATCTTGAAAAAGAAAACAAACATTATTGATAGTAAATTTCTAGTAGTAAGGATGGTCCTTCATATATCCAAAGCATTGCTTCCACTCTTTAATATGCAAAGCTTAACCTCTTATCAAGACTAAGAAAAAAAATAGTTCATGGAGGTTCTTTTTTTTTTTTTTTTACATTTTGGAGAGTGTTTGTTTCCTTTGACATTGTTCTGGCAGGTCTTCATTTCAATCTGTAGGAACAAGAAGAGTCCAAGGCTTGCAGTTTACAGTAGCATTGGGGTTCTTTTTCCATCTCCATCATATGTTTTGCCCTTGGTGTTGAGTTCCCTCTTTCTGGACACTTAACTGTGTTACTGATGACTTGCACCCACATGAAGCCATGATTGCATGCTTCCTTTTTTTTTTTTGCTAATGAATGGCTTCAGAAGCAGAGTCCTATTTAGAATATAAGTTAGTGCCTTAAGTCACTTTTTCTGCTGTGTTTCTGGAATTTCTTACATTATCAAGCTGTGATTAGTAGTAAGCCTCATGGAAATAGCCTTGTGTTTTGCAGATTTTAAGTGCTTCAGAAGATGTTCTGGGTTCTCTCATGATGTCTCTGCTGAATCCACTACAGAGTCAAAGCACAAACTCTCACAAGCTGCAGTTTAGACCACTTGGCTATCAAAAGACTGGTGTCCAGTCCCAGCAGCTCATAAAGCTCGGTAACCTTGTTATTTCAGTAGTGTTGATTTTTTTGTGGCAAAGGGAGGTAGGAAACAATTACATCACTTCATTTAGAGCTTAGACTGTAACAGACCTTGAAATAAGGACAAGACTAAGAGGTGAATCCTTCTAAATTTGGAGACGGCTCAGATCTGAGATTTGGTTTGGGAAAATTCTGTTTTGCAACAAACATCCATAAATGCAGGATCAAATAATCTGTTATTCCAAAGTTTTGGCTGTCACTAGCTGCTTCCCCCTGGAGCTAAAGTCTGAATATCCTGAAGTTTCCTTTGATGACTTTTTTTTCTTTTCAGTTGGCACACACGTCTCTCAAGATACTCCTGTTGATACTAAAACACAGGTAGCTTACACAAAGACTTGTTGAGCTTTTCCTGTGTCTATATAAGACGTTCTCTGCATATCGACTGATTAGTATCTTCATGAGATAGAGTTAAAAGAGACAAGTGGCTCGGAAGTGGCACACATGAAGCAAAAACTCAAAACAAGCCACAGCAAAGATCCCAGCCTTGAGACTCCAGGGCTTTATGAAATATGTGCTCTATTAATAGTGTGGGGGACTGCTTCCTCAGATCCTCCAAAGAGTTTTGGCTCTTCATCCAGTGTCTAGATCCCAGTTCTGGTAACAGGTAAGCAGTGATCAACTACCTGCAACAAGAGGTTTGAAACCTTCTTTGCAACTAGAAATTTTGTCCCACGTTACAGTGTGCTCTGACCTCCCCTACTTCAGTGCTGCATTTAATCTGCTCTTGGATCCTGTTGAAGTAAAAACTGGAAGAGTCTGGTAATAAAAAGTTCCCAAGAAGTTCTGCCCTTTTGCTGGTTCTCCATCTTTTTGAGCAGATGGTTAATTTGAAGCAGATCACATCAGGAGGATTTGCAGTGCAACATCTTCCTTCCTTTCCTTCCACATACAGTTCTGTATGAGCGAGAAAACCAGAGGGAGGATGGTATGTGTGCATTTTTTAACAAGGCAAAGCTGAGTTTTTAGGAGAGGATAAGTTTGCATATGCAGATACATATGAGATCCACTCAGATCCAAATATATATTATTGAGGAAGAATACTTGCTTGATTAGTATCCAAATTAGGAAAGTAATATTGACTCCCAGTCAGAGAAACTCTTAAATTCATTAACCATCTCAGAGTAGGTAGAAGAATTACCTGGAAGAGGTTTCTGAAAGCACATGACAAGTTATATACTTTATGTAAGAGTCTCAGAGCTATTACTTAATCATAGATTTTCTACCTCTAAGGGTTTTGTTTCGGTTTGATTTTTTTGGTAGATTGAGTTTTCCTTGTTACCTCTTCACCTGGGTTCATTTAAAATCAGTGAAGACCGTAACAGTCTAGCAGAGAAGTTTTAGTTCTAGGCTTCTTTTAAGCAAGAAATTTTGTTCTGCATAAGGAGATGATGGAGAAACATGTGCCCTGCACTGTAAACTTAAGAAACAAACTATCCACAACAGGAAAAGCCTAGGGGCCAAATTCTGAAATACTTCATAAAAAAATGGAGAAATTGTTGGAAGATTGCCTGAGTAAAAAGTATGTAAGGACATCAAGAGCAAAGTTCATACTGTCAGATAAATAAAATAAAAACAAAATCTAACATGATGACATTCTTATAAGTTTTGTTAAATATCTTGTGCAAATAGTTATGAAACTTGTCTTTATGAGATGATTTGCAGAGTGCTTAGGGAAATGGTGAAGTATCTTGCTGGCAAACTAAAGAAATCCCTAGAGTTTGTCTGCTCTTCATAGAAGTAGAATATCTAGCAGCTGTTTGATGAAGAATTTAAGTAAAACAAAAATAGAATAGATTAATATTGCAGATGTCTTTAGTATTTCCTTAGACTTGTTTGTTTGGTTTGGGGATTAACAGTTGTGGGGTCTGTATAAAAACCCTATGTAAACCCTGACTTTTATTTAAACATTCAAATCTGACTCTTTTGGATGAAGGGAACACAGAAATTTTTACATTCAAGTTCACTAAATCCCACGTTCTTCTTCAGCAGATAATTTAAACAGAAGGTGGTAGATCCGTCTAATAAGCAGGGTTTGGGGTTTTTTGATTTGATGAAAGTAAATTTACAAATAAGCATCTACTGAATTTAGCAGAGAAATGTGTTTTCTCCCATCAGAGATAGTGCTTCTAGTTTAGCTGCTAAGTCAGGTTAGAGCAAGGTCTAGGAACTGCAGGAGAACATCAAAATAAAAAAAACAAACAAACCCCACAACACCCTCCCCCCAAACAAACAACAAAAACAAAACCTGGACACAAGCTTTAAGCATGAATACAGTTAACACGTGGACAACATATTAGAGGAAATTCAGGGCCTTGCCTCTTGCTGTCCTAAAATTAAGACCATCTGGCTGGTGGAGCTCTCTGCTTTAGCCTGGCAAAATACAGTGTGTGCTGGTAGGGGAGTTCAGAGGGACACAGGGTTCCTCGAGGTGGTGGTGATCTGACTGGAAAACCTATTGACCCTTTGATGGCTCTTTCCATGAGTGTCTCACACCACCAGGAGCCAGTTAGCATGAGTCTGGAGGTGGCCCATAGTTTGGCTTGGGGATGATGGGACCTTTTGTGCTGTTCAGTTTCCTTGTCCTGTGTTTGTCAGCTCTGTGCAGCATTGCTTGGCAATGTGTCCATGTACCCTTGGAGGACTTGAAGAGGCAGCTTTGGGCAGAAGCATTGTTCGTCTGCTTTTTATTCCTCCAGGGACAAAGGCTTGCGTCCTGAGCATCTTGAAATGTTGTGATTTGGTTTTTTTTCCCCTGAGCCAGCAACTTGAGATGCATAAATTATATAGGCTGAATATTGCTAGGATTGAAACATTTTTATTTACTCTGTTATAGAGAGTTGGACTTGATGATCCCTATGGGTTCCTTCCAGCTTGAGCATTCTATGACTGTGATGTGTAACATGCCTGCTGGGGTGAAAGGGTAGTCAGCAAGTTTTTTGCCTTGGTTGAGGTGCAGAGGAAGAGAAATGCTGATTAGTCTCTAAAAGTGTACCTTTGTAGTGCATCCATAGCAGCAATAGAGTAGCAGCTGGACTGTTACAGACCTGCTAGAAAACAAATAAAGAAATTTTGTATTATGTATTCAGCAATTTACTTATTTTATGCAATATTGTGTGTATTTTATAAGTATTGGTCTATTTACAATCCTAAGACAACATTACATTAAAAATTTGTGTTTTCCTGTGGTGCAAGAGTGAAATCAAGGAACAAATAGATTTTATAGATAGGAAACTCATAGATTGAAACCTAAAGAAAACAAAGATTTTTTTTTTTTTTTTTAACACTGAGAGTAATGTAACAACTGAGATTGCAGGGAGTGAATTAGCAAATGCTGAACTACAGACTCATGGGAATTAGTGGGTGTGGGTTTGTGGTTTGTGTTACAGAGGAAGTTAGACCCCAGATGACCAGAATGATCCTTCTTGGAACTGCAGCTGCCCAGTGATGCATCCTGCAGTGTTATGGTGTGTTTTTTCTGCTAGCTAGACTGCAAGTGTCTGAGGTTGTGCAGCAAGGAGTATATGGCAATGGAAAGTGAAAAGTGTTTGGGATATATTTCTGCAGCTGCTTGCTGGGCTGCTTGCTGGGAGTTGGCTCTACTATGGAAGGGCTCTGGCTGAAGCCATGGGTATTTGAGGCATGGTGGTCTTGCCTTGATCATCCAGGCACCCTTGATACTTAAATCATGATCCATGGTTAGGATTTCCCCACGTTCAAGATGTTATGATGTCTGCCAGTTAAATTAGGATAGCTGTAAGGCCAAGTCTCTAGCAGGAAAAGCTTTTAACCAAAATCCAATCTGTAAAATAACATGAAACAGAAATAAACAGGGACTTTTTAAAAAAATCTCCACGCCTTTGAGGCAGAAATGTGTTTTAAAGAATAACTCCACGTAGTAACTTTTTTTTTCCTCTGAAATTTGCTTCTTACGGGATTAATTAGTTTAAACAAGGATAGCCCGGTGTTACAGAGTTCACCTCCTATGAGTCAGACTGAAGTCTAGCTACTATTTTTTGGCTACCTTTACATAGCATGCCTGTGTTTGTCATTACTCCTCTCCATTTTCTAATGTCAGAATGAATCATTTTAGGAATGTTTCTATCAGTTTTGTGTGAAACCAGACAAGCTGCAGCTTACTGAGCTTCCAAGGTTCACATTTTCTTGTCAGTTGACAAAGTTGAAAACCTTTTATTTCTTTTTTTCTCTCTTTTTTTTTTCCCTTTTACAGGAGGAAAAATATATTGGTTCTGTTTAGTTCTTCATTTTTCCCCCCTCACTTCTGCCTCTCTTCCAAACATGCCAAGTCTCTAATGTGTTTCTCTTGGTTTGGGTAAGGGTTCATTGAGTCTGGAGCAAGGATGGACTGATGAATCAGGGTTTGCAGTGCAGCTGGTTCACCTTGGCAGGCAGGAGCATGGAAACAGGGTCTCTGCACTTTGCAGTCCCTGCCAGGATATCTGCAAATCCATATCATGGATTTTTACTCAAAGTGAAAGACTCCTTTGAAGGAGTTTCCTTTTATGTAAACAAATCCCACAACAAGCTTCTGAATTCCCCCAATTAGGCACTTTGTTCTTCTAGCTGTAGCACAGATCTTTGTAATTGTGTGCACTGTTCAGGCCACCTACTGCAGCACCAAACGCAGAAGGTGATGTTTACTGTGGTGTAGTTTACTTGAGAGCAGTATCTCCACTGGAACCTGTGAGGAGCTTTATTTGCAGAGCCACTGGGGATATGTAACTTGGGCATCCCTTTCATCTCCTTTCTTCTGATAACAGATATTCCTCAGTGTTATCCTGGTGCATGCATTAGTGTTTACGTGATAGCCAGTAATCAAAACTTAACAACCTCTCTAAAGAGGCTTCACAGTTCTTATGGTAGAGGTGCACAGAAGAACTGGAAACATTTAGGAATTAATTTTTTATTTCCTTGCTAGTTTGCTGTTGTCTCACCCCACTGCCTGCACCCCAAGGCCTAAAAAGTGTGTTTTAAAATACTGAATAGTATTTAATAACATTAAAATAACTTCAGTAAAGTTTGTCCCGTTTCTTGTTCTGGACAGGATTTTTGACTAGGAGTAGATAAACAGTGATGTTAAATATTCAGGGTAGTCTGAGCTAGAAGCACAGATGTTCATAACACAGTTTTCAGTTGCTTTGTGCTGGGCTCTCATGCACAGATTTCTCCACTGCTCATCATCTTGAGCAGATGTTTGTACCGGTATAGAATCATAGTCACATAGGCTGGAAAAGATCTAACCCAGCACTGCCGTGTCTACCACTAGCCCATGTCCCTAAGCACCACATCTGCATGTCTTTTGAACACTTCCAGGGATGGTCACTCCACCACTTCCTCAGACAGCCATTTCCAATGGTTGACCATTGTTTTGGTGAAGAAATTTCTCCTAATACCCCATCTAAATCTCCCCTGTCACAACTTGGGGCCATTATACAATGGGTATAAAATAGAACTGCTGTGATCTAACAATAATTAGTTTGCTCACTTTGCATTCATATAAAAAGAAGGCAGAGGACAACAGAGAACTGTGATCACAATATAAAATTATTAAATAAAATACATTTCAAGTATGTATTAATCTAGTAGTGCATTATAAATCAAATCATTTAGTTTATTAAAATTATCATCTAAATTTTATCTTGACATAGAAACAGATAGTAGAGCTGCAGTTACTGGTGAATGTAATTAATTTGGTGGTTTATAAGTATGAAGTTCTCCAGGGATTGTTGCAAAATCCCTGTGTGATAACTTGCATTTGTATTCCAAGTTAGCTTGAAGAAAAAAAGGAAAAATTATATGGAAAGTTGTTCTTTTATCAAGATGTAGATCAACTTGTATTCTCTACATTTTGCCTACATATAAAATACCATAATTTTGTTGAATGTGAAAATATATACAAAAACAGTCATTGTAAACTGAGGAAAGTCTTCCATCTTACTTAATGCTAAGAACATAGTTTGGTTTCTCTGAGGGTGTAAATCTGCACAGCTCTATTAAATTTAACAGAATTCCTTTGGCTTCCAGTTGTTTTTGGAGAAGGGCCAAATGCTGGCAGATAACCTGATTAATGTAGACATTCATATCTGTAAAATCTTTCACTTATTAAGGAGTGTAGATCACTTGAGGTTAGAATAAGATGAACATTACTTCATGTAATTACAGTATCTGCAATAATTAATTTGTGTATCATAGCATTTTAATCAAATGAGTGTGGCAAACAAGTTCAAAATGTGGAAAGAACAACTGAAAAGCACTTGTGACCTTTAGTTTAATGATGTCTACTCTCCCTTCTCATTACAGACTATTCAAGTTAGTGATTTCCCTTTTTGGAAAACAAGGTTGATTTAAGGAAAAAGACCTAAGACAAAGTTGTGGGGGTTTTTTTGTTTGTTTTAAGATTGACTAATCTTTATACTTTTCCAGTGGGCAGTGTACTGGGCAGTAAAGGAAAAGTAAGGGGCTGCATGTAGCCCTCAACATAGTACAGTGGATTGTTTCTTAGGGCTCCCAGGTTAACGGCAGCAGGGGGAAATCCAAATGTTATTTGCCAAAACACAGTTTCAAAATCATTTTAATTGGTTTTGTTTACAGCTTCAGAGAGGGCAGGATGCATTCCAGAGGCTGCTCTGGCACACTTTTATTTAGCCAAGGCAATAACCCCAGGTACTAGCATGAGATGGGAATTGTCTGGCTGGAAAGGAGCTCAGCAGAGAGTGGCCAGGGAGCCCTGGTGAGCACCAAGTTGACCATGAACCCACAATGTGCCCTTGCAGCAGAGAAAGCCAACAGCTTCCTGAGCTGTATGAGGCAGGGTGTCGCCAGGAGGTGGAGGGAGGTGACCCTTCTCCGATCAGTGACAGATTTGGAGCTCTGTGTCCAGTTCTGGGCTTCCCAGTACAAGAGAGACATGGATGTATTGAGGCACAAAGAGTCATGAGGATGATTAAGGAACTGGAGCATCTCTGAGTATGAGGAGAAGCTGAGAGAGCTAAACTGACGGACAAGTGAAGAAAACAGAGTTAGTTTCCTCAGAGGCACCCAGTGACAGGACAACACAAACTGATTTACAAGAGGTTTCATCTGGACCTCAGAGAAAGCCCACTGTTTCTCTGAGGGTGGCACAGGTTGCCCAGACAGGCTGTGGAATCTCCATCCTTGGAGACATTCAAAGCAGAACTGGAAGCTCTCCTGGGCCACCTGCTGTTGCAGACCCTGCTCTCACAGGGGATTGAAGCAGCCAATCTCCAGAGGTGCGTTCTAGTCTCAGCTATCATACGATTCTGTGATTTCATGAAGGTTAAATATATAAGGGAATATTTTCATTGCACTTCATTACACATTCCCAGAGATCTGTTAATAACATAGGGAAATTTACCCACTTTCATGATTAAACTTCTGAAAAGCTGTCTTTGAATGTTTCTCAAGCTGCTGGAATATATTCTCCAACAGTCTGGAAAAAGCCACTGTTTGGAGCCTTAATTGTGTTTACAGAGATGAAAGAGGTAAAATAAGTGTTCTGTGCAGAAAAAAAATGTGAATATAAATTTTAAAGTTAAAATTACAGGCACAGGAAAGTCTGAAAGTCAGAAGAGGCCTGTGGAGATCATCTGGTTCGACCTTCTGGTGCAAGGGGTAGATTGGGTTATTCAGGGTCATGTGATTCTGAATTAGCAGGAGAAATTGTACCATTTCCCTGGCTGCCTATTCCATGATGCAGCACACTTCTTATATCCAGATGAAATTTCCCCCTGAAACAACTTGTGCTCCTGGTCTGTTGTCTTGTTGCCATGCACGGTGCTGAAGAGAGAGAGCATCTTCATCTTCTCTATAGCTGTTCTTTTAGTTATTGGAAGACAGGCATCTCCCCAAACCTTCTGTTCTGTGGGTTACCCAAGCACATTCCCATATTGACCCCTCTTTAAATGTCAGGTTGCCCAATCCCCTCACTGCTTTGGTGGCCCTTTGCTGGATCACCTACATTCTTTCTCTCTTTTAAACTGGGGGAAATTCATACCATGTAGCCCAGATGGGCATGTTTCTTCTGGTAAGATTTAGCAGCACATTGAGATTTTTCCAGACCTCTATGAGGATCTCTCATACCCAGTTATAAGTATCAAAATAGGCTTCCTAAGGTCTAAAGAGAAATAAATCACACTTTTATTGGATAACTTTTCAGGGTAGTGCAGAAAAGAGTTAGTCATAGGGGTGATGTAAAGTATAACAGGTTTGAACCTATTCTGTCTGGAGACAAGAGGTCTTCTGACATTAACTTCATGGAAGTAGGGAATGACAAATTATTTTATAGAAGATGTGCTGAACTGGGACTGTGGATAGTTGGACTAAGAAAATCAGTCAAGCTCCTGTGAAACACAGAGAGCTCTGGGGCAGCCCAGAGTGAAAAATAAACCCTACAGAAGCCTCCAGGAGAACAGACCTTTTTGCTGCCAGTATACAACTTCCCACCTGAGAGGCTGCTTACCTGCTTTTATATGGAGAATCAGTCTTGATATTTTTGTTGAAAGATATTACAATGAGACATAGCAAACACTGGCCTCATTGTGTGAAGTTTCTCTGCATCCCTCCCTTGATGCTGTGATTCTTTGAAGGCTAAGACTTGCTGAAATAATTGGAACTGTGGGTTTCTGTAGCTCATTTTTATAGAAAAACTTGGAAGATGATAAGGAGTTACGTATAAGTCTGTCTAGTTATCAGTAGTTGTGAAAAGATTGCTCTTCCCCCTCAGGAAAATGGAGTGATGATCCGGGACTTTGTATTCCCTGTTTAGGTTTGCCAAGATATCGATGATACTAACCTTTTACCTGTGTCTGCTGCTAAATACAGAACTGATAGGCACTGATTCTCAGCCCTGAGGTCAGTGGTTTCACACTGCCCAGAACAGATTATCTTGGGAACACTAATGGCAAAGGTCCAGAACAGAGCCAAGAAATGTCTTCATAACCTTGGTTCATGAGTGTTTGGTGCATGGATTCTCTACCTGGGCCACTTTTATTTATACTATAGATGCGTTGCTTGAATTTAAGCCCTTCCTTCAGGACTTCTGTCTTTAGTAGTAGAAAAAACAAGAAAAGGCACAGACATCATCTGTTGGGTATTAGTTTCATGATAGAGCTTGGATCAAGCATTAACAGCTTCCAAGGAAGGGATCAAAACTCAGGAGTAATATCTGTTATCAAAAAAGAAACCAGTGGTGTTGGTTTATAGAAGGAAAGTGAAGAATCTTTTTTTGAGTGGTAGTTGCTTGTACCGTTTATGTATACCTGCAATTGTTTGGTATACTAGCAAAAGCTGTCCAGGCAGTGCATTTGAAATGTCCCTCTAGCTAGCAAGGAATGAAACTGAGGGGTGTCCTTAGTCCTTGACTGGAGGTTTTTAGATACAGGGTGTGGATAAGATTGTAAGCGATAACATTCCTGTGGTTGATAGTCACAATCAACTATGTTGATAGTTTGCCCTGAGGTGAGGGCAAACATGTAGAGTGAGAGAATGGTGGCTGCAAAGTGATTTTTATGATGCACCATGCAATCTGGTGCTTTTCCTTTGCAAACTGTAAGCTCTAGTGAAGTGCAGCAAAATCTCAGTTTCCATTTAGAGAAAGGCATCAGTTGTATGAGAATGATCAGCTTGAAAATGTGGGCCTTGACATTCAAGAAGCAAAAGTCTCTTAAATGCCGTAAGAATGATGGGGCAGTTCCTGATTTTGAATGACGTGTCAATAGTAGAGGAGTATTCCCATTCTATTATTCTATGATCTTGCTGAGTACTGCTTAGTGAAGTGGCTGTTCTAAATCACACCCCCAAGCAAGCATCCAGACTCCACTGGGACCAGAAGAAAGGGTTAAGTCTGAATGGATACTAGGCATGCTTGGATTCCCCAACTGTATTGATGATAAACTTGCTGTTTAAAGGGTACAGCTGCTGGTGTGGCTGCTCAGGAGTGACCTATTTACACTGGGTTCAGTCTTAACAACTGTACTTTGAATGTATTCTGTTATTTTTTTGTTACTCAGAAGTGGTGCTTAATATATTTAATATTTTTAGTGCCCTACAGATACCAAAGCAACGTTTGGGGTCCACCTAAAAGTAGTAGGAGACTGGACAGGTATGTAGAAAAACAATTCCTTTTCAGAGACAAATGCCTTTACTTGAACTGTATCACTGTCTGGCTTCAGCACAATCATTCCTTGACTGTGGTGTATTCTTACTAGATATTGTTCATGCTTGTTTTCCCAAAGTTGTTTTTATAGCATTCTTGATGCAATCCCTGCTTTATTCAGATGTACCATTTCTTCAATTAATATGTTTTTCCACCTACTAACAGATCTTCTGATTGAACTGTAATAATTTTCAGCGTTCCTCCATTTCTGCCTCTTTTTCTTGTTTTTGGGTAGCCTGCTATCACAGTGCAGTGCCTCTGTACATAGTAGTGTCTGCAGAAATGCTGAAATGTGCAGCTCCCAGATAAGCGGATTTGGATGCCAACAGTTTGGCTGGCAGCCAGGTTAATTAACGCCTGTGGTACCCTGAGATTACAGGTTTGCTTTCATGCTCTTCCATGCTCTTCCATTGCTCTTTGAATGTCCTCCAGGACAGGGGTGTAAGCCAGGATTCCCCCACAGAGGAGAATGGCAATTTGGTGCTCCCTGTGACAGTTGTATACTCAAGCGATAGTTGTCCTTATTCCTTAGTGTCTGCCTTTGTTCTTGCTCAGCATAGCATTTCCTTGTAAGGAAGGCAGATACACAACAGGGTCTGGTTCATTTCTTTAGAAGAAATGTTCTCCATGTTAATTTGTATCAGCATGTGTGTTTGTGGAATGGAGTCAAATGAGCTTGTCACCGTAAAAGGCGTTAGACCAATGCAGAGATAGTAAGTCTCTGCATATTTGTTGAACTTTCTAGTCTGGCTGCATACTTGTCTCTGCAAAACTTCAATAGGCAAAGTCTGAGAGGGCAATGCCATATGCACATGTGTTCCCTAATCCCCTTGATTTTCTCTTCTTGCTTGAGGCGTTGGCCAGACAGGGGCAGATTAGCTTCTGGTCAGCCTCAGAATGATAGCTCTTTTGTTGTTAACCATCATTCCTACATGGGAGATGACAGCAGGCTATTTGGAAAAGTGGGATGGAGAAGTACTAGCTAAATGAGTTTTCCAAAATAACTGGCATCTTTAAAGTTTTCTGATTAAGTCCATGGTGCGAATTGATCTCTTTTAGCATTTAAGTATTATTCTCCCAAGTCAGTATCTATAGTCTCCACTGAGAGGAAGGTCTGTCTGGGTTGGACTGTGCGAGATTCAGGATACTGTCACATTACAGAAACCATTTATTGTAATAGTTTTGCTAAACAGAGATATCTCTCCCAGTGTCAAATGTGCTGGCGAGAAGCAGACAGTTTACCCAGCCCTTTATGCTGCATCAGTACCATGGAGCCCTGTTCTCACTTGTTTCCCTTAAGCCCTGTGACAATTAATAGTCTCTAATCTGCTGACTGTTTGAGGAAGGATTATTATATTTGCCATGTTCCTTATTATCTTTCTTAAGCATGCTCTAAAGGCTGCTTCTGCAGACAGGATATCAGACTGGAGGAGTTTTTATGAGACATACTGTCACTTGAGCTCTTTTCATGACCTATTCTCTCAACCTTTATCCTATTTTTTAAAATTCTCTTTTGTATCACTGTTTCCCACTCCTGACAGTTTATACCTGACACCAAAGAGACTTGACGATTTATTTCAGAGAACTCAGTTACAAGCCTAAATTAAAAGGATGCAAGAGAGGTGCAGATATGTCATGAAATGCAGAGAAGAACTGGTTAGTTGAGGTATTTCTCCTCTGGATAGCTTTAGTTTCTGCTGCCTGCACCAGGCAGATGTGGTGCAGGAACAATTTCCTGCCACTAGCTGTAAGGACAGGAGAGGGGTTACAGATTGCTGGCAAACCAGTTCTGTGAGTTGTTTTGGGTCAGGTCTCTTAACACTGTCTCTGACTGATATTTTGAAAATGTAGTAGAACACCTTGTTTTGTAGGTTGGGAAAGCAACTGCATGTCAAGAGAAAAGGGGTAATAGTATTTTCAACCCCTGGTGAGAAGTTGCTGTTGATGGGAAGTCATTTATTGCCCATATCCCAGTGTATATCATTTTAGATTTCATATAAAATAAGCTGAAAGAAGCGGCTTTTGGAAAAGTCAGCCATTCTAGAAATAAGGCTCTACATAGGAGCTGATACTTAATAGATTTTCAGGCAATACTGTTATTTGCTTTTTAAAATCAATTATTTGAATAATGGAAAATGTAGGACAGAAAAAGTAGCTCTGAGACTTTTGCCAACCAACTGGTAATCCAAACCCTCTATTTCATGCTCCATTCAAACAAAATGGTGCTATCTGAGCTTAGAAGAGCTGAGAATCTGCCCTCCTCAGAAGCAGATTTGGATAAAAGCACAAATTTCCCTTCCATTTTGTAGGCTCTCCAATTTTCCTTTTCCGATACAAATCTGAGATCTTCTATTTCTCACCCATGTTGTGGTGGTATTAATAACTGTGTAGTGCTTAACTTTCATGTTCATCACAGAAAACAGACACCCAGGCACTGGTATTGCTGTAATGTGCCCTCAGATGCCTTTGTAGCACATACTTTCACCTGAGATGATTCCCATTGCTCCCTTTGTAGACTTCTGACCTGTTTATATGTCTAGTTCAGGATGACACAAGCCAGGTCCCAAGCATGCCTTTTTCTCTTTGTTCATTGTAAAGAGTGTATATCTATCTATCTATCTATCTATCTATCTATCTATCTATCTCACTGCCTCAAAGGAAGGTAGTTTAGTTAATTGGCAACTGGTTGTGATTTTTCCCACGTAAAGGTTTCTAATTTGATTTTTCCTTCCATCTTTGGCCACATGCCATGGGGAACAGCTATTACAGACCTCCCTAAAAATGGGTTTGTGATTATGCACTTGCTATCCTTGTGCTGACATGTGGCTGCTTAAGCCAGCACCTATTGTATTAACAAAACATTCCGTGGCACTGTATAACCTGTGGCTTTGGAACACGGCTTAGTTGGCCAGTCAGGACTTGAGTGGCCAAGTTAGGATGTGTTTACAGTGGCTGATCTGTGGTGATTGCACACGTGCAGGTTGGTTTAGCCCCGTGGCACAGAGCTAAGTCAGTCTGTCTTCCTCTGTGGCTTCCTCAAGCTGAGCTGGTGGATGCTTAAATCCTACAGTAACACTGAGGGTCCTGCAATGGCTCACGCACCAGTCAGAGCTGTGAGATACATGGATGAGCTAATAAGCTGATCTTGTTACTGCCCATCCCCTCTAAATACCTGGTTTGTTCTGCTTCTCTTGGTATCTGTGGTCACCTGTTTTTCCTTCATCTTTGAAGTAATTGTTGGCTTAGTATTTACAACAGGATTTTTTTCAAGGTTTTTTTGGTCCCACTTACTGTCTAGTTTGTTCTCAGCATTGTCATCTATCAGCCTTATGTCTCTTCTGTCCTTGCTGCTGCCTCAAGTACTACTGCTTGTTTAGTTTTAAAGCTGACATTTCGTCTGGCACTTCTGGAGGGAAAAAGAGAGGCCATGGGCCGTGCCTCCCATCCAACAACTTGACAGCAGTGAAAAAAGACGTGGCAGTGTATCAAGACAATGTGTCTCATTCACTAGACTAACTTCAGGGTGTGAGACAGAAAGTGATATTGATGATGCAGAATTAACAGGCTTCAGGAGCCGTGCAGCATGTTTTTGTGGAAAACAAATACATAGCACTCAGAGGTGCTGAGGTGAACTGCATGCCTTAAGGCAGTGAAACATTGCTGTTATGTTGCAGTATGTTGCTGGTACAAATTGATGTGGGACCGTGTTTAGAACACTGACGCTGTTCTGTGCTTTACAGTAATTTTTATAATTTTCATCTTGTAGTGACATCATCCTGCTGTGTAGTTGTGTATGTTCCTAGAGACATTTGCAAGGCCTGTCCTGAGCAGCGTGATGTTTATTGTGGGGATGCCATAAGAGCACTTGAGTACCACCTATTGAATCTGAGAGTTCTGTCCTATAGGTTACTAAATGTCATGGCACCAGGGGGTGGTGTTGTGTGCAGGAACTGTCCACATAGAGCCAGAACAGACAGATTATGGAGTACTGATCTGCTTCACCCTCATAAACTCCATCTCTCATCAGAAAGTATGTATCTTTGCTTAATTCTTTGTGCTACAGATGAGGTTATGCCTGGTCACTGGGTCATTCAGGTACAAGCTACCTTGTTTTGAATCCTGACATGGTATGATGGGAATTTTTGTCCCATATTGTCACAGTCCTTTTTCTGGAAGGTCCAGCTTTGAAGCAGGAAGTTTCAGGAGGGAAAAACAAACCATTTCTCAGTTAAAAACAACCATTTTCCAGAACATGGCAAATATATGAAAGCATGGATCTTGTTTAACTCCCTGTGGAGTAGGACCTGAGACAGCAAAGAGTACACACCCCAAAATACTTGTTTTTAAACAGGAAAAAATAAAGGAAGGCAGTTGTTTGGGATTTTGGAGCCTGACTAAGGATTTTGCTCATGTTGACCAGAAGAAGAAAATAGCATACTTTTTCAGCGGCTCTGAAGGAAGAATGATCTGAACATTCTAGTCTGGGAGAGTTTGTCAGGAGTATCTGCATGACCTTGTTAAGCCCTTGCAGCTCCTGATTTAGAGGATGCCTGAAGCATCCCAAGGCTGTGCATTCCTGCAGTTACCTGGAATTTATCAGCAAGTGTAGGATCTAGCAAAGAAGCAATATTTTATGTTCAGTAACCCTGAGAACAGTTTGGGATGTATTGAAGTAGTGGATCACTCAGTCAGTATCTACTGTATTGTTAGTGGATCTTGATTCTGACTGGAGGCATGTGTGGAGCAGATGACAAGAAGGAATACTAAGACTACAAAGTCTGTCCACAGGAAGTGACAAGGTTGTCCCAAGTTCTCTGTAACTGCTGCTGGATTTCTTTAAAAGTATCTACTCACTGGTGATGAACATTTGGTCAACTCTTCTGCTATTACCTCAAGCTCTGTTTGATTTGGGCCTTTTCCATTCCATAGTAACATTTTTTTGTGTTTAGTTATTCCATGAGATTCCTGGCAGGATGTAAAGGTGTTAATGACGTGGTGCTGTCAGTTGTTCCAGCAAAATCGGTGTGTGGTTTTGGAAGAACAGGACAGAGATGAGATAGGTGTTATTTTCCACTGTTAGATTTTATGACTAACAATTTTTGTGTTGTCAGGGAATCTTACTTACCCTTCTGAGGAAGATAGCAGAACTGAGTGCCAAAAAGGTTTAATATAATTTGACACTGGTAATAAAATAATACGGTTACATTACTGGGGAGTTAATATGCCTTAACAGTATAATTAGCCATAGTGTACTGTAAAGAATACTAATTTTATTCTTCATTGCCATTAGCGTTCATTATTTATTTATTCCTGAAAAAAGTACAGTAAAAGGCAGGATTAAGAGATTGAAGAAAAAGGAGAACAGATTTAGTTTACTGACTAAAAGGGGCTGAAAACCCTTTTCCTCTGATTAAAGAACTAATGCTGAAGGTGAACACATCTGAATTTTTGGCTCCAGACCTGGATTGTTTTACATCAGTTGAACCCCAGCTGACTTTGTACCAAAAACAGTGTAACTTGAGTCAAATCCAATTTGAACAGTTAATGAGTTTTACGTCTAGAGGGAAAAAAGATATTTGGGTGAGAAAGCTACATTGAAGGAAATTTTCTCCTACACAGAAGTCCTTTCTTGATGCATCCTGTTATTTGTAAACTTCCACCTTTTTGCATATCCCAGGTACTTTTTAATCATGTGATGATTATAGAAAATGACATGGCTCAATGATGTAAATTTATTTTTATTCTTTGATATACATCATGCACTGGATGTGTGGATGTTGCTGTAGTTAGGAACTGATCCAAGAACACAAGGTTGCAGGCTTTCTTGCCATGCCTCAGATATTTTCAGCACTGTTAGGAACTACAGGAGAGAAGCCTGTGGAGCACGTTAGCATGTAGCAGCTGATAGAATCAGAATGAATCTAGTGAAAAAAACCAAGAAGCTGCTCTTCACTTTGAAAATAGAATTACAAGAGAGAAAAGCTCTAGGACATGTATTTGAGCAGACTGCCAGGCATATTTCTGGTTTTGTAATCACTGTGTGCTGTGTTTGCCTACTTAAGAAGGCAAAGTTGCTCTTCTGGAGTTGCCTGTGCCTCACCATTTTTCTGTTAATGTCTGCTTAGGGAAATCTCATTCTTACGTAGTTTCTGTGCAGAGGTACGCAGCTGCTTCAAGCACTGAATATACAAAGTTTGGCTGGATTTTCATGTTCCTTCATGCGAGCATGGTTTCTAGAGAAATACAAGAGTTCACTTCAAAATATCAGCTCTTCATTCATACCTGCACTTCCTTGGGGGCAATAGATTCTCTTAGATGCCATCCAAGCTTTGCTGAAGAATTCCTGCCAAATGTCTAGCTTTGTTCCCAGTTTATTGTTACTTCTCCCTTGGGGACAGAAGAAAAAAAACAGACACATTTCAGATTTGGAATTTTGAGTTACCACATTTTAACTAAAAATTGTTGGTTAAAATATCTTAAAGGTAGATTTGAAATGGTTCTTTCTGGAATCCTTTTCTAACATTTTGTAAAAATTGCCATAGTTAATTGCTTCGGTGCTGAGGAAAAATCTATTTCAGCTTTAGAACAGAAAAAAAAAATGGAAAAACTTGTGTAGGAACTGCAGATATTTATAAATTTTATGATCAGAAGGAACAGTTATCTTTTCATGCTCCAAACTCCTGCATGACGCTTGATAGTTTCTCAGAATAATTTCTAGACAGAAGTTAACATAGGTGAAACCCAAACCTTGGGGTTGAAATATTCTGCAGAGTTTTCAGCTTCAATCTTTCATGGGCTCTTTTTGTCCTCTTTGTGAAAATGAAGCTCAACTTTGTGATGATTGAATAACTTAGTACATTTTTTTCATGTTTTTCTTTATTTCCTTTCTCTTTTTTCCTTCTTTCCTCATTTCAGGGCAAGAGCCACTACTAGGAAATGTGTGTACATTTCAGTTGTTGCCCATTTGTGTGCAAATACGTACAGAAAATGAACGTGGCACCTTTGAACCTTCTATTTGGTTACCTGTTGTATTAAATCCAAGTTTTGAGACCTTGTATTTGTCTGGTTCTTTGCTTCCTGCACCCTCTCCACTTCTAGAATTCCTTTGGAATACAGAAGTGGGGTTGCTTTTCAATTGCAGTCTTGTTGATTTGGGCTCTGGTGTGATTTAAAGTGTAGCTCTCTTTTGCATGAAGACCACCAGTAATGGTGGTGGTTGACCTGTCACGTTACTTTGTATTGCACCTTACTCCTTGGTCCCTACTACCTGTCTGCTTATTTCTACTGGTGCTTGGATTGGAAGGGAGAGAGGGGCCATCACTTGCTAAGAATTTGTTCTGTGTTCAGCAGTTAATTGTGTGGGAGTTGACTAAAACTCCCACAACATTGCAAATGTCGTCATGATCAAGTAACGTGGTTAAATGAGGTTTCCTATTTCCACAACAAACATTATATAACTGCTTGTTGGCATAGTATTAGCACTGAAGTTCTAGTTGGGATAACCCATCTCCTTTATTGCAGTATTTTTTTGCATTCTTTCCCTAAGTATATTTACTCCACTTTTTGTGAGCCGCATGTCCTTACACTGAATTTCAGTCATCCTTGAAAGAGCAGTTACCTATTCCAAAATGTCCTTCTTTTCCAAAATGCATTAAAATCAATGCTGGTCTTGTTTGTGGGAAGCAAATCTTAGACCCCAAATTTTGTCTTCAGTTCCCTACAGTCCCTTGCAACTCGTCTTTGCATTCATGTGTGACCCCCTCCTGTTGCTCAGTCTTGTCCTTTGACTTTTGTTTCTGAGATGCATCAAGTACTAGCTTGAGAATTTGAGTTTCACCATAAGGAAATAGTTTGTGATCCAGAAATTTGTAAGGGGAATCTTGCAGCCACAGCTCTCTTTTGCCTCAGTCCTTCCCTGGAGAAACATCCCTTTAAATCATAAATATTATTAACAAAAATCTGCCACCAACCAACTGTATAATTATCAAGTGCAAAAATAGGATTCCAGTGTATGTGGTAGCCTCAAAAAGTCGACTTCTTCCTTTAAAGAAACAAATCAAACCAAACCTCAGAACTTGCACTGAAAGCACTGTGTCATGAGAACTGGCCAACAGCAAGTTTCCACAGCTTCTACAAACAGATATTTTGGTATCTGCTATACACAGAAGAGTTTGGTTTAAAATGTTTATGGTTACACATTTTATATTAATCACACACAAAAATACATCACAGCTCTGTATTCGACTTTGAACCTCGTGGTCTTTTGCCTCAAAGTTTGGATACCCCAGTGCAGAACACAGAGGTGGAGGCAAATTCCTGGTGGGAATGGAGTCAGACTGCCAGTGCAATCCATGTTTTATATAAAGGCATCCTTTTGTGAGTATCAGTCCACTAAATTAATTTGTAATTAAAACCCGATTTTTTCCCTTTCATCAGGTCTTTAAATTACAAAAGGCAGTGAGGCAGAAATGCTTTAAATATAATATACTATAAAGTTTAAGATGCAGCAAAGTAAATTAATTACTAGTGCATCCCAGTTTTGAGGGAGACTTGAAATGGTGGCCGCTACATGCTGAATGTGGCATTTCTTAGTGAGAAAAAGGACTCAATTATCTCAGTATTAACTAAAGTGCTGTGAGGGGAAACTGTAGGAGGGAATTCGTAGCCTGGAAATCACTTTCCAAAATGCAAAGGAGACTGCATTGTCGTACATGGAGCAGACTGTGCTATGGCAGCAATAAATAGACCTTTGGTATGAAGTGCAGCAGCTGATGGGCAGGGTGCAGTGTGTATTTTGTTTCACTGATATTATAACCCACATTTCTGCAGGTCTGGCATGTTCCTCTTCTTCCTCTTTCTTTAAAGCTTTTTTTCCCTCAAAATGGGGACAAAGTGTCAGAGCTTGTTTCAAAAATGATATCAGGACTCTTCTTATTTGTGACATTTGTAGCAGATAAAACCGAGGTACATAATAATGACATAGTATTTCATGAGAGGGAGATTTTGCAGGGAAAAGTAATATCTTTCATTAGATCAGCTGAAACAGCTGGAAAAAAACAGGTTGTCTTCCAGGCATGCAGTGCCTTCAGCAGGTTTGACAAAGATGCAGCAAAGTCAAAGCACAGAGAAGGGAATGAAATTACATTGCTGGCAAGTTGTAAAGCAAGTTTTTCCTTGAGAAATATGAGCAATAAAATTGCCTTTTAAAAGAATAAAATATAATATATAACACCTCTTTTTTAAAAAAAAAAAAAAGTTCATTTAACTTTTTAATAGAAAAATACTAATTGTTTCTGGAAAAATTTGTATGGTCAAAAATACTGTCCAAAAGCCAAAAATATCACTTGTTAATGCTCTCCCAACTGCCTCTTAGGATTTGTATGTCTCCAGCTTTCTTTATCTTCTCTTGGCTGGGTTCCCAGCTTAGGGTATATTTGCTGTAATATGCCATGGTCTCACTCTGTCCTGGAAAGAGACACACTCACATCTTGGCAGACAGAGAGCAGTTTCTGGCAGGGAAACTGGGAAAAGAGATGGGCATGTGAGAAAACTTAACTATGACTTGCATGAAGTACTGCCTTTTATTTATATATACGTGCCCATATGTATATATAAACTTTCAGCATTTGGGTGTGTTTTTTAAATTTTAATACTTTTTTTCTCTTATAATTTCAATATCCTTGATAAACAACAGTTTGATTGGAAATGTTTGACCATCTACAGAGAGTAAAATTTGGACAATGATTTACAGAAAGCATCCCTGTGTTTTTAGTAATTTGAAGGGACCCTGTTCTGTATATAGAAGCTGATAACCAGTGGATGACTGCTCAGCTTTGTAACTTACCTGGAATCAGGAAATTTTTAAGATAAAATGTTAGTAAAACTTAAAACTCTGTAGTGAACACCACGATCATGAATAAGAGAGAGTGCTTCTCTGCTAGAGAGAGAGCCTGGAAAGTCTGTGGATCCAAATAAACACATTAGTGTTTTTATATGTATTGGAGGAAGAGGCACTCAGTGGAAGTGACAGCAACTGCTTTCAGTGTTGAAAGGGGATTTTGGGGAGAGGAGGAGTTTCAGAGCTTACTGGTTATTTTGGGTATTGCTCAAGTGTCTGCTGCAAGGATTTTACTGTACTGTCAATGATAGCAAGTACACCTACAGCCTCCAAAAAGCCTCCTCATGTTATATGAAATTAAAATAAATCAGTGGGCAGTTAGTGCTCTTCACTGCAACAAGCAGCTTTAAGGAATATCTCTTGTCATAAATTTAACATATTCCCTTATTCATTAAACACACTGTAAGTGCCATTTCCTCAAGGAAAATGCCAGACACCCACGCACATTTCAAAGTCAAAGCTGTGGTGCTTTGCTGCGCTTAGCCAAGTGACTGGTGCCAGCCTGACAGCACAGGGCTTTCCCTCAAGGATTTCACTTACACTGTGTCAGCTGATTGTCTCTTGAGCTTAGCTGTGACTGGTTTGAAAAAAGCAAAATTTGTAATTAAAGACATTTTTATAATTTCTGTTATTTGATGTTTTCATTTTTTAATGGGTTGAGGGGATTATGCTAATTGTGCCCTGTTACTAACAAGCATGACAAATGATATTTTCTCAGTGCAATTTCCAAAAAAAGCAGCAATTCCTTAATCCAAAAATTTGTTAAGAAAGAATATTTCTTTAGAAGTGTCCCATACTTCCCAGCACACATGCACCAGAATGTGCCATGTCTGCATGAAGAGGATTTTATCATTTCTGTGCCGTTATGTATTGCTGAGTTTGTGATGGTGCATTGATGTGTTGTTATATGCCAGGTCATGATTGGTAACTGATATCTAATGATAGTTTATACTTAGAGGAGTTGGCAAAATCACTTTTTCTGAAAAAGATGTGCCAAATTATCTCCTTACAGTGATGTGAGGAACTGTCTGATCCAAATCATGTTAAACCACTTGTTCTTTGTTCTAGAGAGTAGTTATCAGTATAGTATTGCATAGTAAAATTTTTCAGCCTTCGTCTCCTGTTCAAGGCTGGAAATACTTTTTCTGTTGACTGGAGTTATAGCAGACTTTCTGTCATGTAAAAACATGTCTATTTAATATTTCATTATGTTCATAACATTATAGTTGAAAGATGGAGATGATGATCCAAGAGAAAATCCCACAGCATATTTTAACAGAAGTCTACACAAGAGCTAGTGCTAAGTCAAAAAATATAGGTATTCATAAGAAATTATGAATTAAGAATAAATGAATACTACCCAGACTAGGTTGTCTGTAGTAGTTTATATTCAGGCAGTTGTCCGTCTTAAGTTCTCAAGAATGACTTGTCTAATTCCAATATAAGAAGAAATAACAGAATTGCTCATATCAGGGTGAAATTAAACCATACTTTGGATACGTTTTCTGATACACTTGTGTGCATTAAGTTTTATCAGCTATCCAAAAAAAAAAAGAGGGAAACAGTATCTACTGGCTCATTTCATTTGTCAGTCATTGGAATGATTTCCTGCTAAGGTTTTGATATTGCCCTTTGAGAGATGTTATAAGAAATAGAGCCTCAGATGTGATTAGATCTTTGGAAAAAATGTACATTTCTTCCCAGTGGATCATCCCCAGCTGACTAACAATATTTATATAGAAAATAGGATCCAGCTGAGTTCTGATCACATTATCCTGTGTTATGCTTCACTGTAACTAGTGCTTTTAGAGAAAAATTTGCGTGTGTTCTCTGAAAGAGACAGGCAGCTGAAAACACGGGGGAAATGATTTTTAGATATCAGCGGAGGCCCTCAGTACCCTGTTTCTTCTTTTGTTTCTTACTTGCAGCCGCACTGTGATTTCTATCAGTTCAGTTCAGCTAAGTGTTTGGCTGGACAGGCATTTCCTGCACAGGGTGTCTGTCAGCGCTGTTCACTCCGAGTGCAGTATCCAGCGCATTGCAGCTTCCCCTCTGGCCCTCTGGGAACAACTTAGCACCTTCCATGCAGGTATTCACATATCTTGGCTGTGAGCAAGGCCAGGTTATGCCTGATGATCCCTCTAAGGTCAGCTAAACCTCAGTGATTAGCAGCATTGGTGATCAGCAGCATGGCTCAAGGTTGCTGTTGCAGGGATGAAGGTTGGGCAATCTCTATTTTATATTCCAGGACTGTGAGGGAGGGTGAATTAACAAGGAGACCCCCATTCTTTTTTGCAAATTCCTTTTTTCTTTGGCATTTCCCCTTCTCCCCCCATCCTTGCCCCAACTAAGAGAAGCCAATATTTAACTTGCCCAGCCTGTCTGAAGCTTATTGAAAGGCAGTGTCTGGCCTGCATGTCTATCACCTGTGGGAAGAGTTGTTTCCTAACCAGCTGTGTCCGTCTCATCAAACAGACATGGGTTTGCAGTTTTATCCAGAGGTGGCAATCAATGGGAACAGCACAAAATATTGCTATTCCATTTTTTTTCCATAAGCAGACCCACTGATTTTATCCTAGAATCATGGAATGGTTTGGGCTAGAAGGGACCTTAAGGATCATCTAGTTCCAGCACACATTTTATGTGTTGGAGACACATAAAACCCAACTGAACATGGCCATGAACAACCTGCTCTTTCTAACCATGCTTAGAGCAGGACTAGATAATCTCCTAAGTTTTCTTCTGCCCTCAACTATTCTGTGATTCTGTACAGTTATTATACAGTAATTTATTTGCATATTTGAGAGTATAAATGAATCTGTGTCTGTATTAGTAAGAGGATGAAATGATGCTTACAGTTTAAATTGACACCAAATATGAATAGGCAAAAGCCCAAGAATGAGTTCACAGTGACTGATGGCGGTTTTGTTATGGTACAAAATTTCAGTCTTGGATAGGATTAATTCCTTTATTTTGTGACTGCCATTTAAATTTGTTTAATGAAAAGTTCTTGTAGCTTGTTCAAATGTATAAAATATATTACACTTGCAAACCTATTTTTAGACCCAGCTAAAAATACCAGTGGATGTGGGTATGTGCTGGTGTTTAATATATTTGGTGACATGCTAATACACATGGCTGGCAATGATGAGACCATGGCAGCCCAAGAATAACACTTTGGAGTCATGATAACTATTTCCATGAAGACATCAGCTTAGTGCTCAGCAGCAATAAAGAGAAAAATTATTAGGAGTGGAGTGGGGAGTAAAGCCAAGGAGATGACTGTGCAGCTGGTGGGTGTTTCTGTGGTGCTACCAGGACTTCAATCCTGTGTGCAGGTCTGGTCTTCATCACTCAGACATAACACTGGCCAGGGTTCGGGAAGGAGCAGCAAAGATGATCAAAAGTGTGGAGAGGTTTCCAAACATGGGATGACTGACTGTGCAGGGGTACTTTAGCCTGAAAAAGATATAATTCAGGGGAATATAGCCACAGTCTGCAAAATCATGCATAACACTGGAAGAGTGGGTGGGTAGGGCCTGATTGTTCACCATTTCTGCCAGTACCAGAGTTTTTGGCCATCAAATACAGTCAGTGAGATTTCAGGGCAAACATAAGGTGATGAATCTTCATGTAGTAGGTGAGAAACACATGGAACTCCTTGTCAAAGAGTGTGGAATGGATTAGGTTTACATGGGGATTGGGCAAGTACTTTAAAGAGAAGTCTAAGAATTTCTTAATAGACAAACCACCTTAGACTTAGGAGATGCACTGACATAGAAAAGGTTGAAAGCAGAGGCGTCTTACTCTCTGATCATTCTTCTGTAGATGTGTCTGCAAATGAAGCCAGATATTAGAGTAGGGGGGCCTTGGTATGAATCAGTACAGCCTGATGAATTGTGCCTTTGCTCAGCCTTTTAGAGGCAAACCCTCTGGAGACGTGCAGAGCTGGATAGTATTGCAGTAATTGCACAGCTGGATAGTAGCTCCATTTCAGTGTTAAAAAATGCCATGTAGCTTTTGAAAGGTTGGGCTTTCTCCAGTTTCTGTATCAGATTACAAGTTACAAAGAGAGAACCAGTTGAATCCCCCCTGCTTTGCATAATTTGAGTATTTTTTTTTTCTTTTTCTATCAACATAAGGACTTTTTAGACCAAGTGTCACAACATTATCTTAAAGCCCAAAAGGATATACTGATGCCTAGTCATTTCTTCTGGCATGTTGTGAAAGAGGAAAGTACAGCACTAGTGAAGGAGATGGTAGTTGAGCCTCCCTGCATTTGCTCATGGGGAATTCAAAAAGCAAAGTACAGCCCTTCATGGCCAAAGGCACCAACTGTAGCTATAAAAAATCTGCATAAATAATGTTTCCTTCAGAGCATGTATTTATAAAGGTATTTTTTAAAGTTGAAGTTTTGTGTTGTTTAGAAACTGTGTTTTACTGTTGCACTTTGCAAGTGCTGAGTTGTGGAATGAGCTGTACTGTCACGACAGAAATAGTCTTCAAGTATAGTAAGTATCTCTAAGGCAAAAAACATTCCCTAACTAAGATATTGGTTTGGAACTCCAGCAGTCAGCTAATTCCCAGCTCCACTAGGGAGTTGCTGTGTAACCTTCAAAAGGATTTCTAGCTCAGTATTGAGCATCAAGGCTGCTTGACTTTGGTGTTGTGTCCACTTCTCTTCCCTGGCTGTCTGGGGAGCCCGGGTCTGGCAGTGGAGCTAATAGGCAGTCTGGGTCACTCAGTGATGTCTTGTCAGGTCAGTCGTACAAAATGCAGTCTAAATATGGTCTTCAGAATCTCTCCTCCTTTTTTTGAAACAGAACAAGTGATATCTTTTACTTCCCATCATTCATCTTCCAACCTTTTTAGTTTCCTGGGACAAGAACTGCGTTTTGCTCTGTTTCTTCATTGGCTGATATATGGATGTACATACCTAAATTGTGCAAGATGTGTGATTATAGTGTAAAGAAGGGAGGTTTAGTTAGAAAGAAATCCTTCCAAGTTAATTTTGATGTAGTAGTTGGGACAACTTAAAGACACAAGAAAGCAGCTAGAATTCCAGCAGAAAAAGGAGTTGGTGATGCTGGAATCAGGGAGAGAGAATGATTTTGAACCGGTAAGCACACAGTTAGAGAAAAGAGAAGGAGCTTTTTAGGAGGTTAGGAGGGAAAGCAGGGTGTACAGAGACTTTCTTTAAAGAAAGGAGGACTATTCTGCAGGTCCAGAGTGACTGGAGGTTCACTGCAGACCTATATAATAATGATTTGTTGAATTCCTTACTTTTGCCCCTCTGCTTAAATAAGCTAAAGTCCTGCAAAAGAAAATGTTGAAAGGAAGGATGATCACTGTTTATTCACCTACCTTGGAAAATGAAGAGTCCATTCGCCTTTCTGTAAAGGCTTCTCGATTTCCTTTAAATAAATATAAACAGCAAAGGGTTTATATATAGTTTTCAGATTTCTGGGTTTTCATTAGTTTTCAGGATTTTTCAGTAGCTCTGTAAATAATGGCTCTAATTAGTCTTTCAGATGACTGATCAGGAGGGAAGGAAATGGTGGTGAAAAAATAGGAGATTTAAGCTCTGTGAGGCTTAATGGACTGAGAATCATGGAAGTTCAATCTGGTCAAAAAGCCTGTCTCTATCAGCAAAATATGTATGTTTCAGGGGAATTCCAAGGCTGATGATGTAATCGTTTTGGAACCATTTGATGTTCAGCATTAACTCATCATCTTTTTTTTCCTCCCCTTTTAATCTGATGGAGGATATTTGTAGCACTGACTCTTCAAGAGGAGAGAAGTGATAGCTCCTTAACTTCAGGAACTTTGGCCATTAATAAGCCACAGGTCAAACTAAAATATCAGACGTTTCATTTTTATGCCATCTTGTTGCTCATCATAGTTTTATAGCCCTTAACTGGCAAAGAGTTCTTCCTAAATGCCTTTTATTTTTACAAGACACTGAGGAACTACTTATGACAGCATTTCCAAATTTACAGAGCTTGAAAACAAGTCAGATTAGTGGATCTTAAATCCTATTAAATATCATAATCAGTTTTAAGAAAACTGACTTCTTTTTAAATTTATTTTGTTTTCATTATTGCAAGTTGTTATTCATGACATGAAAGGTGTTCCAGACCACTCCGCATTTTGCATAAAACTAAGCAGATTTTTTAGTTTAAAATTGCAGGACTTGCAAATGTTCTTGTGGTGAAAGGTGGAACTGATACTTGTTTCTCAGAGAATGCAAAAGAGGTAATTACAGAAACATGACTACAAAATATCCAAACGTAGAAGAGTGTCACTATGGATAGACCATTTGGTAGACAGTTTGGCTGGCTGCTGACCCTCAATTTCTGTACTTTAACACTTGCTTTCTCATCACATTTCTATTTATTCTTATTAACTTCATTAAAACAAAAAATCCATAAAACTGGTATTAAAAAAAATCCTTATCCTTTAAAAGCCAATTGCCATCAGTTTTACGGTGTTCTTAATTGAGTTGATTGCATGCAATTCAACCTTTTTTTATTAGAGGTTCAGAAAATGGTCAGAAGGTGCTGGGTAAAAGGTGGTTGGGATAAACAAACCAGTAATGTCTCAGACTTCAGTTATATACTGCAGTGACCTCATAGGTTCATACCCATCAAACTCTGAAGGAGCAGGGATTTGATTTTTCAAGACCCTTGGAATTCAGCAGAGTGAAATCACAGTGAAAGTGGAGTGACTTTGCTGTTACTTTCTGTAAGGTATTTTGTAACAAGAAGGAGCAGGAAAAGACAACCACAAGACCTGACTTTTAAAGTCAAACCTTACACAACTGCAGTGTGTGACTTTAGGCATAATTTTTGAAGTGCTAAAGCAATAAGAGCTTCAGGGACGTGACAGATTTAAAAAACAAGGCCAGTGCTCTTTGTGCCACAGTGTGTTCCTGTCTACGGAATGTGAATAAAAATGTGTTTTAACTCACGGGGACCTTCTATACAAATTATTTTTCTTTTCTTTGAGAAGCCCCAGATATTAAAATATTGCAAAAATTTCCTTTGTCTCTCTTTCCCCTTCTGTAATAGTGTATCCTGGAAGAAGGAAACTTGACTGTGTAATCAGTTTGAGTGACCTTCAGACCGTATGCCCGTTCTTGCTATCATTTTTCTGACATTACTGTCAACTCACCATACTGAGCACAACCCCATTCTGTTTGAGAACAAATATGGCATTAATCTAAATATTTTAAAGGGAAAATTTCTCTTGAAATGTAACCTTCTGTCCTTGTAGATTAACTGGCCATAAGAGGTATTACCATAAAGATGGTAAGGGCATTTATAACTGAGATTCCAGTAGTTGACATGTGAATATATTATGCTGGGAGGGGGAGGAGGAGCAAAAGACAGAATAAAGATAAGAGAAATTAGATAAAAGACAGGGAAGAAAGATGTGTATATATATATAGGACCGGTTGAATCCATGAAGATTTCAATGGCAAACTTTCTCTTCTTTATAGTCTGCAACCTTCCTGATTTAGGAGGACAGGGCATAAGATTGTGTTATTTCAACCGGCCCCCAGTCTCAGTGAGACTGCCTAAATTTAACTGAGGACTTCTCACTGATAAAGGACTTGGAAGGAATTGTACACTCAAAATGAAAGCCAGGAGGAAGTTGAGGCACTCATCATATTGAAAACATAAGTTTGAGCGTAAGATTTGACCGTGCAACCCTTCTTGATGTCTCTGAGAACTTTGTCCTGTGTGCAGACTTATGGGAGCATCAGTGAGACAGGCTGCAGTGTCACACTCGGTGGAGCGGCAAAACAAACAGTGGTACAGCTGATCTCAGAACAATGTGAACAATCCTTTAGCTAGTGCAGACTTAAACTCATGCAAATAGCATGAATAGAGTGAGGAAAAGAGAAGATAATTGCCAGTTTTCAGAAGTAAGCAACCTTGGCTAAGTAAATGTTATTCTTTTTTATTTTAACGAATTAGACCAACACCTAGACAAAAGCATCACAGGAAAAAGGAGTCAATTTTGGAAGACACCTCTCTAAAATTCTCCAAGTAATGAAAAGACTGTGACTTGTTTTAGTTCTATTGATCAATTACTGATTGCAAATGAAAATAATGTAAAAATGCTCTAATTATTGGTTTCATTAGTTCTCAAGTCTTTCATTTGTTGTTGTAGCATGAATTAGAACAAGGTCTTAGGTTTCTGAGGAAATTCTCCCCCCTTTGGGAAGCTATCATTGTGACTTTTTTCTTGCAAATTGAAAAGCCTTCTCTTTTAAAGCATTAATCTTCTCATATTTACTTTTGTAAGAGCACCAAAAGTACCTGTGCTGTCAGTAGCTGCCAAGGCTCTCGTCACCTCCCTCATCACCTTGATGGATAGTCCTAAAAGGTGATAGTGTCATTTGTGCTGGAGTGACTTTGGTACTACACACACACGTGTGTAACAGGAGAATGTCATGGAGCTGAAAAGTGACGTGTACACAATGGTCCCATGGGACACATTAGTCCTAAAGACTTCTGCATGCCATTGCTCTTAACAGGATTTACAGGACATGGAGGTTAAATGTGCTGAGAGAAGTTGTAGGATAGATTTGAGATGAGGTGCAGTACTACCTTATAGTGTGTTTCTATGGTGTCCTGGTTTCAGCTGGAATAGAGTCAGTTTTCTTACTAATAGCTACTATAGTGCTGTGTTTTGGATTTAGGATGAGTATAATGTTGATAACACACTGATGTTTTAGTTGTTGCCAAGTAGTCTTTATGCTAAGACAAGGACTTTTCATCTTTACATGCCCTGCCAGCAAGAAGGCTGGAGGACATAAGGTGTTGGGAGGGGACACAGCTGGGACAGCTGACCCCAACTGGTCATAGGGATATTCTACACCATATGGCATCATGTCCAGTACATAAACTGTGAGGAGAGCTCACTAAACTACCACAGCTGGCCAGGAGCCACTGCTCAGGAACTGGCTGGGCATTGATTGGCAAGTGTGAGCCAATTGCATCATGCATCACTTGTTTTGTATATTCTAATTATTTTTATTATTACTGCCATGATTATAATTTCTTCCCTTGTCTGTCCTAATAAACTGCCTTTGTCTCAACCCATGAGTTTTCTTGCTTTCACTCCTCTGATCCTCTCCCCCATCCCACTGTGGGGGGAGTGAGCGAGCAGCTGTGTGGGGCTTGGTTGCTGGCTAAGGTTAAACCACGCCACATGGAAAAATGAGTAAAGTTGTATGGTGAAAAGAAAATACATCTGCCTGGGAAATTTGCCATAGCATGGGGGAAAAAAAAAGTTGACTCTAACTAAAACAAGATCTAGTAGGAAAACTGTTCAGGCCAATTTCAGATGCCATAATTTGGCTGCTTTTGCTCCAGTACTGGCCAGCCCCGTCACATTACTATTCAAAATATTTTCAAGATCCCTGCTTGCTGAATTGAGTCCTGGAGTGCAGCCAGGTGGCCTTGATCAATGTGAAAGGGCAGCAGCACAAGAAAAAGTCACGGAGTAGGGGATAGAGATGGAATATGGCTCTCTGCCTGGGTGATATCCATCTCACACAGAACAGTGGGGCAGGACATATCTGCACACTCACTGAGATGTGTTTTGTCTCTCCTGGAGAGTCACAGACCCTTACCAACATCTGAGAAACCAGCTTCACTCACCTGTAATGTGGTGTTGTGCAGCACTGAACTGAGAAGAGCATGTCTCTCCACATTTTACATCACTGTCACACCTGGTTATAGGCCCTCAAAAGTAAATCAGCCATGGCACCACAAAGACAGATCCTTAATCATGGTGTCTCGCACCGTGTTCTAGGCATCAAAATCCTCAAGTCATGGAAAGAAGGGTTGTCACTCAGTGTTTGCCATTGTAAACTTCCTCTCATTCCTCCACCAGGCACACACAAAGGCTGTTGTTCAAATGAAGGCTTTTGTAAAGGATGCCTGGAAATGCAACAGTAGCTTGGGTTGTATGGGGAGATTACTGAGGCAGAGGTGGAAGTTAATGTGCTAGCTCTGAAACATAAGGGGATATTTTGCATCAGTGAAAGCTTTCTGAAGCCTTTCAGTTCTTGTCTAGTGGCTTTTGAAGATGGTAATGTATCATCTTTAAGGATGATAGGGGATGTGTGTGTACAGCCTACTGCCATGTACCAGAAGACTGAAAGAAAAGCAAATTTCTTCATCTTTCTAAAAATTCAAAAAGAGATCAAGAAGTAGCCGTAATGGCAAGCTTTTTCTCAAGACCGGGAGCAGGCTGTTTCCCGAAAGGTGCTCATTGGATTTAACTTTCATCTTTACAGCATTGCATTTATTGCATTTATTTTTGTTGGCCACATCTGGTCTTTGTTCTAGTTAGGTACAGGAAGGCTAAGTTACATTTTGAAGATGTGGTAAGAATTTTGGAGGTACGAGTACTTTTTTTTTCAGAATTGAATCTGAAGAGGTGTAGAAATAAAGGAACAAAGATAAGCCCTTCTTTCTTCGCTGGCAGATCCTGGTATCTTATCCAAGATGTTTGCAATATGTCTTAGCCAGCTGAGGAAAGACTAGAGGTGTGAGACAGCTGACCTTTAAAACGGAGACCTTAACAAGAGAGCTTGCTTTCTGAATTTACTGTGCTTTTTTCAAGGTCTTACAACTTTATGAAGTATGGTTTTGGGTGGGTTTCTTTCCACTTTAGAGGCTACGTAGCAGAATTGTATCCAAATTAATAGAGTTTAGTTATGATGACATAATATTACATAAAACTAAATGTTTTTTAATTGTAATTAAAATTGTAATTAAATTCTAATTAAAATGTAATTTCCTTATCCATAAACTTGTTGTTAGAGGATATTTTAAGATACATAGGAATCTAAGAGGAGGAGGACTACACTTACCCTCAGGTTCTGTTGCCAGAATGAAAAACTTTAATGGAAGAGAGTTAGTTTAGAGAAATCCGTGGTACAGCTGCCACACACAACACAGGCTACAAAACATTGGTTTAGCAAAAGAAGGATAATATCTGTAGCTGAAGACTTCTAGCCACAGTTATAAGGTGTTGAAGGAAGGGTAGGAGATGGAAAGGGCATCACCTGTGTCCTAGGTTCTGTGCCAGTGTAGAACAGATTAAACTTGCAGATGATGGAAGGAATGAAGGAAACAGAGCATGTCCCATACTACGGAGAGCGATGGGATGTACTAAAGAAATTTGATTTGGGTGGGAAATCCTATTCTATCCCTGAATCTGGGTATCATGTGAATTTTGAAGAGGTTTCCATCTTTCACGACTGAGAAGTCAGGACTGATAGAAGCTCCTACAGATCCCACTTGACTTACTGTGTCCAACCACCTCTAGAGGAAGGCATAAGAGAAAGGCAGCTACGCAAACCACAACCATACCTTCATTTGGTGGTCAGTGAAATTAGGTTACAAAAGCTTTACCTCCTGCAGATAATCCTATCATGGAATTTTTAAAATAGATAACAATGACAAAAAAGCAATCCAGTCTTCCAACGATCCTTGAAAACATCAAGTCAGTTACCAAAGGATTTGTGCTGCAGTTTAATTTAGATGAATTAATTGATCTATGTTTGTTTAGACGACTGTGATCCTTGAATTCTTAGGGGCTCCTGCTTTCTGTTTGGAGTACGCTATTCAAGGCAGGGACTGTTTATGGCTGTCTGTGCATGATACCCAGAAGACCTCTGTGCAGACCTCAGAAACTTATAGGCACTGCTAGAATTCAGTATTGGATGAAAAAAAAGACATTTTAAAATATTAAAAGCTTTTTACAGGAAACAGTGATTTTTAGTCCCTATACGCTTAGCTTTGTCCTCTGCTAAATATTGCTGGAGAAGAGAATTCACTGATATTACTGCTTGCTAACTTGTGGCCTGAACTTATAATGCAGAGTCACAGTCTGGGTTTGTTTTTTTTCTTTTTTCTTTTTTTTTTTTCCTTTGTCCTGACAGAAAGATTTCGGGATTTACTGCTTCTACATTCAAATCAAGATACAGAGATTCTGCCCATCTTTCAGCAGAGACGCTATCCCAAGTAAGTAAGATTGTCTTCTTGGGAGAAATAAAATCTTTATCTATTTGCAGCGAGGGAGAGTAAAGCATTTTTAGCACTGTACATGCTTTTTGTGTGAAGTCCTTGGGCAGAGCTGTCAGGGAGCCACACTTGCACTGATCTCTGCAGTCTTTTGAGTGGTGTTGGGGAGAAGCAGACACACTTTGCAAACACGCCCAGCTGTCAGTGGGGGAGGTGGTGGTGGTGGAGCACAGATGTTGCGTTGCCTGGATCAGTGTCTGATGGAGCTTTGTTTCACTGTTGACACAGGTAGATGTTTTGTCAGGCTAATCCCCACTCTTGTCTTCTGGAATTCCATCATTTATGGTGACAGATTCCTTTGAATTTTAACAGGCTTTCCTCTGAAAGCCTGCAAACACTAGGAAACATTTTTTTTTCTGCCTTTTTTAGGGGTATATGTTTGCCTATATCCCTAAAGGGATCAAAAGAGTAGTGTTGAGTGTTTAGGAGGTCTTGAATGTATTGTGGATCCTGGACCATACCTCTTCTTTTTCCAAGTGACACACCTGAGTGAAACAATAAAAGCTCTTTGCTACATATTGACTAGAAGAAACAGTCACTTTCACCTAAGTCTTGAACAGAGGCAGTGAAGGGGAAAGAAGAAGAAATAGTCCCCACATTAACCCTGACCAGAATGAGCAATGAAAAAATGCTAGTGCAGGGTGGACAGAGGGAAGAGAAGGAAGAAAAAATGTATGAAGACAGTCCCCCAATGATGATGGAAACAAGCAAAGTTATTTATTTTAGTTACTATTGTTAGGAGGTTTCTGAAATAGGTAAGAAGCCAGTGGAGCTAGCTGTTAAGTCTCTTAAAATCTGATAATAAATTTTTTTAAGAGCAGACAATTAGAGAAGCTGAGTGCTGAAACCCCGTCACCTCCTCACTGTGAATACTTGAAAATAAAAGCACTCAAGGATGAAATCCTGATTCTGAAAATGGTGAAGTTTTGCTTTGACTTCAAGGGAGATGCAGTTTTATCCCCCTAAATTTCTTGTTTGCATTGTCCATTGTCACTATATTACTGGAATACTGTGGAGGTACAATATATGAAATGGTGGAAGGCACTTTATGTGGATGGATTGGTCTGCTTGTTTCAACAGGACTTCCATGAATTATTACTTTTCTCCTTATCCTTTGGAACCCTGGCAGTACTATGCTTTGCTTGGCTTAGATTATTTCATTTTTGATATGGACACTGTCAGACTGGTCTGAGAAACCAGTTCATTGTCCTTCCTCAAAGAACAGACTTATCTCTATATAAATCATTCCTCAGATGTTTGACTTTCCATTTCATTACATTCAATTTATTGCTAGCATTCTTGGCAAAAGGTCTACTTACAGTATTACACAATGTCAGATTCACGGGCGAATAGGTTGTCTGTCGTCTTCTGACAGTGAATGCGTTCAGCTCTTCAAAGACCAGAGAGCACATGGCTTGTATGGAGTTTTGCTGCTGTCTGAAGTTATAGTGGCCTTGCATCACAAAAAGGACATACGTTTTCAGGCACATTGCTTGGCAAGATTGACTGATTAACATACAAAAGTCAGCCAAATTTTGGCACCTAACCAAAAAGACGTTTTTGTATGTTATTAAAACCAATAGATTCTTGTTCATAGGATCATTAATTGGTGCAAATTTGCTTGCTTGTTACAGAAATTTATCATATATTACAGCTCATTTAGAAACTGGTTGAACACTATTGACATGTCCGAATTTCCCCAGGGGTTGTCTTTTGAGCAAAGTACTTGTGTTCAGCAAAGTACTTGTGTTCAGCAAAGTAGAAAACCTGTTCATCTTCATAATACATTTTGTCTTATTCCCATGTCATTTTTTCACCTTTCCTATTCTCATTTTCACTGAAGGGTCAGTTAACAGAAATTAAGGTAATAAAGAGACAGATCTCTTAAATCAGTGTCCCTTCATTGACTTCAGCTGAGCAGTGGCTAGTTGTACTACACAAGGATCTGAGCAGGAAGGTCATTTTAATGAGATGTTGTCTTAGGGCACAAACTGGAGCATGTAATGATTAAAGAAATCCTAAGAATATTGAAGGTTAAAAATAGAAGAGAATTCTTAGCAATGACTTAGCTGAATAGCTTGACTAAGCAGGGCTTAGTAGGTAGAAAGGATAAAAGTTTTCATATATTTAAGAGACATCTGTCCAAAGGAAGGAGATTGGATAGGAGGATGTTCAGCACTACTCTGGATATTCAGACGCATTGCAATAAATATTAAAGGCTAAATGGGCAAACTATAATCCATCAACTTTTGGAAGAAATAGAAGCCTTGGTGTTCTTGCCTGAATTATGTTCTTGTGCATTTATTACATTAAGACCTGAACTCTTTCCCAGGGAACAGTAGGATAATTTGGGGTGCATGTTGTTCTCAGAGAAGATGTCCGCACACTGGAATGGCTGGAAGAAGTTTTCTAGAATATGCATGGGCATTTTCCTGGATCTTCTGGGGTAAATGTGTCAAAGAAACATGCTTTGTTCTCCTAGTTGATGGAGAAATGTGGGATCTTTTTATTGTCCTTGTGTTTGCCTGAGTTTATTCTGATGGCCTTGGCTTAGCCAAGGAGCCAGTAACTGCTCTGGCAAGCAGAGGAGACTAGAGAGGCCTGAGCTTGCAAAGATCAAGCCTTATAAAGCCACACCGCACATCACCTTGACTTCTTAACGTACCACTGTGTGCCCACAAGTGTCATGGCATCGTGAGCAGCAGTTCTCACCGTGGCCTGTGGGCTGGGATGCAGTGCTCTGCCAGCACATGGGTACAGCACCCACCCAGTCAGCCCAGCCTGCAGCGTTTGTCCTCTCACTTTTCTTCACAGGGTTGCAGAGCAGAAGGAGCTTGGCTCTATCTTATGCTTCAGTCCCATGCCTAGAGTGGCGTTTTTAATGAAGCACATGCACTGCATGTAGTTCAGGTTACAGAATTAGCAAGAGCTGTCTAATCCAGGCAAGTGTTTTTGATACCTCAAGTGACTGATGTGGTTCAGAAATGAGATGTTACTAAATCCCCCTCATCCACCACATCCAGAAACTGACCTGTCCACAAAGAGAAATATTTTGAGGGGAAAATGTGTCTCCTTGCTGACACGAGGCCATTACCATGTCCACAAGGATTTGCATTCCTGAAACTAAGAATAAACCTGCAGCTGTGGGCAACCAGATGGGCTGGGGTGCATGCTGAGAGTAGCTGCCCGGGAAAGCCCTCTGCACGCAAAACATGACAGACTTATCTGCAGCTTGGTCCTTCTCTCCCTCACTCCACAAGCATGCTGAAGTCACTGAGGGGAGTTATGCCAACACAGTCAGGTCTGTCAGCAAACCAAACTTTTTGCAACAAATCTTATCCCAGCTCCTTATTTTTACGATGGGCATTAGGGCTGCTGTATGTCATAAAAAGCCTTTTAGGGTTTCACATTTAGCACATTTCTGCAGAAGCTTTTCTCACGTTGGTATCAAGCTCATGCTTTCCTTGGTTGCCCACTTTGTTGATGACATTCCTACATGTTTTTTCACAGTTTCACATGTAAAATGCAAGAACTGCTAGAGTGCAGCAAAGGCTACAGAGGATTGCTCCTGAAGAAGGCACTATGCTCATTAATTTGGCTGCGGAGTCCAGCATGTGATAGAGTGGTTGGTCATAGCAGGGGCTTAGGTTTCTCCATCCCCTCAGGGTCTGTGGTCATTCCTTGCTGACTTCACTCTGCTCCTGACTGCCCCTGCTGGGTGCACAAAGGAAGGATATGCAATTGCCTTGAAGTGCCAGGGAGAAGTGCCTCTTGGTAGCTGGGCCTGATAATGTCAAAAGGATAAAACAAACCCAAAAGAACAGACTGATAAGGGAAGTGACAAAAGAAGTGTGAGAGTGAGAAATTAGGTTGATGGGTGAATGAGGCAGGAGAGAGGCTGACAGGGCACGAAACAGCACTTGAGAGGGATGTGCCAGAAATGCTACTGGCGTTCCAGGATTTTAGCAGTTTTTTTCTGTCTACAAGTGACTTGACAGTTCAGCTGTACTTTACATTTTCAAGTTATTCCTGAAATCCTCACATAAATATGTGGAGTTTTTTAGAGGGATTATTTGCTTCTTTTTTTTCCCCTTCAGAAATATTTGAGTCTTCACTCTTATCTTCTGTGGGTTTGGTAGAAAACTTTTTGGATGATTCACAGATTTTAAGAACAGAAGGAGTGGTTATGTTCCAGCTAATTTGAGTCCCTTCTTAACATAAGCCATAGAGCATTACTGATAATCCCTGCAGCAAGTTTCTCGTTCAGCCAGAGCAGGATTTTAGAATCAAATTGAGATGTTAAAAACTGGAAAACTCACAAGCCTTAGGTCAGCTTGTTTCAGTTGTCAATTACCTCACTATAATAATTTTTTTACTTCAGTTTCCAGTTTCTGCCATCTCAGTGTACCATTTTCTGCTGAACAAGCAAGTCCTGTACCATCTGAAGTGTCACCTCCATACAAAAGGTTGGAGGTCAGTGTAAAACTTGCCCTTCTCTTGAACAAAATAATGAATAATTTTTTGCAGGGTAGGGCTTGCTAAAAAGGTCTCTTTTTCAAAAATTTTAAACCTTTCCGAAGTTTTTCCATTTATTTTTAAACAAAACAAAAAAGGGCAGGAATGAAGAAAAAGAAAATATTTTGGTCACTGTTTCCATAATGTGCACATAGAGAAACAAAAGCACTTCTTTGTACTCAAACAGGGAGACAATCTAAACTGATAAATTTGACTTTATAAAAAATAAATCTTATTATTTAAGTGGAATGACAAAGTCTTAAATTTTGGAGATAAAAATGAACTTGGAACCCAGCAGGTACAATGAAAGAATATTCTAAATACATTTACTTTCCATCAGTCATAAAATTACAAGCCATTCTTTGGCATATATTCATAGTAAATTAAGGTAGTCTTCTTGTGTATGCACAAAAATGCCGGTAATTTTCACGTCACAAAAAATCCCAGAAAATACAGGATCTTGAGAGATATATATATGTATCTTCAAATAGATATTTATGAAGGTCATCTTTGAAAAGCTACTGAGAAGTTTCAGCTCAAACAAAGCTAAATGGTGTTATTCAGTTCTCATCATGGAGAAGTCTAGACAAATAGGCGACGGAAAGTTAGTGCCCTCCCTAAACCATTGTGTCTTCTGGTTCCCAACTGCTATTCATTTTAATGATAATGGATCTGTGGCAATTTCCTACAGCTTGAGATCTGAGCCAAGAAACAGTTAAAATTTCATAAATAATACCTCAGGAATAAAACTTGTGTCTTATCTGCAGCTGTCTTGAGAACACTTTTCTTTTGAGCAGAAAATAATTTGTGTCTAACTGAAGAAAGTAGTGAGTTGTGGCTTCTGGAAGTGATGATGCTCAGTCAGTGCATCCACTGAAATTCCATTGCATCAGAGATTGAAACATGCACAAGAGCAGCTAGAAGGATCATGGCCTAGAAACCTGATTCAGTTTGCATTAGAAACAAAGGCAACATCTTCCCTGATGTTCAGCAAGGGGAAAAATCATGACCTGTGTGTTCATTGCTGAGTCTTCGTTGCAAAGGCAAAGAGATTTTTCATTTTAAAAAGAGGTGGAGAACTTTTAAGGAGTGATTTTCTATAAAAGGCTTCCTGTGAAATGCTTTACAAAAGATGTCCTCTTGTTACAGAGGAAAAACTGAGGCATGGGACTCTGATGTGAGTTACCAGCATCATCCAGGAACAATTCTCCTTGGGATGAGACCAGAAATAGAAATCAGGTCTTCCACAGTCCTTTCAGTTGTGTGCAGTTGCTCTCTCATCTGAAATAACATCTATCCTGTTTTCCACTGCAAAAACATGTGGCCTGCCCACATTGCTGAAATCAGATGGGAAAGTGCCAAATGAAGGAGCCTTTCAGAAGTGCCCACACAAGCACTTTTAAATGCTTTGTGTAGCATTGTACATGAAACATGAAAATTACTGGTTTTGAAATGCTCCAAGATTTATTTTAAAATGCAGGCTAGAAGCAAACTATCTCATCATCAGTCTGAGTTCTCAGAAACCTGAATTTCAGAGAATTTTGATGACTTGATTAAAAAGAGACCTGCTTAAGGAATCTGGAATGACCTTTAAAAGAAATTCAAGCTTTTTATAGAGAGGAATATTTTTAGGGGGTTGGGATTTTGTCTCATTTTTTTCGTTCTCTTTTATTTTTTAAAATTTTTTCTTAATGTGACTTTTTGCGGTGATAACACCTTATTCTGTAGAGTTTACAAGCCAGTGCAAGGCTGAGCTCCAAGACAATAAAACCTCCAATTCTAAGTAAAGTGCGTTTTCCTGTCATTAAGGGTTTTTACCAAATGGAAAGAACAACAGTAGCAATGGGGTAGCTGGTAGCTGCTGATTAAAAAGAGCAATCATGTTATAGGAGTAAAACTGCAAGGATTGGATCTAAATTTTGTTGAAACCGTAATGAAAGCAGGAAGAGGACAGTAATTCGTACTGTACATTACATCTTCGAGCTTGGATTCTACAAAGAACTCGTGTGGACACATGTAGATAATATCAAACAGGACTAAATCAGTATCTTGAAATATTAGGACTACATATTAAACTAAGATATGGGTCATAAATTCCTTGAGACATAGGCTGTATTTGTTTAGAGTACCAGTACAGTGCTCCAGTAACTTGTAAAATAAAGACACTTTTGTTCTGTTTCCAAAAGCCTCAAGTTCGTGTAACAACAGCACAGAGCAAACCAGTCCCCTTAAAGTCAAGGGAAATTTTGCTCCTAACTTCAACAGGGCTCAGACCTGAAATCTAAGGCACAAGTACAAATCCTTCTAGGTAGAAAGATGTGGTGAAAAAAAAACAAAGGTAAGAGATCTGTGCAGCAACGCACATGCAAAATTGAAGTTCCGTGTGTATACATATCCTCTTTTATGTACCAAGTGTTCCAGAATGCTACTTGAATTTATCTGCTTATCATAGCACAGTTGTGGCTTATTAGCAGGCATGAACTGTTTTATGCAAAACATTGTGATAATCCCAGTTGAAAATGGGAACTGGCTGACTGAGAATAAAAGATTAAACCTTTCACAACTTTTGGGAGATAAAATCATTGCTTTGTTCAAAGCGAATGGGGCAAGACGTATCATTAGAGCTGGTTTTTATTTGGCTATCTGGGAGTATGAGCATGGTTCTTGATAAAGCTTTCCAATTTAATTGATACATACCTGTCTACTACTGAGCAGCATTGTGAGACTGTGGGGAATTATCTGCCACCAGATGTCTTGAGGGATGTTTCTTTAAAACAACTCAAACAGAAGTTATAGTAGTTTGATGCTGAAATTATTAGTGAGGTTCTTTGATTCTTTATGTAAGAGAGTTAAAATGATCCCTTCCACCCTTATATCCAATTTTATCATAGTTTTAAAAATAATAGCTTATAATTGCTGAAAAAAAGTAGTTTCACAATTACCATAGTTACAGAAATCCAAGCACCAGGCTCTGGAAGAAAAACAACTGCTTTTTGAGTTTTGGTTGTTGGCAGTAGTAATTTCCTGCTGGATGCAGTCCTGTGCAACGTACTCCAGGTGAACCTGCTTGAGCAGGGGGGGTTGGACTAGATGACTTCCAGAGGTCCCTTCCAACTCCAACCATTCTGTTATTCTGTGGTTCCATGTGACTCTGTGGATAAAAGGGGGCAGCATCAGTCATTCACTCCTATACGCCTACCTGCACATTAGTAATTTTATTTTTGGCCCCATTCTTTCAGTGAGGGACCCCAGAGGCTGTCTTCTTTCATAGAAACTGTTAAAGGAGGCAGCATCTTTGATTGGTGTTTTGTTAGTAAGTCGTGGTGAAAAAGGGAGAAAAGAAAGATTCCAGCTATAATAAAGGGCAAAATGGGCAATGTTATGTTCCTAAACATTTGGAGGAAAAAAAGCTGCCTGCCATGTCATCCTTTGTGTTTCATGTAAGATATAAGCCATAAATGTACTTCCTGATCTTTAACAATGGTAGAAATTTATCCACACTCATTGCAGTTCTGGTCATTTGCCAAATAGAAGGTTTGAAGATGCAGGTAAACTGTCAGATAAGCATTTCATGTGTGCCACAAGTCTCTCTTCATGCTTTAATACTGCAGAGGAGAGGGAAGTACAGCCATTCAAGACAAAGGAGACTGTTACGATGTTCTGGTTTTGCATAAAATAGGGAAGGATGGTTTGTTCTTTTCAGGACATGAGCCTGGGTTTCAATTTTAGCAACCTTTTGGTGCGTGGCACTGGTGGAGTGGTTCAGTTCTGAGTGCTGGGCTTAATGTATTTGTAAGGGAGACACTTCACATTTCTTTTTCATGAAACATTGGCCTTTAAACTCTTGGTGATAATCAGGGGCAGCAACAGGCCCATGTTGATCTAACAGCCATTCCCTGTCTCATCAGAGAGATATATAGGAGACCTGGGCTGTGGAATGCCAAGAGGACCACCCAGAACTGAGCATCCCCAAATAAACACATCACCCCCATTTCATGGAGGAAGCTGTCTCAGCATCTGGGCTAGAGCTTAGCTCAGAGCTATGAAGTCGTAAAAATTGGCAGGGGTGGAAAAGCTGTCTCATCCTTTAGTATGTTGTTGTAGATGTTAATTATCCTCAGTCATGAGGACAGGAGTTGGCTGCTAGTTGATAGTGCCCAGTGGGCCAAGCCTGGCCCCAAGGAAACTTCTTCTACGACCTTGTCAAGTGGTTTGCAAGAATCAAAGTGCAAGTGCTTTTGAATGGCCAGACAGCTAGCAGCTGGAAAACATTGTTAGCAGCTGCAGGACTGCAACAGCCCATGATATTAGCTGCCAAATCCTTTGTGATTGTTGCCTAATCAGCTGGCTGAGGCTGTTCACAAACAGAATTGGAGACTAAAGTAGATAAGTCCAAACACAAAAGCTGTTTGAATAGAAGACATTTGTCGGACGGTGAAGATAAATTTGGTGATATTCAGAGTTCCTGGTTGTTGTTTTTTAATAGAAGAATCTTGTGGGTTACAGTTTGGAGAAAATTATTAGTCTAAGCAAGTGCACCTAAAGTGAGGCATCGTGTGTGTCAACTGAGGTGATTAGCGATGCGTTTCTGTTGTATCAAGAATGTGGTGACATTTTTTCTTCCCTTAAAGCAATGAGAGAAAGTGTCTTATAGGCAACAACCAGAAAGACAAGATATGAAAATCATTTGCTTTAGAGCCTAATAACTTTCATATAACACTTTGCTTTATGACTTAATTATCCGTTGCTGTCAAGGTATCTTTATAAAACAAGGTTTAAATTAAATTTGTGTGGGGTTGAAAGTCATGTAGAATCAAACTCTCATTTAAAACCAAGCATTTAAAACTTTCTCATTCCTCTGAGAGCTTGTATAAGGCAAAATTGCTGCCTACTCCAAAAACCCACACAGCACCAGGGTCAGTCCTCTTACCCCAAGTCCACTTGACCAGTCTGGAAATTATAACCTTTACTACGACCTCCAAAGTTACCAGTGCAAGTGTTCTCTGTGTCCTCTCTGGTTTAAAAAAATACTCAAAAGTGTCTTATGAAAGTAAAATGCCTGAGAGTTTCCAAGGTCTTGTTTTCCTCTGCACGGTGCATCATGATGTTACCTAAGGATATTAGAGCTTTGTATTTCCATTCACTGTATTCTATGTCTTCAAAATTAAAATAGGTTTGCTAGGTACATTAATGTTGGTCATTTCTAATATTCTTAAAGTTTAATTACTTCCTCTTTTACACAAATTACCTTAACAGATTGAATATTTTTTGTTATATCGAACCAATTCTGAAAGTCTTACAATCAATTAAATTATTCTTTTATTTTCATGGATGGCTGAAGTTTCCTAAACAATATGCGAAATGCAGACATGCATTTCCAGTGATTTCTCCAAAATAAAGGTATTTACATCCTTCTCAAAAGACTTTTGAAAGCTACTTGCACTTCATTTTTTTTATGCCTTACTTCTTATGTTGTTAGAGAAAACACAGCAATGGAAGTTGAAAATTTCTCCATCACATGGTACTCTCTTACCAGAGCAAGCAAAGAAATGGTGGCAGAACGGAGCCATCCATTTCCTTGTGCTTCAGCTTGGATAAGGTAAATCATGCAGACATAATGTTATCTTGTGAAGGGATCGCAAACCTGATGTTCTGGCCATTTGGGCGCTGTGAAGATGAATTTCTGTGATCTTAATAATACACCAAGAGTATCTCCTGGCACTGCAGTTTTCAAGGGAAACATCTCTAGGATTTCAGCTCATCACTCCATGAGTAAGAGTTTGAAGCGCGTTGGAGAGATCCCACTCACTTTGCTCAAATCTAGGAAACTGGCACTTCATTCAGTCTGGTATAAGGTAAAATCTGGAGTTGTGAACTAAACTCCGACTTTCCATAATTTTTTAGTATAAGTTGCAAGAAAGACTAGAAAGTACCAAAATCTATTTATTAGCATGGTGCAGTGAGCAATTCAGTGTCTGTGCCAGTGTTTCTGAGTGGGAAGGGGAGGGGTTGCTGTCCTGAAGGATCACAACTGGTCTGTAACCAGTGTAATAGCCATTGGTTACGTATTTCAATTGTGCCAGAGTGAAATGCTGTGCTGCTTTCCATCCAGAAAGAGCAGACTTTCTGTGAGGGGCAGTTGTTACATGCCAGCCTCTCTGTCAGCCCTGTTTTGTTTCAAGGACACATGAAATTCTGCTTCAACTCACTTATGTCAGACATGGCTGCTGAACTGAAGCAAATGGAAAAAAACTCTAAAATAAGGAAGGAAGGAAGGAAGGAAGGAAGGAAGAGAGGGAGGGAGGGAGGGAGAAAGGAAGGAAGGGAGGGAGATGTAACTTTCTATTTTGTGCACAATCCATACATTACATGGAGAAAGATTCCTTAATTCAAAAGAGCAGGTTTACCTTGTGGGATCACCAGAGCAAAATCTAATGATCTTGTTCAGTGACACAGGCTGTAATGAAAGCCTCTGGGCACTGCTGTTCTGTGACAGGCGAGCGATGTTGGTATTGATGAACAGCCTGATCTCCTTCTGGTTTGTGCTAGGGAGGAGGGCTGAAGAAATGTGTTGTTAATTTATTTGTGAATTGCTGTGTCCTGAGGAGAAAATAGGCTGAGTTCAGCATCTCCAAGTCTTCTTTCACACATGGTTCCATTAGCACTTGAACATCTTAATTCCAAGTTTAAGTGCAGCATAAGGGTTGTCCCTGGAGCTCAGTGCCCGCTTGCCTCTTTTCAGAGTCAGCACAAGCTGAGATAGGGAATGTTCCTAGCTTTCACTGCTCCATCTGTAGTAGTGCTTTGCTGCCTGAGAGCATATTTAGTGTGTATCTGTATACATTTTGCCTTTATGTTGTTAGATGGCAGTAACTGGCTGTGTAGTGGTTGATGGTTAACTTTTCTTTTTATTGATTCATATTTGCACTACAGTTAAGGAATCCACTGTAAAGAATCCATGCAAACAGGAGCTATCAAAATTTGATCTGTCTCTCTCAAGTAATTTGATAGCAAAATAGAGCAGGTTGGCTGCAAGCAGCTCTTAAGAGCACCACTGGAGCTTAAGAAATCCACTTATCTCTGCATTGGCTATGCCAGCTGTTTGTGGTCAGAGGCACCTCCCTCACTGAATTAACTTTGTTTTTAGTTATTTGGCCCTGCACTCAGATTCTGACACCAGTGAATAGCATCTGCACCATGTAGAAATGTTTTGGCAATTATGAGCCTATTAAATTTAGCTTGTTTCCTTGTTCGATCCTTCTTATGATGTCCAGCGAGAAGACTCATGACTGAAATATTTAGCATCTATTAAAAAAAAAAAAAGTGTCTCAATTTTGCTGAGTCTGGGGTCTGTTTATCTCTGTAGAGAGCGGTCCTTGGAGAATGAAATTTCAAGGGACATTGCACCATTAAAACTTCTTCACAAAAAATATATATATCAAAAGTAATTCTAAATCATGTATGGTTTTATTGTCATTGGGCCACTGGTGTCAAACGCCCCTGTGCACTCGAGTATTTGAACACTGTCATCTAAGGTTAACCAAACTGATGAAATAGGATTACCAAGGAAATAACAAGGATGGTGGCTTTATCCACAGTCATCTTTACCCTTTCTTTAATTTGTTTGTCTTGGTAAGGCTTCTCCAATGAGATATGAAGCTATTGCTTACCCTTTTTTAAACTGTCAGGTCAGATCTGCAGATAAAAGCCATCAGTTGGACAGATGGAAACCATAAAACAACAAATATCTAGAAACACTCCTTTGTGTAATGTTGTACTCCTTTCCTTTTACTTTCTCATTAAGGATTATGATCCATTTATTGATGAGGTTTATGGCCACCATTACAGGATATTTATGGGCCTCACAAACTTTTAATTAAGTCATTTTTGCAATGCTCATCTCTCTGAGAAATACAACTATTTCTAACAGGTAGATACTGTCACACAGTGTCAAACTGACTTGCCCAGGTTCTCCTAAGAAAGGTATGACACAGACTGGGTTGATCCCAGCACAGCACCCAAGCTGCTGCATTTCTCCTTTCTCTTTTTGCAATTTGTAAAGTTCCTACACCAAGGGGGAAGTACCTTTTGATTAGGGATTTTTATGCACTTTCACGGTAGTTGTAGTAGAAGTAAGGTTAGAAACATTCAGTGGTGGCTTAGCGAATGGTTGATGAATGCAGCCATTAGGAAAAACATTAATGCAGTTTTCAGAATCTCAGAGAGGAACAACCAGAAAGTATTCACCTGTCTGTCCAGTTTTACCTTTACAATTTGTTTAAATTACAGCTGTTAAGGGAATCCGTAAACAGAGGCAAAGCAAGTGGTATGTGGAACACCTAAAACTGATCACAGCTGATGGATAAAGAGTAAGGTCTTCAAAAAATGTGGCTTAATAAACACACAGAACCTAGAGGGCTGGAATTTCATCCACTGTATACTGCCCATGCCCTGGTGTCTTTACTTGAAGACATAAGCACCATATCAGGATAAATGGCAAAAAGCTGTTCCACTAAAGCTAATCTACTTTTATAGTGGATTTCTGCCTGATAATATACCTGCTACTCCTGCAGAAATAAATTCTGATATCATGTAATTCAGTGACATTTTTGCCATTTGTTTTGTACTGGAATCAGATTTTTTTTTCTATAGAGAATTCAGCAAAGTATTATCTAAATAAGAATATAGCACAGTGTATTAAATAAAGAAGAAAAAGTCAGTGTTGACAGGTGGGAAGCAGCAAATAGTTCTTAAGCAGAGAGTTTTAAAATTAGTGAGGTATCAAATAGGGAGCAATTCATCTTGGGATGTGTTCTTTCAATTTATCAAATAATGAATGATAAGGAGGGAGATGTAAACACCAAGTTAATTAAATCCTTGGATGATATTGGACCAGGGAGGATAGTGTATGTCAGAGCAGATGGAATGAAATTTCTGAATCATCTGGCAAATTTTAGGAGATGGATTGGAAGAAAAGGAAGATGAGTTGGAATAGGCAGAAATGTCAGACAGTTCATCAAAAGAGAAATTGTTGAATAAGAAGGACTGACATGGGGGTAGGGAAAGTGTCAGGATCATACTTTATAACAGCCTTTTAGACAAAAGGTGTATTAGAGTATGAAACCTGTTAGAATCATAGAATCATTAAGGTTGGAACAAAACCTCCAAGATTACCGAGTCCAACCTGTGACTGAACATCACTAAGTCAACTAAACTATTGCACTAAGTGCCTTGTACAGTCATTTTTTGAACACTTCCAGGGATGGTGACTCCACCACTTCCCTGGGTAGGCCATTCCAATGCTTAACCACCCTTTTGGTGAAAAAATTCTTCCTCATGTCCAACCTGAACCTCCCCTGGCACATCTTTTGAGTCTATATCCTTTTGTTCTGTCACTGGTTGCCAGGGACAAGAGTCTGCCTACACCCTCCTTTCAGGCAGTTGTAGAAAGTGATAAGGTCCCCCCTGAGCCTCCTTTTCTCCAGGCTAAACATGCCCAGCTCCCTCAGCCACTCCTCATATGACTTACTCTCCAGACCCTTCCTCAGCTTCACTGCCCTTGCCTGTCTGGACTCACTCCAGCAGCTCAATGTCTTTCTTGAACTGCGGGACCCAAAACTGAGCACAGGATTTGAGTTGCAGCCTCGAGTAAACGTAAGCATTAAGCTAATTAAACTTAAACTAAGCATCCCTTACCTTGTGGAGGGGAGTTCTGAGAATGTGTTGCTTTCTGGTTTTACCAAAACAAGGAGCATTAACTGAGGATGTAAATGATGTTTTGGAAATGACAGTGGATAAGCATGAGGGAGATGGGATTAAAAGTGTGGATTTCTCCTCTGACTGATCAAAACTGTCCTTTTGAGGCACAGTCATGGGATCTGCACTTCACAATGATGATGAACATGACAGAGATCAGCTTTACTGGGTGTGGACGTGCAGGACACTGATTTTGTGCAAGAAGTCTCACGTGTCATGATTTGTTCTGTAGAATGACAAGACCAGTCACACACAGTGCTGTTTCTCTGTATATATGTAGAGCAATTGCAGGGGTCCTGGTCAATAGGAGCTGGTATTGAACCTAAAGGAGAGGCTTCTTTGGCTTAGGCCCTGACTCTGTGCCAGATGCATCCATTCTGCTGTGATGCCCAGCCTCTCTTCTCTTCAGTGCCTTATAGTCACCTTGCCTTGCAGCATTGTCTCACACCCAGTGGGTTGTAGACCTCTGGATATTTATGAAAAGTGAGGGTGGGAAGGGTTAGGAAAAGAATTATGTATTTGCACTAATTAAACACTACTCCCCTATCTTTCTGTCTCTCACCAAGTCACTCATCTGTTTTGTTTGGGATCACCTGTTCTCTGTAAGCTTCTTATATATAACTCATAGAGAAATGCTAAAAAGTAAGGCTCTTTTAATATGAGCACATAAAAAGGTAAGAGCTTGAAGGAATTTAAAAATTCAAGAGATAAAAATTTCTTTATTTTGAATAACCCAAGGTGGCTGTACAGAGGCATCTTTGTATGGCTAGAAAGGTAATAGCAATGACACTGCCACCTATGAATAATAATGTAATTATACAGGGCCTTGGCAGGACTGAAACTGGAACACTGCAGACAATAATAGGCCATTCACTCTGAAAAATAGAACTGGAAATAAGAAGTTGGAGCACATTCAGAGAAAAACAGAGAAGAGGTCAAGATAGTCAGGACTGCATTGAGCTCATCTATGATGTAATGCAGTATATTTTCTGGTAGATGATAAGCTTCTGCCAGTGAATCTGTATGCAGACTCATCTATAGGCTTCTGTTGACTTCAGAAATTCCTTCTCCAAGTTGGGTGATCTCATCCTTAATCTGCCATTTTACTGTGTATGGTTCACTCTACTGTTCAGTAGGTGTTCTTTACAGTTTGGCCTTGCCAGTTTTCTGTATCCCCTTCCAGATAAGAGATTCTCTGCCTAAGGAAATGAGCTTGTCTGACTATCACTGAACATCTGGAAGCCATCTGAAGTTGCATTATCACTATCTTGCAGCCTCTCTTTTCGACTGTCAGAGGAATATTTAGAGAATTTCTTTCTAGGCTTTCTGGCAGCTAAATTCAAGCAAAGATACTTTACAGACCCCAAGACAGTAATTACTTGCTACATTAAGCTGCCCTGAAGGAAACTTACCCCTATAGGCACAATCACTGGCCTGTATAGGATGTGAAGCTCGTGGAGAACATCTTTCCCTAAAGGAAATGTGGCTGAGGGAGACTTTTTTTTAAAAAGAGAGTTTTCTAGATAAAAGATGGGCTTGTGACTGGACAGAGTCACTTTGTTTACCCAATGTAAGCCCTAAGACAGAAAAGAGTCATGTCAGATTTTTCAAGGGGTTTATTACATTTTAGGTAGCATATTTGTGTTTAGGTTTACCAGGTATGGAGGTAAACCTCAATAAAACTCCCATTTTATTGCAGGAGTAACTACTTCATTCCAACTGCAGAATTTGTTGTGAGATTTGTCTTTCTTTTTCCTTCATATTCTCTTAATTTTGAATTCTTCACCTCTACTTAATCCAGTCCAAAGAGCCTGAGCGGGCTGACTTTGGAGAGAACTGCGATATGCCTGTCCTTGTCTTCAGATTGATCTGCTGCCAGCTGTATCTGCCAGCACTTCAGTCATCTGCTTCTCTCATCCCCTTTTGTTTCTGCAGATACCTAGCTAGGATTTTAAATCCTGTACTTTGTCATCCTTGGGATTTGTCAGCAGAAGCCAACTTTTCTTTCCCCAGCTCTAAGGTATACTGGAGCTTGACTGGGAAAGCCTACTGGCAGTGTGGATGTTTAACTAGAGTGATCTTCTTTTTCCCCCAGCCGACTCTATCCAAAGAAGTATTTTGCCCTTTGGTATAATATATCTCCTGAGTATATTTGTAACAGCAAAGGAGCTGCCAGGGGTGGGAAACTCACGTATGTACTGTCAGGCTTTCCTGAGTCCTAAACGCCCATGTAGTTCTCCTGTTCTTACTTCAGTTGAAAATACCCAAACCCTGGCTGAGGGAACTGCATTAGACTTGCAGTGCTGGTTAATATGTAATAATTAGAGATGTGGAAAACTTGAAACAGCTTTGGAAATCTGCAATGTGATTGCATCAGTATGGAAAAGGGTTGGAGGTCTTTGGTGGTCTTGATCCCCCCCCACAGTCCATTGACCTCTTGACCTCACTCCTGCACTTGTGCTGTACTGTGTCATGCTCTTCTCCAGGAGCCAGAACAAGGATGTTTATCCCAGAAAAGTGCTGCCCTACATCTGTAACCCCTTCTCCAGCCACATCCTGTTCTTTCTCACAGTGTCTTATTGCAAACAACGCTTGGCTGTTACTACCAACAATCCTTGTTTAGCTCCACAGCTATCCATCCAGTGATTGCTGTTTGAGACATGAACATTAGCCACCTTGCCTACAGAAACTGATGCTGCAGGTATTTCCACTGGTGTGGAGACATGGGCTATCCTGTCAGTGAGTATCATTTACCAAGCAAGGAAGAGGGCTAATATTGGCACTACTTCTGTGCCATCTGTTAGATGGCATCACCTCTCTGAGATGACCACCAAAGGCAGCGGTATAGGCAACAGAAAGCTTCCTGTAAATATTGAAAGAGACCAAAGATCAAATGTGGAAATGGATTACTCTAAAGCAGAAATACAGTTTGCAGTGAGATAAGCAGATAACTACTGTGTCAGTAAATGGGTTGTGGAGAAACATGGACAGCATATTCAACTTCATTGTGGTTGCTGGTCTGCAGCATTTTATCACTTAATGATGTAACAAATTTTCAAAGGCAAGTTACAATAGGTGGTGCAGTCATTACAAATGCTCTTCTTTTTATTTTTCTTGATCACCTCAGGCAAAATTGGTAGGACACAAGTTTATAGAGAGGCAAGGCACTTCACAAAATAGGAATTGCAATTGCTAACGAAAAAGGTGTGCAACTGGATTTCTTGTTATAATAAAATGAAAATGTGTGTTCTTTAATCAAAGGAATACATTTTGAGAACATTTTGTAAAAATGACCTTAAAAAGGTTGTCATGGAGAAGAATTAATACAACATTAATTAAGAATATTGACCCAAAAATTTGGTACAGAACAAATATGTACTTTCAGAGAACAAGGTTGCCTCAGTTTATAATTATATTTGGTTGTAGTTCTCATAGTGTTTTTACAGATCTTTTTAATGGAGTAAGTGAATGGTCTAAATTGTTGCTTCTCTCCTGTAACAGTCAGCAATGAGTAGTCAGAAATATGGGTTCTTCATAAGTACTTCAGGCAATATTTAGATAATTTTATTCAGTTCTGAGGAAAAATAACATGGTCTGAGAGGTTGCTTTCAGATTGCTGTGGGAGTCATGAACAAGGAAGAGCCGTGGTTACAAGGCTGTCCATCCGAGTTGCAAGTCTGTTCTCTGTTGCCATCAGTGGTAGTTTGATCTCCATGCTTTTTTGAACTTCTCATTCATAGTCAGGAGGTTCTTTTCCTCCTTTCTCCTCCTGCTCACTCCTCTGTTACAAGTCCAGCTCCCAAAAGGTAGTTGTACAACTTCTGCTGCTGTAGTGTTCCAGCCTACTCCAGTGGAATCTTCTCGAACCTGCGCCATGTGTCATAGAAAACCACGTACCTCAGTTAGTGATTTACAGGAGGAGCATTATCCATGAAAATACAGGTGCCTGCTCAGCTGTTCCACTATCTTACCCTTAGCATCATGCCTTCAACATATTTCCTCTTGCTAAGGATAGAGCAAGCAATAGGATAGAGCTGGAAATTCTTCTTTAGTTATCTCTGGGCCCTTGAGAGAATAATAAGCTGAAAAAAGTGATTTTGTTTTGTTTTGCCCAGTCAGAGAGAAATAAATGGAACTGAGATGTACTAAAACCAATGGTTCTTACAGGATTTTAAAAATAATAAAGATTTGGCATGTTTCTACAAGAAGAAAATTTGGTGCTAATTGATTCTATAGTTTTTTGAGCCATCCACATTGTTATAATCAGACGTTTCACTAGCTCATCAAGGAATCAACTTCTGTAGCAAAGAGAAGGAAGCTTCTGCAAGCTCTAGGATGTACTGCAAGAATATGTTTGAAGTGGAAAGGAAAAAATGTGAATAATCAATCAGAAGTTTAACGCAAGTTTAAAAAGATCAGGAGAGGGTGGCTAATGAAACCTGAATTAGAATCATAACCCTTTGCAATCTTGCACAAAATAGTATATAAATTTAATTGGACCCACTGGGTTTGTCAAGCTTATTTGTCTAAGGGGCTGCTGATTTCTTTAATGGAAACATCATCCTTCACAGTGTCAGGAGAACATATGGGAATCTTTCATTACACATGCCAGATGTCACATTTTGTGACAATTTTAAATCTTGGAAAGCTGTTGTAGTTTTGGAAATCCATAAAAACCAAGGATGGCATGCTTTGTTCACTAGTGGTTCTTTAAAAGGCTGTTGGTACTGAAATGCTGTTAACAATCACAACCCCTCTGGAAAATTAGTGTTGGAGTGTACACGTATAAATTGAGGCTGAAATAATGACATGAAGTATTGTATGTTGACTTCAAAAAAGGAAGTGGCTGTCTTGATTTTTGCTGCAGAAAATATTTAAAAGTCTTTGATAGTAGTAAATGCAGCTTCTTTGAAAAATAAAAATCCTGTAATTTGTTGTAGCTAGGCTTTTACTGAAAAATGTGTATTGAGCCTTGGACTCCAAAATGTTCTAGAACAGTGCAATAGTCAGTATTGCTTTCTGCAGGCCTACCATATGAAAGATTGTCTCTGATACAAGTTTCAGATTTGGATGGTTTCCAGCTATCCTTCCCTGATCTGGGTTATGCTGGTGCCCTGAAGAAAGAGTCATGCATCAGGAAGCCATTCTGATGGACAGAGTCACACAGCAGAGAGGCAAACCAACTTAAACTGGAGAATCAGGGAAACAGTACTGATCCAGAATATGACTGAGCTACAGTGAGCACATCAGGAGCCTGTTTTTTTAGATATCAGAGGAAAGAGGAGTCTTAAGAAGGAATTTGATGGGAGATAATGAAGTAGCTCTGCAGATGTTTACAGAGATTCCCTCCCAGGCATGAAGGGAAATGTGGGAGGAACATGGAGGCACTTGTTTGAATATTTGTCATGTGGGGGTGGAGGCTGATACTGTGGGTTATCAGAGAGAAGTGATTGCATCTCTCTGGTGCAGCAGAGTTAGAGCAGCAGAACATAAGGAAACTGCTTCAGCCATCAGACAGTCGGTTCCTTGGAGTTCTCACACTGAATCCATCAGTTCTGAACTGTGCTTTCAGCAGGACAAGTAAAAGAAAAGACTAAGCATGGGAGAAGGGTTGTTCAGTTGATTTTATTATGATTTTGGAGAATGTCAGTGATGTTTTTATAAGGAATCAGGGGAGGGATTCAGCTCCATTAGCTGTATTGATAGTGTATCATGACTGTATTGAGAACTTAGTGTGCTCATGCAAAGATACCTACACGTGGATCTTTGTAAGAACTGAATACCAAGGATATAAAATCTCATACTGCTGGTTTTAATCCTTACTCAGTTGACAGTGGCAAGAGCTTTGCACAAAATGCAGTCAGACTAGGATTTCACTTTTTGTGGTCTATGCAGTACTTTGTATCCAAGCATTTTGTTCAGCTTGCAGATGATGATACTGCTTTAATTAAAATTTCCTACAAGCTCTTGAATTAACTCCCCTATCCATCTGTTATTCCACTAATATCCCAGATAATGTCTTACAGTAGCTCCCAGGGAGCCTGGAAAGAAAAAAGCGGTATCATCATTTACTGTTGGGTAGTGAAGTACAATGCAAGCATTAAACTTTTTTAAGGGCTCCTGCTCCCTGAAGTAACGCATGGCACTGAGAGCCCAGTCCAAGAGGTGTGAGCAGGTATCTCCACACATACATGTACATGCACATGTACAGTGCCTTGTTTCATTGCATGAACTGGATCTCAAAAGCAGTACAGCTGCCTGTGACCCTGAGACAGTGTCCCTTGGTTTAGGGACAGCCCGATGTTAGTGCAGTGGCATTGCCCAGCACTGGAACAAGCTGGTTTAGTGTTTGTTGGGCTATTTTGGTATCACTGCACTGTAGAATGGGAGTGTGCTTTAAATAGAAAATACCTATAAGATGCTTTTTAATAATGTTCTCTGCTATTTTTTGTGATGTATTCTATTTTGAAGAGCTTTTTTTTCTCTTTCTGAGCTAAGAAATTGTGCCAGAATAATAAGCAAGAGCACTCCTAAGACTGGAAGTGAATACAGTGAAAAGAACAACTCGTTATTTGAATAAGTTTGCCTGAAGGGGCAATTTCTAAACTTTTAGTAAAATTCCATTCCCTTCCTTCATGTTAATTAAATGAAAGCTGGGGGGATAGAAGACCATAGCATTGTAATGTGATATATCTGGGCCACAGCTCAAGAAACAAAAAGTCATTTTACCCCCCCTTGGCTTTTTATTGAGTATTGAGTATTTCATTTTCAATAACGAGCTGCTTTTATGCAAAAGTTTTCAGTCCTACCAAATGAAAGGAGGAACGTGTTGACAGGAAACAAAAATTGCGTAATCTCTGCAGAAGTCTATGACTGAATCACTGCTCTGTTTGACCCTGTGCCATTTGATATGGCATCAGGAGGTTTCTTGCTTCCACTGACTTGAATGAGAAAAGGATAAATGACCACTGCCATTAAGGCATCAGGGCCACATTTGTCTCAGTTATAAATTATCCCCATAGTAAAAGGGGATTAAATAGTGCATGTTTATGACCTCCAACAAAATCTTCTAGAGAGATCATGTTATCCTTGGAATCGGTCTTTCCAGGAAGTCTGGTGCAGTGGGTTAATGCAGTAGCAATATTTCTCCAGGTTTTCCCCCATTTCTCTTTTTCACACTTGGAAGCAGTGACTTCTGGCTGCTTTGTGCTGGACCACATGCAGACACAGCAGGAGGCTCTTGGCTTCTCTGACTGCATCTGCTGTCCAAGCAACTGCTCCTCACTCCCTCAGAGAAAGATGCAGTGGGCAAATAGAAATATTTTGCAGGCCAGATGGGGCTAATGGACCACAAGCTGGAGCATTCTGACCAAAATGCATATTTAACTGCAGGTTGTTTCTTGAATTTCTGGCATGCACTGTGCTTGACTGGTTTCTGGTGACCAGATCTAGTTTTGCATTTTTTCTCTCCTGATCATGTCAGTGTTATTCAGAGGCACTCAGACTTTTCAGGAATTGCTTAATCCCTTCTGAGATCAGACATACATACTTCAGGTGGTCCTCAAGTGGTGCAGTTACGTTAAGTGGCTCCCCTACAGTATATAACTGTTGTCACATCTCCTGTGGTAATTTCTGGAAAAATGTGCTTTGATTGTTTTTGTTTCATTTGCATGTGTTTTTCACTCAAAATCTTGCCTTTAAGTTTGTTTATCCAAAGGAAAGTTAGTGCTGCTTGTCCAAAATGTGAGGAATTTCCCTCAGGCCTGTGTTTTTGCCCTTCATACCTTTAGGAGCAATTCTCTAGATTTCACCAGCTAGGTGGGGGCTGATTAGGGTGACATGTATAAGAGGTATGCCAGGAATGACAGGGTTGCTGGTCTTTGTTATCCAGTTGTTTCGGTTTTTTTTCTTTTTTTGTATACTCTGATATCCTAAAATTAGATCTCTGTTGCATCTGTTACATACACATCTGAGACCCATAACATTTGTGGACTTCTTTCAGAATATCCCTTGGACCAGATTTATTTCAGTGTTACAACCTGCTTCTCAACATTTTCCCTGTTGCCTATTTAAACAAGAGATGCTCCTTTACCTACTCAGTCAAATGACAGTGCAACTCTTAGATCTCTTGAAGCAGCTGCTGCTGCACTCTGCACCAGCAGTAGTATAATTTCATTAGTGGAAAATAAACCCTTGTTAAGTAAATGTGATATAAAGTGTTATGTAAGAGGAAACATTTAATGAGCAGATGCTTAAAATTCTGTTTATATTATATGCACATGGCCAGTTAAGTTTTTCTTGGCCCCATTGTGTAAGAGAATATGTCTGTCCTAAGTAAGGAGTGAATTTGTTTTTCTAATATTCTCATCGTGCTAGAACTAACATACCTGACATTCCAAAGTTTTGAGATTCTCCAAGAGCATGTTTTTAGAACACTGTAGAGACTGCATATACAGAAATAAAAGTAAGCATGTTTAGGTTGAAGATGGCTTAGTTATAAAATTTCGTTACTTAAAAACATTTCCAATGCCTTCTGATGATGTCTGTGGCTGGGCCAGTGTCTTCACCCTTTCTCTCCAGGTAGGACACCAGGAAAGGAGTTTATAAGACAGGACATAGTTAAGGATCAGCCTCCAGATCCATCAGAAAGTTGGTAGTTATCTGTGTTCAATTAAGACACCATAAAAGAAGGAGCCTACCATATAGAGGCATCAAGATGTTAGAAATAGCAGAGGTCTGGAAAAAATTTCCAAAAAAGGACCATAATGGTCAAAGACACCCAGACAAGGTGTTGTCTTGACTGGTAAGATGATGCCAGTGGTCAGACCACAAAACTAAAAGAAATGAGATCAGACCGAGAACTTAAGTTATGACTAAAATCCAGCCCTCCAAAGAAATTAATCAGGTGAGGCTTGGAAGACTTTGCCTGGGAAAAGAGATGTCTTCTCTACCTTTAATTCTCTGGCTGTTAAAAAGGAGAAGCTTACGCCCTTTCATTAGACATGGAGTATGTGCAGCTCACTTGTGCAATAGTACCAGTGTGTGTGTATGGAACCAATGTGTGATGGAGCTTTTTTGTGGACTCAGGCCAAAGCTTGCTCTCAGTCAGCAGACCTGTGGGCAAATGTGTCTGCTGAGCTGCTGAACACAGTCCCACCACACTTGGCTGTATTCACCTGTTACCTAAAACGTGCCGATCCAGTGAGTCACCCCTGCACAGAGCAGGCTTTGAGTCAATGTCCATTTCAAGTTCTCTTTATAGCAGTTTCTAAAGATGAATCTGTTCCTGAGGTAAGATATGCAGTTGTTTTTCCATGTATGAAATGTTTTTCCATACAAGTGTATGAAATCTTACAGCCCATAAGTTGTGAGCTGTCTGTGGGTGACCTTGCTCAGATTGTCAGCAGTGTAGGAAATATCTTGTAGAAGGTCAAACTTTTGAAAATACCTAAAACTGATTTTTAAATTATAGTCAATGTGCTATCCAATAGTATCTGAAGTATTAAAAATAGGTTGGAAATGGAACACCATCTCCTAAATAATCTTTAAAATCAAGTGGACAAAATTGTTATAATATTGAGAGGTATGAGTCAAAAGGGAACAACTCAGCAATTTTTCTCCCTTTCCAGAAAACCTGTATAAGATGAACCTCCTAGGCAGGCCAAGCCAAATTCTCTTCTTTCCTATGTATGACCCACCAAGTCATTGTTGTTTCTAGTGCAGCCCTGTCTTTGCCCTCTAACACCAGACAAAATAGGAAGCCATAATCTAGTCACCTCTTGTTCAATTGAGAAATAGCTTGTCTGATCATAGAACATGCCTAGAGACTTTAGATAACAGTTTTTCTTACCACCACCTGTACATTCATTCCTGTCCATGTAAAGCTTTCCAGGAAAAAGATTTTCACATTCTGCATCCCAAGACTAATAAAAATTTAAAACAAATTCTTTGTAGGTTTTAATTCCAGCTTGCTTTTCTTTCCCTTTCTCTGATCTTAACAGTTTCGTCTATAAGTGTGCATTTTGTTCTTTATGCAGGCTATATGTGGATGGACCTTTTGGAAGTCCCTTTGAGGAATCCCTGAACTATGAGGTCAGCCTCTGCGTGGCTGGAGGTATTGGAGTTACACCATTTGCATCCATACTCAACACACTGCTGTAAGTGAGCTTAAGCCTTTAAAGCCATTTTGCCCCAATTTACAGCAAGAGTGCATGTCAGAAAGGCTTCAAGGGTCTTAGAAAACTTGCACTGGCATGAGTGAATGGTTCCTTGAAAAGATGTAGAGGACTGGGATGTCCCTGAAGGGCATAAATCTTCTCATACCAGCTGTGTAACCCAAAGAGTTGTGGCAGAGATGTGCTATTGATGGCACCTGGATGGGGATAGTGTCACCAGCCTTTGTATCCTGCCACCAGCCTAGTCTGTGATTAATGTAGTCATAGCCCTTCTGCAAGGCTTGTTCCCCTTGTCCCAGCTTCGATGAGGCTGTGTACTATGACAGTTTTTGGGAGTCAGACAATTGTGACAATCTTTTCTGCTGGAAATGCAGGGCCAGCTCTCTTGGTTTGACTTTTGTAAATGTCTGAGCTTGAGGTTTTAATAGGAAGGGATCAACCTGAATTCAGATAGCATGCAGATGTTAACTCCATTTGAAAAGTTTAAATTTTAGGTATGCATTTTTCTATTTTCCCCATCTTGTTTCTCTCTCTCTTTCTCTCTTTTTAAATTTTATTTTAATGTAAAGCCTTTCACATTTTATGCAGATTAAACCTTTCATCTCCTGTTTTTCTGTCACATTGACAGCATGGTTCCCACCAAATCTTATGCTGCTGAAATAGGCTTGCTTTTATGATTGCTATTGATTTTTTTATTTTTTATTTGCTAGAGTTATTGGTTAAGAGCTCCAGTCACAGGTTAAGCACCCCTGTTTCAAAGGCCCAGTATAAACAGCAGCCAAAGCAGCAAACCTTCCCTGAGAGGTTGAGAGGCTAACTGGCTTTGGGAGGGCTTTACAATGCACAACTAAAGCATTCCTTCCAAGATGAATGTGCCAATGGTCAGCTCTAACTCCAAAGTGAAGCTGAAGTGTGGAATTTAGATGCTGTACACGTTCTGCTGTCCTTAATCTGGGCTGGACCTGACAGTGCTAAGTGCTACTGAAAGTTTTTAGCCTCATGTGTCTCATAGTGCTGCAGCCCCCAAAGACCATCTTGGGTTCCCTCATTTTCTTTTCTTGAAAGCATATGGATCATCCTCTCAAAACCAGGGTACATTTTTGCTGAAAGCCTGGGGCTCAGGTGGATAAAATGACTGTTTTCCTTGTGATGGATTATCCCTGATAGTGTTTAGCAGAAATGTCACGGAACACAAAAATGGGCCAGCAGCAGGTAATTAGATGTTTGCCTCTACCAGTGTGTTATCAGAGGCTGTAAGAATTTGCACAGACACTGCAAGAAAATGGTAGTGTCCAAAGGATTTTTCAATGTCCATTTATCTGTGTAAATTGACTTCCAAGGAGCCAATTCCATAACCTGCCTTTGTAGCCACTCTTCCGCTTGTGCACTGTACAATATACAGGGGACTCATTCTGGAGAAAAGTTAACAGTCTTAGTCTGCTTCCCTCCTCAGTATTTAACCATCAACAAGGCACTGGTTTAGTGGATGATCTGCCTGTGTCTTTGCCCTGGCTTGGAAGCAGATATTGGCAGGTATGAACATGCAAACTGCCTCATGATGCCAGTGCTGCAGAGCAGCCAGGCCAGTCCTGTTGTGTCAAGGACACGCAGGGCTAGGAGAGATCCACAGCCTGTCCTTGAAATCTTGTTCCCTGCGTTGTTTTCCTGTTGTATGTACATAATTTGATTCATGTCCCTTCCCTCCACTTAGCTGTTGAACCCTATGCCCTATTTTAAGAAATTATAGTGTACTTTAAGGAAAGCTAGAGGCTTTTATGCACAAGGGTCTGTAAATAATGGCTGTTATGGGCAGTGTAACACAGAAATATGCAAGAAATGTTACATACGCATGGTTGTAATGGGGGATTGCATCTCTACTGTGCAATTATATCCTGCTGGCGGTAGGTGCAGGCATATGTGTCTGGGGTGCTATTTTAAATCTATGCTGGACTTGTTTGATGAAGTTTGCAGTCCAGCCTCTTTGTCCAGCTGCAGTGTTTCATCACCGAGAGTGGTGTTTTGTTACTGAACTGGGGCATTTCAATGCAAAATGCCTTGCATTTTTCTCTTCTTTTATCCCTTTTTGTGGTGAAAGGCACTTAATTTCCTTGCTACTGCTTATAGTTCTCTTGTCACATCTGACCAGATTGTGACCCTTCCTAAGGGCTTGTCTTAGTCTAGGCAGTCAGAAAGAGATGGAGAAAATCCCGTTTGGCAGGTCAGCAGTTTACAAACAAAAAATTTGAAATCAGGATTTGAAAGACACTGGACTCCCCAGTCTGAAAGCACTTTCTTTATTCTCTCTGGGGAGTTTACATGAAAGGTGAGTTCTCAGTTCTTCATGCTGCTGAGGTGTGCTGAGATGCTGCTGACGTGTCCATCCTTGCCTCTTGGGGGAGGGCTATGGGGAGGCAAGACACAGGTTGGAGCCATCACTTATATAGATCTATTAATATTATACCCTTGCTGGATACGCCAGCAGCTCTAGAGTTTGGAATAATGCACAGTGGGCATGGTGAGATGTATCATGGAACTTTTCCACCAGGCTTGGCTCCTAGGATTGGCATTTGAAGTGCACAGGCTATGGCCTTCCCTATCTGAAAATTATATAAAGAGGAAAAGGAGGAAACTGTGCACTGACCATTTCAGTGATCAGAACAACAAAAAACAATGTTGGGGGCAACTAAGAAAATGCTTCCTGAATACTTGTGCTTTATTTGAACTCATTATTCATTGGGATATTTTTTATTTCTATTTTCTTTCCCAGTTCATTCTAATCCTTCCTTTGTGGTTATTTGTGTTTTAATTGAATTAGAAATCTGACATGAGAGTCCTGTTTTTCTAAATGCAATGCCAGAATCTGCCCATGGCTGCACTTTATCCACCAGCATTTTCTGAGGTCTGTAATATATCACACAGTTCCCTAACACAGTGGAGCTCTGATTTGATTTGGTCTTTGTGATTTCACTACAGTATTAATTATAACCAACCAGAGCCTTTCAAATATAAAGGCAGAATTAAGTCCTGACATTATTGCATTTGTCAATATTTTCCACTTACAGGCTGCTTTGTAAACCTAATAAAACATTGACATAATACACTTGAACTTAGAATGTCTCCTTTGCTTTGAAATAAAAGTTTGATGATGATACATGAATCCATTTTTGCTCCCCAAATCACCTGTGTAGCTGACAACTTCCTAGTGTGGAAGCAGTATCTGTGATGGCTATTAGCTCTGTGCTAGAGATTTAATATTCTCAGGATCATCCGAATAGGCTGTGTTGGTCAATTCAGTGTCTGATATATCATAGCTTGAAGAGCAACTTAGCAGTTAGCTTCTAAGGGAAATTCATGTTTCCATTAATGAATATGAAGCATCCTAATTAATGTTTCCCTTTTAAATTATAATTATGAACTACCTACACGTTTTATTTTCAAGTGACGGCTGGAAATGCTACAAGCTCAGAAGACTCTACTTCATTTGGGTGTGCAGGGACATTGAGTCTTTCCGCTGGTTTGCAGATCTGCTCTGTATGTTGCATAACAAGGTAATGGGTGTTGTTTGGAGGGATCCTGACAACTTAAATGCAAGGTATGCCCACACCACACACCTGGCATTCTATAGAGCATGGCAGCCTTGCTCGAAACAAATGAGTTCCAGCAGCAGCTTGGGCTGCCTGATCCAGGCTTCATTTGTTCTTGGAGCTGCACAAACCAGTTTGAGTATCAATCACCAAGGTTTCATTGCCATGTTCCAGTAGCCTGGACAATTACCTGTGTCCGGACTGCTTTATGAGACGGAAGGAGAAGCGCATGCAGTCTGGGAAGTCTTGAGTGGCCCTTAGTCACTTGGGTAGTAGACAGATTGAGAAGGGAGTGGGATTTACAATTCCAAGTGTATTTTAAGAGCCGTGTAGCTTCCTAAAATAATATTTTTTACACAGCATGATATGCAACGTTCACAAAGGGGTGCTATGCAAGCACACCCTCTTAATTAAAAAGCTTACTTCACTGATGCTGAAACCCATGTCCCTCAGCATAGTAGACACAAGTGACTTCACACATTAAGTAAAAGAATATTATTTCACTAGCTGTTTTTATCATCCTCCCAGCTTTGGCAGGAGAATCGGCCAGACTATATAAATATCCAGCTGTACCTCAGTCAAACAGATGGAATACAGGTATGTGGCCAAATGTTGTTTGTAAACTGAACTAGACCTTGGAGTAATAGGCGATGCTGACTGTCAGTCAAAGGCAGAAGGGGATTACCGCAGATGGTAAAAACAGGAGATGAGGCCATAAACTCGGGTGACTGATTCATTAATAGAGCAAGAGAGCCAGTTCATCCCCACAGCATTAAGAGTGTCTAGTGCAGTACCCTTAACTTGATTAGGTGTGGGCAGAAATCCATATCTTCCTTTTCTAGGAACGAGGTCCTTCCAGGCCAGGCCGCAGACCAGACAGTTGGCCATGCTTGATGGGAAATATGCATCGTTTCTGGGCTAAGAACCAAACCAGAATAGTTCTAGGAACTTGCAAGCTCAAATCTTCTTTTCCTATATATATTTTGAAAGAATCTAGTTATTTTTAAAAGCTTTTTTTTTGTTTCATTGCCTCATAAATAGATGAAAGGTAGAAATTTCTTGATGTGTAAGACTGGAAATGATCCTGAACTGTCAATTGTCATGTATTACCAACGACAAGGCTGGGCTAATTCCCCAACTCTTGGCGTCTCCTGTGACTATTTATGCTTGCAATCATCATTTTACATTATTTAGCTCATAAGCCTAGGTACAAGTCTTTACTGTGCCATGTCAGGAAGCTTTCCATTGACTACAGGGCACCCAAAGACAAGCCTAACAATAAGTGCAAAACATGAAATGCAGTGAGAAACCATGCCCAAAGGATTTGGATCTGCCTGGTATCAGGTGGAGATAGCAAAACATTCACAGCTCTGGTAGGAACACAATCCCATAATTTAAATGATGTGATAGCTACAGTAGTTATGACTATGGCAAATGTAATGCCTGGACAACATATGTTGATTGAAATAGAGTGCTTGAAAATGCCTGATTGATGAAGCTGGTGTGTAGCTGTTAGGTTAAAATTAAAACCGGAAGCAGGACTGCAATGCAATGAGATAATGAAAGTGAAATAATAGCCAATTCAAAGGGAGTTTTCGGATAGTATATAGTATGCTACTACTGCACAGTAATACTAATCAAGTAGCTGCTGAATTTATTTAAGTCAGCTTTTTGGTTGAAGTCTTTCTTTAAAGTCACTTTTTTTGGTGGCTGTTGAACAAAACTGCCATGAAGCATAATGCTGCTCATAATTGCTCAAGGAGGGGTTGAGTCTCCATGGCCATACAGGTGGTGTGTTCACTGATGTTAGTCCAAGGTGCTGACTGCTACCAAAATCAGGGCAGTTGCACTTCATGCTCCCTTTGTGCAGCAGCCCTTGTGCCTGTGTGGTAAGAGCCTGCCCTGCAGCAAATGCCTCTTGTCTTTAAAAGCCCAAAGGAGGTTGAGTTGGCCAGGACTGTGTGTGCATTGGTATGAGGAATGTTCCAGGTTGTTCAGCAATGGAGGGAATGTGGGAGCCTAGATAACGTGTAACTCTCTGCCTCTTGCTGTTGCGTTAAGGCAGCAAACCCAGGGTTGTGCCCTGCAATGGGAGGGCATTTCACCTTATCAAAATGCTGGTGAGTTAGTGCTCTGGAATGGATTGGGTTCCATCTGGGGAGCAGTTTTGGCTGCTTTCTGCTGTTACAGCAGCTCAAAACAGCTGGCAAACTACTCTCAGGGAGAAAAGTAAGATTTCCCTTGTTACTTTTTCAGATCTAGTCATCTTAATAGTTACTTGTACAAAGTTTTTTAAAAAAAACAACTTCAGACAGAAATATGATTTTTGCATCAGCAGCATTTCTTCCAGCTTAGCATTAAAAGCCAGTGTGGGAATGAGTAATAGGAGCATGGTTATTGTTTTATGGCTTAAATAAATTGGTTTATAAGTAATGTGGAAATTAATGAGCAGCTGCATGAGGAGCAATGTATAACGAACACCAAGGAGAGCCATTGAAAAGCTACTGAGCAGAGGTATTGGTGCATAAAATGGCTGCAGTTTTCATCACAACTGTGTGGAACTTGTGCTTGGGTTTTACACCTCAGCACTCTGGCAAGTCAGCCAATAGCAGAAATGGGAGCCCTGGGTGATATGAGGCAATTTGCAAATCAGGCAGAATGGAGTTTTTTGTTTCTTGCAGAAAATAATTGGGGAAAAATATCAAGCTTTAAACTCCAGGCTTTTGATTGGACGACCCCGGTGGAAGCTCCTGTTCGATGACATAGCAAAGTGCAATAGGAGGTAAGTGCTTGTCCACTTGAAGGATGCCACAGTTTGATGGCTGGGGATATCTGTTTCTAGCTATGTTTGTATGAAAATATTTCTGGGGTTTATCTTGCTGAGAGATAGCCTATACAAACTGAAACACTTTTTCTTTTACTCTCAGAGCAATTCAGCTTTTCATGAAGCTGAGATGTTCAGTGGCCCAGAAAATAAAAGTAGCAGATTTCCATCTCACTGCACAGAAATTGCCTATGTTCTTGTCCGTGGCAATATCTTGCTTTCAGCATATGCTGTTTTTTTATATAAAGTTACATTTCTTAAAATTGTTGATTCATGATTTGTAATGCTAGTTTACAAACAGAATTCACAAGGAAAAATTTGAATTACCTGTATTGTTTTTATTCATAAGATGTATTGTCTTTGGATATTTCTAGCTATTTTTTATTCTCTGTTAAGACCTGGCAATGCCTTTTTACTGTGCTAGGAAAGCATATTATGGCCTTAAATAAGACAAGTGTAAACCAGAGAAGACATGCAATTAGACTGTGGAATGTCTTTGCCCAGATCCAACTTTGTTGGTTGAGTATTTTACCCCTCACTGGCAGTTTATTGCCTCAAAAGCTGATCTGGAAGAAGGGACTGTGTGAATCTTCCCTAGTCCCCTTCTGGCAAAGTCAGTGGTGTGGGAGCAAACCCTGCTGAGGAGCTGTTGATCTGTGTGCATCAGGTTGAGAGGTGCTCAGCAGAACTTTCCCTCAAGAACTTTTTGTCCTCTCTTGCACTTGCAAAGTGAAATCTGCCCATGGCTTGTTGACTCTTCTCTTCTGAGGCTAGATATGACTAGGGGACACTGAGGCCCTGGCTCTTGAGAAATACTGAGTGCCAAAGGTATCACTGTGGGCAGTGTGAGCTGCTGACAGTACTTGGGTTCAGGTCATAGAGGATGTTGTGAATGGGATGCCCCAAAGGCTGCTAGGCCTCTAGTAGAATTTTCACACTTAGAGAAGGGGTTTAGAGTAAGGAACCATGGGGAAGGAAGGAAGGAAGGAAGGGAGGGAGGGAGGGAGGAAGGAAGGAAGGAAAGAAGGAAGGAAGGAAGGAAAAGAAAGAAAAGAAAAGAAAGGAAGAAAGAAAGAAAGAAAGTAAGTTCAGAGAACAAAGCTGACTCTCTGGGCTCAAAGATCTCTGCATAGAGGACTGTTGACCTTTTATGCTCCATTCTAATGTCTTTTTTTGTTTAACTATGTGAGTGCAGTTTTAACAGATGAAAATGATGAGGTTCCTGCCACTTCCTTCCAAGGATGTAGGAGCACATAATATAGATGAAGCTATTAGTAGTAATAGTCATACTTGCTTTTTCTTTTTTGCTTTCCATCGCATTACTCCTAATTAGACTTCAAGTACCATTTCCTCTGCTTTTTCACATCAGGTCTTTAAATTGGGCCACCATTTTCAAGCAAGGTGTCTTTTAATAGCTAAATAATGTTCTGACTCTTTTGATTACCTTGCTTAGAATTTGTCACCCTTTGTCATATCTTTATCAAGGTTTATACAGGTCTGTACCTATAGATGTAGTTACTTGTAACAATGCACAGTAGTGAGGCCTTTAACAACCTCAGCTGTCCCACAGAAATTTACCTTTTTTAGGTAATTATTCTCCATATTTCCTTGGATAAGATAGGAACTTCAGTTTTTCCCTCTAGTCCTATTTCCAGGTCTGCTACTAGCTTTATTTCTGTTCTTATTTCTCTGTAACTTTCCACCTAAGTGTCCCTGCTGCTATACGGAGACCAAAAAAACCAAACTAAAGCAAAACAGGTCAATCAAGTTGTTTCCAACATCTGGTGCCAGTGTGCAGGCTTTCACATTTGCAATCATCCCCTTGGGCTTGTTTATGGGCAGTCAAGATATTTTCCAGGTTTTATCTTGTGATTTTAGGAAAAGCTGCACATAAATAAACAGGCAGCTGGCAAAGCTCTCACTGTGTAGCTGTCTGATTGCTGTGTGCTTTGTGAATTGTTGCTGTTGTTGCTGTTTGGGTCCCAAATAAGCAAAGTGCATTTGTAAGTGTCTGAGCTTTGCCTGACCTTCAGAGCGTGACATGGGACAACCCAGCATCAGGTTCCTGAGCCTTTTTTTTTTCCTGGAAAAGAGGAGCAGACGTACGCCATCTACTGTTCGTGTTTCATATGACACCTGCAGACCCAGCAATCTGCATTGGAACAGTTACGTAATAAATTACGGGTCTCTTTTTTCATGCTCTTTGTGGGGGAATGGAGCAGCAGCCTTGTTCCTGTTCAGTTGTGTCCTGGATGAAAAGCTTGCACCATGCTCAGTTTGCTTAAGTCAAATGGGCATGTGCTTTTTTCCAGGTAGAGAACGACCTAGAAAAAGACATGAATACTGGTAGGAGAAAAAGGCAGGGAGCACAATGATACATTTCTCATGTGCTGTAAAGGAGAAACCTCTCTCTAGGAACGAATGTGGGATTTAAAACAGGAACATTTCAAGTCCTGACTCTGTCCTCTCAATGCAGCAAAGTATTTCACCTCTCTCAACTCCTGCTGTTCATAAAATGGATGTAAGAATATGTGCTGACCTACTCATCCCATAGGAACACTGAGGAGTTACTTGCTTCATGCTCTGAATGAGTAAATCCTATATTGAAGTTTATAATTATTACAAAGAATGGCCTATGGCATCGTTTCCTTAACTGTAAACAAGCTAATGGTATTAATGAAGATTTTCAGATTCAGGACTACACAGCTGTCTGTTTTCATCTAAGCCACAAAGTAAGCCTTTGTCCCAAACAGTTGCAGCCCAGCAGCTCAGGTAGGAATGTGCTGCTCTGTGTAGTAGCTTCCCTCAACCACCTTCCTGCTTGTGTTCCAGCATCCAGGCAGGAGCTGGGTGAGGCAGGGAGGGAGGCATCTGCAGGCAGGGACACAGGGGAGGAAGGTAGATGGTAAGTGAAGGGGTGTCCAGACTAGATGCTGATGGTGGGTATCTTGGGAAGGAAGTCTCAGCCTCCGGCTCGTTGCACAGGACAGTGACTCAGCTGGGTTTCAGGAGACCTTCTTAGCCATGGGTCTCTTGTGTGATTCAGGCAAATCATTTAACCTTTCTGTGATTCTGATTACTAGCCAAAATCTCTGTATGCCTTGGAAGGATGTTGCTGGGATGGGAATACGTTGGCAGTATGTGCTGCTTAGACATGTATTTACTTTGTTGGCTATTTATATGTAGTGAAAGGGAGAGGGGCAGCCGAACACTTTGGGGTTTGTTTTATCAGTTCACTGTACTAATTAGACTAAAGAAAAACAAAAAACCGCAACAACAACATTAATTCTTGCAATTAAATACACAGTAGAAGACACAGTCTTGCTGGCAGCTCATGAATCCTTTTTCTCCAGTGTGCACAGATTAGAGAGAGTTCAGGGTCTGCAAGTGCTGAGGAATCTTATTTGAGAACAACACGCAACAGCACTCTCATTATTGCTGCAAATTCAGCCACCAGCACAACACCCCTTGCCATTAAAAGGAGTACTGCCAGGGCAGGAAAGCTTAATAGATAAACATAAGGGTGAGAAAAGTATGACTTATGACTTTACCATGGATTGATATGAGAGATGATATCATTGAAGGCAATTAAAATCAGCATTGTAAGGTGCCTGCACAAGGAACACCCCTGCAGTTACCTGCATAACTTTGTGATGCTTTTGATGTTTGAGTGCTCAGTTGTACCATAGCAGTGTTGCTCTGCACTGGTGTAGTATGCACTGCCATGCTATTCCAGCAGCTGCCTGACACCAGACAGTATGCATCGAAGATTTCTCCTTGTATTAGTTGCCTCCTCTCGTCAAACACATGCACAGGGAGCTTTAAACTGAGTTTGATTATCCTTCATGTGCTAAAATATTGTATATTAGTTACTGGATAAAATACTGAAACAGTCCAGGAAGCAGGGTCCAGAACCCAAATCTCCAGCCTCTTGGGGAGTGCTGTAGATCACAATAGTTAGAGCCATGTTGCCTCTCATATGCTTTTTCTTCATCCTAGTAAATCTTTAAGATCTTTTTCTGTAGTGGCACAATTGCAACAGGAAGAAGATGATTTTTTTTTCATGGTACAGAAAAGGCAGCACTGCACTGTCTTTCCCTGCTCCTTCCTTTCCCTCTCCTCATCTTTCAAAAAAGGGAAATGGTGACTATCGTGAATGGCTCAATTGTGCTGTGGTGGATGCGCTTTGTTCTGATGCTGACTACAGTTCTGAGCCCTCAAATGTTGTATGGCTGTGAGTCTGAGTCTGACTTACAGCCTATTTTTAAGGTGACCAGAGAGCAAAGAGCTGTTGTCAGTAGAGTAGTGTGAAAAAGTCAGGTTAACTAATGAACCTGGGCTAAGAGCTATGGGTGATGAACAAGGATCGTACTCTGTGTTTGACTTTCCATAAGATTTCCCAATATAGGTGCTGAAGAAAAAATCTGCATGCTAATGTGAAAGTAAAGCAGTAAAATTACTCTGTTGCTGCCAGAAATAATCATGGGTTAGTAGTGCTCTGTTTTTATTAGTGTAACGAATCACCGTTAGCAACTAGATCTGCTTGTGTAATTCATGAGTTACACTAAGGAAGCCTTTACAGTGAGACATTTTAACAAAAAAGTGATTAATCATGGAAAAAATATAGAGTGCAAAATAGTAATATTTCATCATTTGGTATCTTGAGATTAAGATGAAGCGCTTCTTCCTTAGAGTTGTCTTAGTCAGATAAATAATAGGGTTTGTTGTAGGGATACTTGGGAGAGATATGGTGGCTTCAGTAATACTAACTGCATCATCTAGTGAACTGTTCTCACTTTAAAATCTAAATGCAGTTGGGTTATGTATAATACCATGAGGCCAGAATCCACTTCCGTCTATTATTGGAAGGTACTGTTTATTCACAAAGTCATAACTTCCCCCTCCCATCTTTTTTTGTTTTACAGGAAGACCATTGGAGTTTTCTGTTGTGGACCAAACAAAATCTCTAAGATACTTCATAAACTGAGCAACAGCAGCAACTCTTATGGGACAAGGTTTGAGTACAATAAAGAATCCTTCAGCTGAAAGTCTGTTGGACTAGCAAGACTCTCTGGAAGATAAAAGTGCAATTTTTTTGTTTGTACAATATAAAAGTTCAGCTGTGGTTTAAACAGACGGAAATGTACCAAAGAATAGCACAAATGTTTTTATTTATGATTATTTAAGACTGATGGATGCAGCAGTATACCAACAAATAGTGCTTTTACTCAAATGCACTCACACAATATTTGTGGTGGGAGTGATTCTTTGGATTTGTTTCTGTTAATTAAAAAGTGCAGAAGCTGGGGAGAGACACAATTGCTTTAAAAGCTGATGGAAGAGGATTCTGTGGAACGTTTGAACTTCTTCCACTTCAGTCCTCTGAAGCTGGATCAGTAAATGAAACCCCAGGTTAATCCAAGTGGCAAAACATAGTGTATTACAAAGACTCTTGCTTTTGTTGGTATACAGATCTTATGGCTTTGGGGTGCAAATACTCCATATTAAAGATTTTATTATACATTGCAGAACTGGGATTCTGTATTTAAAATATAGAGTGTTACTCTTGCTAGTCTACTTCTGTAATGAAGTTAACCTAAGGAAAAGTGAGCACAATTTTGTAGCACCAGTGGGCAGCCTCTGCTGTGATGCTAGTCACAGCCTCTTGGCAAGCACACATCTGTACGTGGAGAACTCTGTATCTTGCATCAATTCAGCATTCAGTGAGTTTGCAAAATAAGTATGATTTATGCAGCCATAAAGATGGAGCAAGAAACACAATGAACAGGAGCAGACAGGACCTGAAGTTTTATTACACCACACACTCAATGTGGAAGTTGCACTCACTCTGCACTTGTGCCCTGAATGTCAAATACTTCAAGCTTTCAGATGCTCTGACAGATTATTTTACAACACAGCAGGTTGAAATCCAGTTTTAGAGGTCCCAGAGTATGCTTGGTTGACTGTGATCCTTTGAGTATCTTCCCTGGAGCTACCCTTGTTTGCCCTGGTGCCACTGAAAGCAGGATGAGACCAGATCTACAGCAGAGTGAGAATAAGCCCTTCTGTGGCTCCTTGGATGATGTGTGGAGATAGAAATCTTGCAAGGAGCTGCAGTATGCTTTCAGTATGTTCCAGAGAGGAAGATCTGAAACATCCAAATTTAAGCTCTCCTCCCCTTGTCCTCCCTACAGCTGTTTTCTGCCCATAATTGCCATAGGAAAACTAAAGGTTGAAACTGGTACGTTGTAACTTTTTGGTTCTGAGGAGCACCTTTTTTTCTCCATCCAAATAGCCAGTCCAACTTCCTTTATTTCTTCTTTTCTCTCTTTTCCTTACTTTGCTGAGATGAGGGCATTTAAACAGGAATCAGACACTTAGCTGGCATAAATAGGCACCACTCTAGTGCCTCTTAATAGAGCAGCATCACTTTAACATGCTGAAAACCTTCCCCTTGATCTCCAGCAGAAGCTTGGGAGCAGTACAATGTAGTGTTTGCAGCATATACAGGCAGAGGCTGGCCTGAGAACTCTTGTGCCTGTAGTTCACCTGTATCTAGGGCAGTGCATTTGATTACATCTCTCCAATGAAGACCTTTTGTTATTTTAGTGGGAAAGACACTAAATTTCTGCTCAGGACACAAACTCTCTACAGGAGTCTGCAAGAATCAGTGTGAGTGTTCAGAGGGAAGCGTTTTTCTGGTAGGTGGTGTATAGGCACAGAGTATGTGTAACTAGTGAGAATGAGTTTGGTCTTTGCCTTGGCAGCTTCTGCTCAGGAGTTGCATTCAGTGAGCAACAGGGTGGAGGTGCATCAGTGAAGCCACATGGGAATGTGTTCCTCAGTGTCCAGACTTGGCACTGAAGTCTTTACCTCTGGCTCTGCCCAATTTGAAATTCAACAAGGAAGGAAAGAACCAGAGATAGATGAATTCCTACTGATGAGAATTCTTGAAGTAGCCCAGATGAGAGAAGCTAAAATAGAAATGCAGTGTGAGATGGGAGCCTACATTACAGCTACTGATTTTAATTTTTTTCTCTTTGAGGCTGGAAGGACCATTATTTTCCTACTGGATCTCCTTCATCCATCACTGTAAAACTGGAGGTGTGCAGCAATGGATTAGATTCTTTTTAATCAGTAAGATTTATTTCTAATGCTGCCTGCATAGATTTTATAATAAACATAAAACTGTTCGCAAAATGCATACATACTGGATACCGTAGGTCCTGCCTACTCTCTTTGTTTTGTGGCTGTTAGTTTAAAGCATGATTGAAATCATGCCTCCATCTGTTATCCGCAACTAGAAAGTGATCTTTTCCTCCAGTTTCGGGATCTAGTATCTCATGCTTTTTAAATACAGTTTAGAGTCATCTAATCACTATGTTGTTTGTGGTTTCACATCTCTGACAGACGTCGGCTCCATTACCATATAATAAGCAGCTAGTTTTGCAGTTAGCTCTGTGCTAAAGCAGATTATATTTTCTGGCTCAGCTTCTGTATAGGTAACAATTTATAATTTAAATAGTAATACTAGTACTGTGCTCTTGTTCTGCATTGTAGCAGGAGCTGATGCTGCTTGTAGGCATGTTAAACACATGTTGTTACATTAAGCAGTGCTGTCACAGCAAGACCTAGGCAGATCCAGGCTGTCCTCTCTCTCTCTTTGTATCTGACTCAGCTGACCCACTTGTAAAACAAGCGCTGGACTGTCTGCCTTTCTGGAGTGTTTTGAGGCTTAATTAATGTTTTGGGATCACTTTAATGCACAAGCAGTGAAAAGATCTGTCTAATTGCTATGCAAATATACTTGTGTTTTATTTTGGGTAAATGTTTCTGTTGCTGATTTGACTAATCGCTAGACCAGGTGAGGAAGACTTTGGAGAAAGTCTAAAATCTTCAGTTGCTTTTTCCTTTTCCTTGAGCTATGCTTCTGTAAGAGAGGCAAAAGTTTTAAGCATTGTTGAGTGACTGTGACTTGGCTTCAGGAGCGGCAGATATTATGATAAACACCATCTTTCTACAGGCTGTGTTGTCATTGCTCTTTCTGGGTGTCTCTCCAGCTTGCAAAACAGAGTCAAGCCCTCTTTTAAACTCCATTGCTTTTTTATCTGTAAGCCAAGTGTGTGTAAAAATATAACTCAGTGCCAGACAAGTAAGTGAAGGCTGACAGCACTCAATTCCACATTTTCAGATCAACTGGATTTACATAATTGAGCATCACTTTGCACTTTAAACTGTGTCCTGTGAGTCTGTCATAAGTGTCCTGCTGGCAGGGGAAGGATCCTGCCCTGTATTCTCACAGTTTTCACTCAGTCTTTCACAAAGCTGCAGACCTCTCAGAGTTTGCTCAGCAGTATCTTTGTGTTTATTCATCAGAATTGTTTCAGGACTCTTTTTTTAGACCAGGAATGTTTCCATACCATGATGGGAAACCAAGCCATTTCCCTGCAACAAGAATCCAGCCCTTGTCCAGCAGTGTGGGACTCAGGGCTTTACACAGCTAACAGCAGGATTGATCAGATGTACCCAAGACCTATTCCCACATCACTGAGATTACTTGTGTGCGTAAATGCCCACTGCCACACTAAAGAACAGCAGAGATGAGCCCTGATGTTGTGTGGGAAGGCCTGGTGGGGAATGACCTTCACCACTGAAGTCTGCAGAACAGCCTGTCCCTCCACAATGATTATTCCAGCCCTGAGTTTTGAGCAACACTTCCCTGTTCCAGTATGTGGTACTACTACTAGCATGTGAGTTCTTCCTTGGTCTTTTTTGTGCTCTTCTAGAAGGCTGGACTGAAAGCAGTGTGAGATCACAACAAACAAACAACCTGGTCTGGGAGAAGACACCTAGCTGATGACTACACTGCATAGGTAGAAAGTTTAAACCAAATCCATTTTTCTGCAAAATGCTGATTGTTTTGCCACAACAACAGTTGCTGTAAAGGAAAAATATATAAATCCTCCCTCTGGAGACTCCTGCCTACACAGGCCTGTTTTGAAGATGTGTGTGAAAGCACTGCACACATACTAGGGTATGCAATGATAGAACAAGGGTAATGTATTTGAACTGCAAGAGGGCAGGTCTAGATTTGATATTAGGAAGGAGTTCTCTATTGTGAGAGTGGTGAGGCCCTGGAACAGATTGTCCAAAGAAGTTGTGGCATCCCTAAAAGTGTTCAAGGTCAGGCAGGATGGGTCTTTGAGGTGTGGAAGATATCCCTGCCCATGGCTGGTGGGTTGGAACAGACAATCTTGAAGTTCCCTTCCAACCCGAACTGTTCTATGGCTGTGATTCTGTGATTCCTATTATTTCAGTTTCCACTGCATCCTGATCCCTGGCTTGCTCAGCTCTGAATCCCTGTGGTTTTCTTTGATTGCAGATCTTCATCCACCTTGTTTGCAGAGGTGTCTTGCAGGTGAGAGAAGTACTGCGTGTATTGGCACCCATGCACTGTCTGATCTAAACATGGAGCAGCCTGTGAGCACTCTTCACAGCCAGGGCAAGTGCAGGAGCTGCCCATTTGCTGCTAATGCCTCTAGCACATAGGTGGCAAAGAGATTTGGAGCTGGCTGAGAGGGGGCAGATAATGCAAGGAGCAGACCAGCCGTGTTGGGAACAGTAATTCAGCTGCAACAGCCTAACAGAGCAAAGAAGTAATGGTTTGGTAGGACTTGGAGAACAGCAGCCTAAGAGGAAAACCTCTACTCCATATTTAATGCACCAGGTTATAGTTTCAAACCGCAAGACATGGCTTAGGGGAAGCAGACATGAGGCTAAAAAGTCATTGCCTATAGCAGTTCAAGGACTGTAAGTCAGAGAAGAGGCATAGTTATTAAAAAGCAATATTTACTTTTTTGACAAATGACAGGGCTTCTAGGGAGATTAATTTTCACTTCAGCCTGGCAATCATTTCATAAACTCACCAGTTTGATATAAGGCAGGGTGGGTCTGTTCTTCTCTAGATTATGCATCCAATTTTTCTGCTGATTTTCCATCCCTCACAATTTAAACCAGTTTTTTATTGTTTTAGCAAAGAGGGTTTAACAACAAGGTTTAATCAAAATGCCGTTGGTGCCTGTGCTGAGCTGAGGTTTTCTGCTATGAATGTACATTTTTCAGGGATATATATATTCTATAGCTGATGACTCAACCGTGAACAGTGATTTGGGATTTGCATTGTTTCTGCTGCTGGTGTATTTCATTAAGACCACTACAGTGATGCACTGGCGAAATGTATGGAGCTGAAATGAGACTCTTCATTCCCATAAAGAGCCTGGTATTTTAGTGCCTGTACTAACCACAGTAAATCCTAGAAACTCTGAAATTTCCTTTGTAGGCACAGTAGATTAGTTAGCATCTTTTAGGATTAAAAACCCTGAGTCCTTTGCTGGACTGACATGTATAATGAATGCTCTGATACAAAGGTTTTGAGCAACAAATGCTTCTCCTTAAAGGGCTGGATAAAGATATGTGAAGGTTTAGTATCCTAATTTTATCACCCATGTTGTAAGAGGGATGGGATCTGTTCTGGTACCAAGGAATGCTGTGCACTTCCTCTGATGTTATGAATATCTAAATTTGCAGTGGATCCTCAAGGTTTGCCATGCCTGAAGTGCTATATTCTCTAGAGGGATCCTATTTGTAAGAGACAGATGCTGGATCTGTACTAAAAGCAGTGGATTGCCCTTGGATGAGGGGGAATGCTGGTCCTGAAGCTCCAGGTAAACTGCTGTCAACCGAGGAGCAACCCAAGGAGGGCAGGAGAGGATGATGAATGCCAGCAATAAACAGGGTAAAATATTTTGAACCTGGGAGCCAAGGGGAGGGAGGAGACATTCTTCTTAGTTTCTCAATTTTAGAAATTAAAGGAAACCCCATTTTCTGGGTGTGGATACAGAGTCTCCCTGGGGGTTGAGAGCTAAAGTATGCAAAGACATTGCATTTCCATACAGAACTCAGTGCTAAAGCCCAGAAGAAAACTAGTATATTTTTGCTAACACCCTGGAAATAAGCAATGTCTTTGAAATAAACCCTTTACTCCTTCAAGTTAAAAAACATCTACTTCTATTCTGCAGCTGTGGAATTGGGAAATAGCTTTACCTGGTAACTCCTTTCCACCAAAATACTGGAGTGTGGAGTTCTCTGTGTCAGCTGTAAGTAGCTTTGACAGTTTGATAATAAATTTTGTGTTTGTTGCTGCTGACCTTAGGAAAGGACAGCCTTGAGGATGGGAAGCAGTGTTACATAAATGTCTAGTGTACATAGCAACGCTGAGCAAGGAGACGCTGCTGCATCGCTTTTGGTGCACCAGTCACTCATTAAAATTCTGTCATTGCAAGGTCACGTTGCTCATCTCATACTCTGCAACCCTGGGGAAGAAATTTGGGTGAGAGGTGGGGGAGGAAAAGCGAAAACTTCCTCCTTGTGCTGTAACCAAGAATATATTCATCAACAGCAGGGCACATATTTTGATTTCAAAAGAGCGTGCCATTTCTTTTTCAGGGATAACGGATTCCCTCCTGGTGCTGTGTCATGGTGTTTGCATGTTAGAAGTGTAACACGGGGATAACGGGTGACTTCCAAATTGGATAAACAACGCCTCTGAGCTTTTGCTTCTCCCTTTAATAGTCTGAGAGAAATGCAAAATACCAGAGAGCATAAAGAGTGGACTGTGTCCCAAGCTGCACTTGGCACAGCCTGGTTAGGAATGCTGCAAAGGAGTTCTGCAAGCTGCTGGGAAGAGGCAAGGCCAAGGTTTTAGGTTCGATCCCCGGATGAGCCATTCACTTAAATGATGATCCTTGTGGGTCCCTTCCAACTCAGACTATTCTGTGATTCTGTGTAACTTTTTTAAGGAGAACACATCAGTGATACATGATCTGCAGTCAGAAGCTGGCCAGGTCACCACACTGGCTGTCCCATCTCTGAACCATGATGAGTCAGAGCAAGTCCTTCGTAGGCTTTGGCAAAGAGAGAGTCAGGGGCTCTTGGACTGAGTCTGCAGGATTAGATGAAAGGTGGTTTAGACAGAGCTGGATGAGCCTCCAGTGTGCACTTCCAAGCTTGGAGCTCAGAGCTGTCATACCTGAGGGTGAATTGTGTAGGCAATGAGCTGGTGTGACCTTTGAGTACAGTCACAGTTGTATGGTTAGCTGAAGGTATGGACATACCCTCTGTATTTCTGTAGCTTTGTAGAAGCATATTGCTAGGGACAGGGAAGCTGGTTATGTTATTGTACCTCATTAGGTGTTAGATGCTTGAAAGCATGTACTGGCTAGAACAGATGAGGATGGTGAATGCCAGCTTCCACCCGCAACTGAATATACCCTGTCCATGTTTGCAGCAGTGTTCATCAGGAATAAGTGGCAAAATCTCTGCAGAGAAGGCTGACAAGTGCTGTATTTTGCTTTTACTGTATCAAAGCAACATAATTAAGTGTTAAAAAATATTTGCTATGAATGTGAAGATTCACCTATGACATTATTCTTTTTGACTGCTTAAGCTCTAGTAAATGATACACACTTTTTGACAAAAACATAAGGCCCCAAAGCTTAAAAACATGGCTGAGATGGAACTTGGCAAGGGATCTCCACCTGATAGTGAAACATCATTGTCTGTTGGAGCTGGGTGCATTTGTACTTCAGTCATCTTGGTCTGCTCCATCGCCATGGAAGATTAGAGGGAGCTGAGCTTTCAGATCCATCCCTTCCTCTCTGCGTATGACCTCAGCCTTCATCTAGAGGTGTGTTTGAGTCTTTGGATCATTGGATACATCATCACCCATGTGCCCCTAGTCCTTCTTTTGGATTCTTCCTCCCTCCATAGAACAAGAGGCTTCTTCCACCTTCTGTTTCCTGTAACTCAGGAAAATACCACTTTGGGAAATGCAGAGGCCCTCAATTTTAATCACAGCATACATCAACCTTTATAATGCTCCTGCTGTACACAAACCAATGGAGTTCTTGTAGTCTCTTTGATTAGCTTCAGGGAAATGAAGGGTGCAGCATCCCAATGCTGGAGATGCTTTTGGCAATGAGACGAGGGGCGGTGCTACAAGGGCAGCTATGTAGAAAATGGGAAAACTCATAATAGCAAAGATTATGTCATCTTCTGAATGAGAATTGGGGATTTGGTTTTGTGAAAATCAGATCACTTGTGGCTACCAGTGAAATTAAGTCATGCTTCTGCTTTCACACGTAGGCATTTCAGGACACTGGGCAGTGATGGAAAGGGTTTCTTTTATTCAATTACATTTGCTATTTCCATACAGCCCCTGCTTTATTAACTGCATATGATTTCCTTCTTTCACTGATTAAATAGTTCCTCGCCTGGTTTCTTTGCTTCTGGGAGCTTGAGAGGTCATTGTTTATAAAAGGGAAAGAAGAAGTATTGTGCTGTTAAGCAGACAACTCCCAACGCATATGTTCAGCTCTGCATCTTTGAGAGGGAGGCCCTGATGCTGCTGTGAGTGCAGAAGGGCAGAGCTTTCACTTAGATTCAGATGTGACCAGGACCCTCTTCCAGGCTTCATATATTGATGAAGCTCTGGGCTTATTAATTAGCTTTTTCTGAAACAGGTACCCTTAGTCCAAATGTGCCAGGTTGTGAAACCCCTACTCCCACCGAGTTTTTCTCTCCCTGTGTTCCTTCTGATCGTTTGCAGGAGCAAATTTGATGAAACACATTTGGGTAAGAAATGGTTCTCTTGGTCTGTGGTAGTTGAGAAGAAAAGTCATAATTGGGATATCATCCCTCAAACTGATGTCCAAAAAAGTATTTTGAATGGCCCAGCTATATTAGTTCCAAAAGGTGTATATGGGCAGTTTCTTTCAAGATCTATGATTTTACATTGTTTTATGTAAATCGAATTTCATTTTCAGAACCAACCAAGCAAAAAAATCCCAAACATCTTTTTTATGTCGAAAATGCTCGTATGTCCAAAACATGTCTGTTTTAAAAGAATTCTTCCAAAATTCTTAGAAGAAGAGTGGAAACTAGCTCAAAAGAACTCTTATTTTCTAATACCAAAGTTTTTTTTCTTTCCAACCTTCATTAGTGAAAAAGTATGGTTCAAACTAAACAACAGTGCCACAGTCAGCAATTCAGTATCTTCCTTTTAAAGCAAGGCATCTCTCCAGGATCATGTCAAGACTGTCATCTGAACCTTCGAGGCAATGTCTGTAGCAGGTCTAGACTTGGGTTGCTGTGAGGAAGAAGACATGATCCATTTTTCTTACTTTGGGTAGTTATTTGGGACTCAAAAGCCATGTGACAGTTTGGTGTGGTAAACAAACAGGAACTGGAGCCACTGGTGCAAGTGTGAGTATCCTGAAAAGACTGTTATCCCACTAGACAAATTAATTAAAATCCAGTCTCGGGAAGGAAGATGTGGGCCACAGAGAAAATTCTTGCCATCCATAAAATTTGGAAAAAGCAATAAACCAATGTCAGCTTTCCAATTTTTCTTTTAAGAAATGAGCCTTAGAAGTAGTTATTAACAGTTAAGATGTATAATGTGATAGAAAACTTAATGTCTTTTCTGTAGCTGTGGGTCTTGACTTTTTCATTTCTGACCACATTCTTCCCTCAGTCTTCCCTGTCCTGAAAGAAAGAGACCAGAAGATTTGTTCTGAATTTCCAATTCTGTAATTATACATCTTTTCCACTAGAGGTGAAATAAAAATAATTTATTATAAGGGAAGGCAACATTTACTTTTTTATATCACTGTACAATGTGCAAGATAACCATTTTGGAAAGTATTCGCATAAATGTCCACAATTTTGAGTACTCAGTGTTCTTTTCAGAGGTGCCTGTTTATATTAATGTAATTTCAATCTGTTCTTATGTTTTTGTAGATCAGGATGTGGTACAATTCTTTGAAGAGAAATGTCTGCTTAGTTTCCAAGTGGAACAGAAAGCAAAATTTGGTCCTGAACTTTCATTTGTAAGTTTTTCACCCAAGCTTGACTTTAAGAAAAAGAGTAGTACTTAGTGGGTTTGTGTCTATGACAAGTCATACTCTTGTCATATGAAACATGACATTGTCATTTTGTAGCCTCAGCTTGCTGCTCCCCAGCACAACAGAGGAACTGTGTTTCACTGAGTGGAAGGACTTAAATAGTTTGCTTTTGTACCTGCATGCCTCATAAACCTTCAAAGAGTAAGCAATAAGCTTTCTGACTCTGTTAGTTCCACTAAAATGAAGGAAAATTTTTACCAATTATCTCTATAATAAGGCAGAGCTAGAAAACTGATCATTAAAAAAGCCCTGGGATTTTATTTTCCTGTTTTCCTGAGTTCTTTGGGGTTTATTTATTCTTCTCTTTTTCGTGAGTCGTGTGCAGAATTCTTTTCCCACAGTGTCCCTTTCTTAGTTACAGAGTGTTGTGAGGGTAGATGGAATCCATTGGCTAAAAAAGGGCTCAGACAGGGAAGAACTCTTGAGCTTTATCCCATGTTCTTACAGAGTTCCCCTACAAACCAGTCACTCTGCGTAGGATTTTCAGTGTAACACGAAGAATTCAAGTTCACTGAGGTTTTTATATCCATCTGCATTAAGTTTCTTTCTAAAATCCCGTCTTCTTTTTGCCTACCAGTAAGATGAGAACAGTCACACCGGAAAAGAGTTTGGATTTGCCTGGCAAATAGTCCTTCATTTCAAATTTGTTTAGTTAAAATACAAAATCCTGATTGCAGTATGGAAAGGAGGCTTCTTTCCCAAAATACCCATCTGAATTAGCCATTTTATCTTAATGGCAGTCCTGACAACTAAAGTATTTGGCTGCTGAGTTCTTCTGCTGTTCAGATCTTAGTTTTACATTCTGTTATATTAGCAGATCATCTTAATGTGATTTTATGTCTCTTATTGTATTTGACAAAACACCATACGTTTATACATCATGTAATTATGGCACTGTACTCTAAAGGTATTTACTTTACAGGAAGCTTCATGACTTTGGAATAAACAACCATTCCAAGACTGAGCAAAACATGGTTGAGTTGCTGTTTGTGACCTGATTTCAATTAATGATGTACTGGCTTAATTGTGGAAGCATTGTGTATGTGCATGTGTGCGTGTGTATTACTGCTGGTAGGGGAGGCCGGGATTTCACTGCTTAGCAGAATGGACTCTTTATGATGCCCTAAACTTGCTGAAACATCCACACAGGGTTCCCAGATATGCTGCAGGAGAGCCAGACTCCTCTGGCATGACAGCAGGAAGTTGGGTAGGATACCCAAAGTACCAGAACTCTACTAGGCACCCTTGTTTAGCCACCCAGAGTCATTTTCTGCCTTAGAACATGAGGCACATGCTTACTCTGTGTGTATCTGTGGCTGTGAGACCATCTCAGAAGCAGAATACATTATCTCATCCTCATCATCTCACATGCTGGAATTTAGAAGAACATGATTCCCCTACACTCTTTGTTTAGAGCACAGTGGAAGGAGAAAGCAGCATCTGCCTGACCCTAACCCATCAAAATCAGTGATGAGCAAAGTTCCTTCCCATATCAGAAGTGTGTAGAAATCCTTCCCACCTGTGACAAATATTTGAGTGCCTGACATTGAAATGTGCTCTGGGCATTTGCTTTAGTCTGCTTGCTCTGGTGAAGCGTTTCACAGTGTGCTCAGACCATGCTGCTTTTGAGAGATATTAATCTGAGAGCTGCTATTTTATTATGATCTTCAAGACACTTCTGATTCTACAGCAAATCTGCAACAACTGGTTTAAAACTCATAATTGACTTCCCAGTGATGTGTTCAGGGGTCTTTTGGGTGCACTGCAGACTAAAGCACCCATTTCCATGTTGAATGTTCTGGTAGCTGTCCACCTAATCATTTCTGCATTTGGCAGTGTTGTGGGTTTTTATAGCAAAACTGAGCATCAAACATAGGTTTATACAAGTATGCAGACTTCTCTGAGATTTTTCAGAATTGTTAGAAGTTCTTGGTAATTTACTTTTGAGAAGTGAGGGTACTTAGTTAAACTGCATATATTGATTTCAGGGTTTTTTATTTTCTCATTCCAGAGTGGTGTTGATACAGTGGTGGGAAAAGGTCCCATCTCTCCATATGAGGAGTTTAACCGCAGCAAGATTAAAAAAAAGCCAACAAAACCCTGTATATTTCTTCTCATTTATTTTTAGTTGTTAAATTGAAAACTCCTAGCGAAAGCTAACAGCTCCATTTTAGAGAAGTTCCTGATCTGTGTAACTGCAAAAGGTGTTTATTTATATTAAATGCAGGGTCAGTGGCAGGCTGGGCAGAGTTATCAGAGAAAAAAATTTATATTTTCAAAAATTATGATGGTGTTTTCAATTAAGAGGAATGTCCTTTCCCACTCACCTTCCCCTGGCCAAGTAATGAGGTTTGGCAAAATGTATTTTGGCTCTTGAGCTTTGATTTTCTGTCTGATATTTGGAGAGTTTTTATGGGAAACTATATATTTCACAAATGCATTTGACCAAGAGAGAAATCTCATTGTTCATGCAAGAAAATTATGGAAAGGGGAACAGAATATTTTTTTTTTTTTTGACAAAACCTGGCTGAAAATGCTGATGCAAACAATAAACTCTCCTTACAGTGAGCAACAAAGTATTGCAGTCTTCTGTGTTCCTGATGGAAGAGAAAAACTGCTTCCTTCTCCCCACTTCAGCACTATATGGGCCTCATGGATCATGACAAATTCTTGATAACAAGCTCAGCAGAAGGATGGGCAATAGTAGGCAAAGACTGCTCACAGTAATCTGTGAGGTTTTCTAAGGAGAAAATGAGCAGCTGTGGGCTCAGCAGCAGCTGTCTGCCTGACCTGAGCACCAGCCTCACGTGAATCTCAGTTGTTTACTGGACCAAATCTCCTAAAGTAAATGAACAACCTTCTCACATCATCAGGGGGGAGATGTGAAAACCCTAGAAGACCTCCAGGGAGATCTCGTATACCTGACTTGGATTTTTGCGTTTTCAGGATACAAAATAATTTCAAAAGCTCTTTTTCCTCTCCATTGGTGTTACAGGGAACATACTTGTTTATTTGGAGAATACAGCATGATATGGGCTGTAAGTGTGGGTGCTGGTTAGATATGAACTGGCTCCCCTGTCCTAAATTATTTCAGCTGAAGAACCATTTGAAAAAACTGTTTGAACATTTGAAAAATTGAAACCATCTGAAGAGTACACACAGCTGATTCCTTACCTGTTCCTGATTCTGAATACTGGAGTAAAAGGGATAAGTACCCCCTTGCTGTTCCCACCAGCCTCTGAAAGTTGGGGGGCAGCTGTGCAATCAAGTCACAGCCTTGTTCACAGCAGGGAACCTGATGCTTTGCCTTAAATGTGCCCTAAAGCACATTACAAGCATGTGGATGTTACAGGGGGGTTGAACAGAAGAAGAGTGACACATGGGAATAATTTGTAATCAATCCAGCAATTTGGATTGTTTCTCCTGAAAACCCATCATCACTTTTTGTAAGCAAGATGACTTCAAATAATCTGCATTTCTCATCTGTTTTCCTTTTCCAACTCCTCCCAAATTTAATTCCTGCGAATTAAATGGTTCCATGATTTATCATTTCTTTTTCTGGTTTGTTGTTAGGCTATGCATAAACATTAGACTGAGCTTAATAACAGTGTGCTTTTTAATCTGAAATTGTGCATTGTGGATTGATGACTGGTGGTCTGAGTAACCAGCAGCTTGTCTTCCTCTCCAAAACTGGTCTTCTGGTTTTCATGAAAATTAATTTCGTTAGGCCAAAGTTTTTGATCTCTCTACAGATCAATTTTGCAAATGAGCCTTCCTGTAACTTTTTACAGTAGTATGTCTTCTTGTAGGAGAATGTCACCTTAATTAGGATGACTGCAGAGATTTCCCAATCTATCGTCTGTGCCCAGACTGCTTAACACAAGTTCTGAAGTGACAGCCTCCCTGCAGACACCCCTGTTTGGTGCTCTAGAGTGCCATGGCTGCTAGGATGAGAAAAAAGGCCACCATTTTGAAGACCTGGTGTCTAGACTTTTGGACTTAAACATATTTGTTTCATTAAAAGGGAAAAGTCTTTCTGACTAGAAGTGAGCTGATTTTCTGAAGTAGCTCTGAGGAAGACAGAAAAGCCTGGTTTTCATTGCTTCTCTCAGATGAGAGTTGTTAAGAGCCTGATTCTCCCTGAATATTAATAGGAGGTTGATGCTTTGAAAGTCAGCCCTCTGGATTAAATAATTGAGACCACAGGCTACAGAATTAAAAGACTAAAATTAATTTTAAAGTAGCATCTCAAGGCCATGATGGTGTAAAAGAGGATATGAAGCCTAAATTCTCTAGTGGTCTGTATCTTCAGTGGTCACTGGCATTAACTGACAAGATGAAATTTAAAACAAATTGCTGCTTTTCTGACTTGAGAAATTTTACATTCCCTTGCTCTTGTTATAAATGCCTGTAACATTATCCAGATGAAAGGGGAGCTGGGAAAAGAGTCCTTGTAGTGCCTGTCTACAAACATATGCACACATGTTGTACTACTTCTACTACTATAGTAAGTACACATTTGTTTCAGCATTTGTATTTTTGCCATGATTTTGCTATCAGCTAATGACTGTAAGTAGCACTGTTACTCTGGGATGTGTGTGGTGCTTCAATTTAAAATCTAAAATCACATTTTCTCGTAATTGCACTATTAAACATGTCTGTACACAAATACTGTCATTTTGATAATTTGGTATTTCTCAAGCTGTTAACTGTGCATATAATTCATACAGGTGATCTGACAATGTAATCAGTCCATAGTAAGTTTAACAAAATACCACCCTGCCAATCCCCCATAAATTTATGAGAAAATGGTCCAGGCCTTCAAGTTCTTAATACATCTTCCTGATTCAGCTCTGTGACAAAATAGCTGCCACCTTTTTATAATGTTATTGCCTTTGCATGAAGGGGTCATATGCGAAGAACTTAAGCTTTTAGCACTTCTTCCAGAGATATATTTTCTTTTGTGGTATGTGCAGACTCTTTATTTGTAATAGGTTGCACAAAGGAATGAAGGTGAGTAAAGACAGTATTGTAGAAATTTTCTTATCATTAGTCACTGGTGGGGAAAAACAGATTACAAGGAAGGCTGTATTGGTAGGCAAGGCAAGGAAAACCTTGTTCATGGCTCTGCCCTAAGAGTTAAGAGGCTCTGCAGACTATTTTTATTTATGGCATTTTTGTCAAAAGTGCTTGGAAGGATGTACACCAGTTTGAAAACCTAACACATTGAAATGGTTGTACATAAGTTTTTCAAGAAACCAGAAGCAAATTCAAACCAAAAGTATTTTAACATTGTTTTGATTACAGGAAAACATGTCAACAATATGTAATTGACCTGAAAATGCCTTATTTGCTTATTATTGTGTGAGAATGTTTCTTTTACTAGAAAACAGTGAAGAGAAGCAGGGAGGTGCTTTTTTAGACCCAAGTTCCTTTAAAATCTGTATGACACACTCCTGTACATACACTACCATGCCTGTCATCACCAACACTATACCAGCCTCAAAACTGTGGGACAATCCCACCACTGAGCCCCCAGGGATCCCTCTTCTGGTCGGATATGACAGTTCAGTCTGGGATGATAGGAGAGGGAATCAAGTTTCATGAAGGCAGGTGATCTGAAGTGCTAAGCCACAGTGAGGGTCCAGAGTTAATGTTTGCTGCCAAACTCTTGTTTATAAGAGGATTTTTTTTCTGTGTGTGGGGAAAGTACTTGTTTTTCTATATATTTTATTAATTGATCAGATTTCTAGAACTTTTTGGCATCATGTGAATTCTGCACAACTGATGCCCTCAAGAGAAAGAGGAAATGGACAGACTTCTGGGGAAATGTCCATTTATAAAATGGGACATCAGAAAGCCTAATGGGTGGAAGACAGATATGCAGAAATAAATTGATTTTCTGTAGTTGTAAGAGCTATTTTGTATCTAATTCAGAGCTTATTACAAAAATTACAGTTAGAGGCCATTTTTAATGACAAGGTCTCATTGCTGCCAATTTTCAGCTCACTGTGGATACTGATTCAAAATTACTTCCATCCATACACGTGTGTACACAGATGGTGAATTACAGATTTAACTCAATGGAGATGCCAGGTGCTAAAAATACAAATTTGGGTAAAATGTGGGAAGGAGAACAGAGTGAAAAAGACTGACAGCTGTTCATTGTCTTGCCTTGACTAAATGTGACTCTTAACAATCTGAGGAAGGAAGAGACCAGGCTAGAAAATGAAAACCTTGACAGAGGTAACCGTCTCTTGCAAAGGCCAGAGACCCACAAATCTGAGTACCTTATAACAAAGCTATCAGGTATCCTCTAGATTTCTTTGTTGTTTTCATGATGTGGAACAACATGGTGCTGATGCTGCGAATACTTCCCTGGATGGTTAAACTGGTGGACTCCTCATCTAACAAGTACTTTTGTACAAGTCTAACCTCAGCACCCGCTGGGTGAAGGTTTATGTGGTTGCATGGTGTACATACACATGACCTAGATTTTCAATGACCAAGTACTGTAATGCCCCATTTTCGGCATTGATCCCGTCAGGATAAACTCCCCAGGCCTGAGCCAGCTGTCAGATGGCAATGGGAAGTTTCTTGTTTCAAGATACCTTGTCCAGACAGAAAAAAAGGTAGAGGAAGAGTTTTGTTTAAACTCTGACCATTCTGATTCAGTGAGATCACACGGCAAGCACAGCCTCGTGGCATTACCTCATTCCCAATTAAAAAAAAATACAGCTCCAGCTTCCATCTCAGAGAAGTACTCATGAAGAAAAGAGGTCCTTCAGCATTTATCTTACATAAGTCTGAGCACAGGAGTAAACACAACCCTAAACATAACCCTGAGAAATAAAAAGAATGTGCCATTGCATTTGTAGCTTGCAGAGGAGAAAGCACAAAATCTCCTGGCAGTGCTGGTGGCCAAGAAAGCATTTAGTGCCATGGTGCTAAATGAAGTCTTTCCCTCTTTCTGACCCATCCAAAACATAGGTGGCTGGTCCAAGCTAACATGCAGGGTCCCCAAAAGGCCAAAGGGAAGACATGTCTGCAGGACAATTCCTCCTGTCCCAAAACAATTGCTTTAGGGTTGGTGCCGTCAGTCTGCACCTGGCAGTGGTGTTTGCTTCCCATGCTGAAGGAACCTAAACAGCTTTGCTCAGAAAAGAGAAGCATCTGGGGTTCCACATGCTCCAAGTCAGATACACCTCTGAAGAGGTTTGACTCCCAGCTGGCATCAGGCCACTGAGCAGAAACACCACAATGAGGGAGAGAACCAGCAGGTGTTGCTTGTGTAAATTCTGTCCTAGTTACTAAGATTAATATACACTCTGCCATCTACTCCTGGCCACAGACCATGCTGACTGTTGGAAACGGGCCTGTGTTCTTTGTTCCGTCTCAAAGCAGATGTGGTCTCCAGGTCATATGGTGAGTGGGAGAATTGCTTGGGGGTATGCCTACAAATATGAAAGGGATAAAAATTCTCTTTCACCAGTTAGAGCTGGTTTGAGTTCTCTATGATGACACTTCCAGGGGAAGAAAATGGGCTGTTAGATCCTCCACTGAAGAAAAAGGAAAGGAAAAAGCCTGCCTGGGAATTGGTAAATTATCTGAGCAGAGCATAAACAGACTTTCACTAACAGATCATGAATTTGGTCATGAGCATAAATTATGCATTCCATGACTTTGAGGAAGAAGGGATGATCAAGAGCTGCCAAAAAGTAGGATTTAAAAGACCTAATGAGCCAAAGCTTCACTTTGATCCTTTCACACATGGTAATTTGCCATGGCCGAAGGAGGGAAGCCCAGGGAACACTGGTTATCTGTGGAGAAGACATGAACAGCAGAAGAGTTGAATCAGAAATGACTTGTTGGCCATGTCCTTTGCAAGCAGTAATTTTTTGGTAAAAATTACCTTGATCAGTGTGAAAATGAAATGCTGTCACTATAGAATACTGAAAAGACTGAAATAAACTTGCTTAATGTAGTTAGGATTTTTCTATCAGAACAACTTTTCAAAGGATGACATTGCTTTACTGACACTGAAATATTTTGCATAATGGCATTGTTTTCAACAAACATCTAATGAAACACAGGAGTGGCCTTTCTGTGACGGCAAGCACCCAACAGGAGCCACAGCTCGGCCCGTCTGTCCCAAACTGACGCAGACATTCAGACTGTCTCAAAGCTGGACATTTGGGACTTTTAAGCTACACAATTCCAACATATTCCTGTCATGTTCTAACTCCAGGACGTGTACCAGCTCCAGACTCCAGCAGAAGACTCTTCCTGGGAAGTCCCTGGGATCTTATAGGATTTTCACTCTCCCTCCATAGATTGAATGGGTCTTTATATCTTAGATATAAAAGACCCCATTCCTGATCCCCCTGTGCTTCTGGCATGGAGAAAGTAGAGAAATCTGGATTTGAGCCTGGGAAGAAGGGAGGGGTTGGGGAAGGTGTATTTTTTTTTTTTTTAATTATTTCTCATTATCCTATTCTGACTTTTGATTGTCAGGAAATTAAAATTAAGCTAATTTCTCCAAATCAAGCCTGTTTTGCTCATAACAGTGTTTAGTGAATGATCTCTTCCTGTCTTTATCTTGGGCTGCAAAACTGAACCCTACAGTTGTGAAAGAGCAAATAAAAGAGCATCATACCTTAAATCTACCAACACACAAGCCAGTCTGATTTCATAGGAGCATTATTTAATCAAGCATAAGAAATACACAGTGTTCTTTTGGTGGCATGGTAGCTTATGTTGGATCTGGGAGATTTTTGTAGGAGTGGGTCTGATAAGATGCTACAACACTGGAGGTTACAAGAAACTTGAGGAGACTGCCCATCCTGCTTCTGCAGCACACCTCAACAAGGTATTTGTAAACATCAATCAAACAATGCATGCTTGATTAGCACCTTAGTAAAATGACTGAGTTACTGAAGGCCTCTAGAAATTGGACTGATAAGTTATATTGTTGTAATCTTCACTTTCTATGAGCAAGGGTTGTATCTCTGAAGAAGTTCCTCCTTTTTTCTTCCAGCAGGCCCTGATGTGCCATGTGAGCACAGCGGTAACAACGCTTCCAAACACAGCTGCTCCGACCAACCAAGCCCAGATCTGACGGGCTTGCTGAAGATATGGTGTGAAAAAGTCTTGGAAAGACTCAAGGGCTAGAAAAAACAAACAGAAAAAGAAAGATCATTTTACTTGATACAATGTACTGTCAGTTTATGGAAGTTCTATAATAGATAATACTGGAAGGCTGAGCGTAAAGAGGCAAGAGTGGTAGAAACTCTCTATCACAAATAGTTTTAAACAAATCTCTTCAGCCCTGACAGTCCATTTCTCAATCTTCATATCCAAGGCTGGCACACAGTTCACTGTCCCCAGTGCTCCTTACGGTTTTGTCAAAACTTCAGACTGTAACCCAAGAAGTTTGATTCTGTCCGACCAAAGGTCCTGCTAGCTCAGCATCCTTTGGCAACAATAACTGAGGCAGAACACTAGGGAGAGCTTAAGAAAAGGTCAAGCCTATTACAATGCTTTCACAAAATACTTACTCAGCCTCCAAAAATTTGCAGGTCTGGGATTTCCTGAACCAGATGTGGTGGTGTTGTGTGTAATAGTCATTGGAGGATTTTTTTTTTCCTTCCATCATCTTTTCAAGCTGCTCTTTGGACTTTTATCACACCTTTTAGCAGCAAAAAGATCCCTGCCTTAACTATGTATTGATTGGGGAAAAAAGCTTCCTTTCACTAATGATGAACCTGCATTCTGTTTTCTTTGATAATTCCTGTGTGAGGAGAGGCAGTAGACAGCTATTCTGTGGTCACTCTTTGCACAAGAAATCCTCTTTCTTTGGTGAATCCAGGGCAGCTTCTCATTTCTAGAGGATCAGCTACCTTCTTGCTTTGTGATATGAAAGTGTGTGTCTGTTTTTCTCTCTATGGCTTAATGAGTTATGAAAACCCTGCCATACAGGGGTCTTGCTTCACAACAGAGGCTGGAAAGAAATCTGTTCAAAATGCACCCATCAATGTGCTGGGTTGAATTTGAAAAATAGGAATACTTGTCCTCTTGGGCCAAGGAAAATTTGGAATCCACATCTCCCAATTATTAGCTCTAAAGATCATTATTAGCAGTAATTACTAGCTAGTGGGGAAAAGAAAGAGCACCTCTATGGGCACCTTCTCTGGGAACTCCTATGGTGGTTTATTTTTGAATGCTCTTTATGCATCTGGACTGATTTAGAGGTACTCAACCGTATTTAGTATGGTGTACCCCCACAAAGGCTGTAAATATCTTCCTGTTGTTTTTTCACTGGTGCCCAGAAAAACAATCCGTATATCCTCTTGGATCATGGTACTTTGGAGAGTATGCTGTTACGTGCACTGTGCTCTGAAAGGATGCTGCCTCCTTGGGCCTGGGTAACGGATGTAGCCAGGAAGCTCCCTGATTTGGTGCAGCCTTCTGACTATCTCTATTAGTATTCTGGGTAGGTAGGGATGAGATTGAAGGAAGAAGTCCCAGGGTAATCTAAAGGGACTTCAGGGCACTGGAGCATTTGGTTAAAGGAGTAGGTGTGCAGGTAGTATTCTTCTTGATTCCTTCGGTACTGAAAGGAATACAAAAACTCAACTGATCAATACATGGCCAAGAGGCTGATGCCATAGTTGGAATTTTGGGGTTTTTGTGCACAGGATCACTTCCCCTTGTTGAACTTCATATGGTTGGTGATTGCTCAGTCCTCTAATTTGTTGAGGTCTCTCTGGAGGGCCTCCCTGCCTTTGAGGGAGTCAACAGCTCCTCCCAGTTTTGTATTGCCTGCTTGTGTTGGATGGGGTACACCTGACTCAGAGGAGGAAAAGGATCATGGCCCAGGAACTAGCAGGAATGATAGCAAGGTCTTTAAACTAAGCTTAAGAGGGAGGATAGTTGGTTTCTGCCATTTTTTACTGTGTTTGTGTCTCACTGGTTGTGTCCCTCTGGATGTTCAAAAGAAACACCAGTGACTTCCACAATCAAAACTAAGAAGACGAGCTAGGAAAGATTCACATTATGGAGTCCCTCAGTCGGTTTTAAGGTATCGTTACTTGTTTTTGTAGTGGTGAAAAGTTCACAGCTCCCACAGATTTCATAAGTCTCCTCATTATTACAGCTTGGAAAGGTTTTTTTTAATGGAAAGGATTGTCAAACACTGGAACAGGCTGCCCAGTGGTAGTTGCCATCCCTGGAAGTATTCAAAAATCATGTAGATGTGGTGCTAGGGAAATGGTTTAGGGGTGGGCTTGACAGTGCTGGTTTTATGGTTGGAATTAATGATGTTAGAGTCTTTTCCAATCTAAATGGTTCTGTGATTCTATAAAACTCGTCCCACTGGGACAGGGAGAATTTCTGGGAAAAAGTCAAGACTGAATCTGTAAATTTATCTGTTTTCATTTCTGAAAGAAGGAAAAAAATGCAGAAAAAACTTAATCCAGGTGCTGAAATATAAGCTCTTGGAAAAGCTCTTGACAGAGCAACTTGTTTTGACAGCTACTGTTAGGTGGTGCCATTAGTCTTCCAAATCTCATGTTTGTTTTCAGGCAGCCATGTGGGTTGTGGTCATTTTACAGCTCACGGTTCTCACGTCAGGGAAGGCTAGGTGTCTGCTCCAGCTTCTGCTCAGAGCAGCTCCCCCCTAACTACACTCTGACACGTGCCTTGGATTCCTGAGGGATGGATTTCCTTACACTCTGTTTGTGACCACTTCTGCTTCAGCACTGTCATACATATAAAAATAAATGAAGCTGCAATTAAAATTACATACTCTTACGCACTGGTTTGCTCTGCAGTGGAAAGCAGAGCTCCAAGCATCAGTTTTTCCCCAGGGACACAACAACAATTTAGTTTAGCATTAAAATGCCATTTTTTCATTGGATTCTTTCCAAGTTTTATTTCTTGTAACCAGCCTCATCATGATCTGAGTAGTCCTGCTTTATTACTCCTAAGATGCTGGTACTTCAACTCAGAACTGCTGCTCTTCACAGACACAGAATCATCAAAATTGGAAGAGACCTCCAAGACCATCTAGTTCAACTGTCTACCCAGCACCACAAAAATCACCCCTAAACCACTTTCTTTAAAAGCAAACAAGCCAGGTCTTGAGAGTAGGATGGGGCCAGATTTTGTGTGCTCATTCCTCATTTTGTCTTGTTCTCTTCCTCTGCCTTGCCTTATTTTCAGATAAGAAATATCTTAAGATCGCTTCTTCTCAGCAAAATTGCAAGGGGTTGAGTGACATCTGAGGATTATCAGGGCTTTTTGAACAAGGTTGAATTTCATTCATTGTGTTGATCTTTCAGAATAATTAAGGAACTACTTTCCTTACCTCTGTGTTAAAAACATGGGCAGAATTTAATGGATTTTCTTTTTCTGAGGACTATGTACTCCTCTGGGAAAAGGCAAGAGTCCAAGAGGCAACAGAAATTAATTGTTGAATGGTAAGTATTTTACCATTTCCTTCCCCTTGAAATGCCACTTCAGGATTCAGAATTCCTGAAAGTTGTGGTATTTGGCACTTTGTCTGAGTTGTACAATTCTAGCAATAATATGAGTTTAGGAAACTAATGTCTTTCATTAAAAAATATGTATACTTATTTCTGGTCTTGATCTGGCTGTTTCAAGAGCTTTTATTTCAGCACCTGGACTAAGTCTTTTCTGCATCTCGTTCCCCAGTCTGTCCATACATCCAGGATTGCCCCATCTCAGGTGCAGAATTTGACACTTCCCCTAGTTGAACTTCACATGGTTGGTGATTGCCCAGTCCTCTAATTTGTCGAGGTCTCTCTGGAGGGCCTCCCTGCCTTTGAGGGAGTCAACAGCTCCTCCCAGTTTTGTATTGTCTCTAGACTTGATTAGGATCCCTTCCAGTCCTATGTCCAAGTCATTTATGAAGATGTTGAAGAGAACAGGACTGAGGATGGAGCCCTGCAGAACCCCACTAGTGACAGGTCACCAGTCTGATGTCACCCCTCACTATAACCATTTGTGTGGCACCCATGAGCCAGTTGGCTCACCCATCTCATGATGTGTTTATCCAGCTGTGTGCTGGACATTTTGTCCAGAAGGGTGCTGTGACAGACAGTATCCAAAGCTTTACTGAAATCCAAAAAGATGACATCAACTGCCTTCCCTTGACCAACGAGGTGGGTTATCTTGTCATAAAAGGAAATCAGGTTTGATAAGCAGGACTTTCCCCTCATGAAGTCATGCTGGCTCTGACCTATGACTGTGTTGTCTTTCAGGTGTTTTAATACCTCCCAGAACAATCTTCTCCATAATGACAGGCTTGAAGTCCAGCACTTTTTCTCCCCAGTTCTGGTCACTAGCTGACCATTTGGGTCAGATTCTGCTATTAGTAGGCTAGTATGGGTGGCACTGATACTGGTAGGATCTTTTGTAACAGCATCATATCAGATATGTATATATATCAGACCAGAAATGTGAAAACAAGCAGGTACAATTTGGGACTATATTAAGGAAAAAATCTGGAATAGAAGGACTTTTTATCTTCTCATATGACAGACATATTCCAAGTTGTAGGCAAAAAATTTTACATTTCACCTTTTACATTTATCCAAAATGATAATATTACCTGGTTCTTGCAGATATGCATAGTCATACCCCAGCTCTCTTGAGGGTTTAAAAAATTCTCCATTTCTGTAAAGAGGGATGAAGGGGACCATGTAATTTTCTCGATTGTGCCCAATTGGTGCATTGGCTGCTGGGTAAACTTCTAGCATGGGCCTATGTCTTCTTAACCATCGTTCAAAAATGCTGTGGAAGAAAAAGCATGTTAATTAATGATGGAGATTAGCAGAAATTTTCTTCTTGGACATTAAAAGAAAGTATTGCTTTTTTTAAAAAATTCTGGAGACAGAGTTGCATGCAATGTCTTGTGTTTATGTGTGTATAATGCTTTCCAAATTTCCAAATTTGGGCTTATCCACTTCACTGCTGAGTTCCTATGCAAGCCTAAAAAAAGCAAATGCCTATGGTGCTGCAAAGAGTCTGAATGTGCTTTTAAATTCCATAAATGTAAATCACTCACTCTCTGTGCTCAACAGTTCATGTGGATGTGAGGGATAGAGAGAAATGGATTAAAGACCTCAGTCCTTCCTCCTCACTCTCAGAAACATTTGTAGCTGGTTGTGAATGGTCTTGTTTCTAGCTGCTCTGTCCTGTTCCCCTTCCTCTTATTTCTTAGCAAGGGTTTTCACACCTGCAATAAAGTATGGTTACACCATGATCCTTTGCACACCACCAAAGGAGTGGAAACATCTGAGAAGGAAGAGATAAGCTATATGAGCCCAAAATCTTGACAAAGCAGGTCAGCTCTCAGTAGTGTCTTTCTCCAGCCGGAGCTTCTTCACTGACCTTAGTGTCTGCACTATTGTTTAACACACTCCTCTCTTCCAGCTGCTGTTGTGCAGCTTTATTTTACCTCTTCTTATATGTATTATCCCAGAGGTGCTGCCAGTGTCACTGATGGGCTCAGTTTTGGCCAGTGGCAGGTCTATCTTGCAGACAGCTGGAACAAGTTCCAACTAACATGGGAACAGTTTCTGAAACTTTCTGACACCTTCTGATGGAATCCAGCCCTGTAGCCCCCTACTAAAACCTTGCCATGTAAACCCAATGGAAGCTGTTCCCCACACCTCCAGCCTCAGCTGCTCCATTCCATATTTCTCTTCCAAAATATCTTCCATTAGCTTTCTGTCACCACGGGGCTGTGTGTCTGTTCTTTAACTTGGAGGCAGAAAGCTTAAAGGCTGCAGTAGGGGAAGAGTTTATATTGACATTTTCAAGTCAACTCCTGGATGTGTTTGGAAAGCAAAATTAGGAACCTTCCAAAACATTCTCAGTTTTCCTCCCTTTGAGCTTTTTCTGTTCAACTCTTCGCTTTCTTTCAATCCTCAAATCCTTTCTCTGTTCCTGCTGTGTTTATTCACCTGAGTGTGCCAGGTTGGAATAGGGAAGGTGGCAAAATGCTGCAGGGCAAGCAGATGCAGGTATCTTGTGCATGAAGAAAGAGGACTCCATACTAAATCAGAAGATACTGATGGGAGGTAATTATTAACATCAGGCTCAGGGAGGGATCACTGGATTCATTTATCAGTTATAAGGGATAGAAATGGTCGAAAGAGAGCTGTAAATTGTGCTTTAATGGAGATCTTAGCTCAACAGTTGCTCCTCCCCAACACTGGCCACAGACAGGAGGACATGAACTTCCCCCCTGTCCCCGTCCACCGTTCCCCCCCAGCTGTTCAGGGACTCGGGTTATCCCAGAAATACATTCCATAAATGCAGGTGCTCAGGGGCATCAGGTTATCTGCCGGTATTCTGCCAGTAGATTTCTACCTCTTGTTTTTGGGCAGAAATGTTGAGAAACACTCGGCGTAGCCCACCAAATTAAAGCCCTCTCACACTCATCAAAATAGAGGTAGAGCCAAAATCTTGTTTCTCTTTTTAGGGTTAAAAACTCTAATAAATGGAAACATGACTGTGATCATACACCTTGTCTACCCTTTACAATGCAGGTACTAATTTTAATTAAAATCTTCATTTGTGTCTCTCTTCCTCTGTTAAATTCATCAACCCTGTCTGGAAAAACTCTTATCTGAATAATAATATTTAGTTGAAGCTTTCAGATGGATAAATTTAAGCAATATGAAGACTTCAGCTGGAGTTATCTCAAGAAAGTTTGAACAGAATCTCTGTAATCTTTGGAGAACAGCATGAAGAAATCCAGTAATCGCTAAAAAAGATGTAGAATATAAAGGAGTAATTTAGCTTGAGGAGAGGTGGGATGTGGGGGAGTGCTGTACTCCAGTCTTTTCCCTGCCTGTCTTTTACTCATGCCTTGTGTAAAGTACCCTGAGCGTTACTGCCTTATTTTCCTAGCAGTTGTAGATGGGAGCTGAGATAGCTCTTCTCTGCAGCACAAGGTTGTTAGAGGTACAGAGGTACTCTGGTTGTAGGAACATGGTAGTATTTTAAGAAGACAGAGATAGGACCTGTATCAGGCTTTTAGAGTCTGGTGATGATCTGTACCCTAACTTTGGAATGCTCAATCTGAGGTACTTCCTGGTTTTAGAAAACACTGAGAAATCATGATCTGAAAATCTGAAGGGCTGATGAGCACAAAGTTCAGAGCTAAAAGTCACCATTTGCCTGAAATAGCTTTGCAAGACATGCCCTGAAATGCAGCATCCTCTCTGCATGTGTTAAGTGTTGCTGTTGCATAAGAGCTTTCAGTGAGAATCCTTAGGCCAGTAATCTTTCAAGCAGAATGCAAATGTAAAAAAATTTCCGTGGAAATGAACATATGTACTTTTGGATTCCTTCTTTTGGATTCCTTCATTTGCAGAGTGGTTCCCACATGAGGTATCAAGCTTTGCTTAGCAGCAGCAGGAGCACTGAATTGCCTGCCCTTGCAGCTGAATATTTAGATTCAGATGCAATCATATGCCTCTAAATCCTGATAGGATGGGTTTTGCTGATGCACAAAATGTGTAGCACAATTCATTGAGTTGTTTGGGAGCAGTTCTCTCCATTAGCTGGTACAAGAACTTATCATCTTGGCTGAAATCTCTTTCATTGAACATATCTGTATGCCACCACAGAAATCTCAGAAACATCCTTTAAAGTTTAAGAGTCACATTTTCTTTTACTCCCTTCAGAACAGTGTGTGCATTTATCTTGTAGTAATCTTTTGTTTTTTGCTTTTGGGTTTTATTTGACATTTTGAAAGATTAGGATCATATTCTGCTTGCTAATAAAGTGATTTGGTGCATTTGCATTTATTATTTCAATTTAAAGGCTTGTTCCCAGCTTGTTCAATAAGATGGACTCAAAACACTATTTTGTTTTTCTTGGCCAGATAATGCATTATGATCTGTATTTTCAGGAGAGTGTTCATGGATTTTTTTAAATTTTGTGCAAGAAAACTGACAGATTTAGTATATCAGTAATATTTTTACATGTACTTCATGTGTTTGTATTTCTCCTTTTAAGGGGGGCACCTGCCTTACTCATATTTTGTAAGTTATGGAAGCAGAAACTCACTCTTGCTTTTCAAGAACAGTTTCCCAGCTTACTGGAAAAAGAAAACTCCCAATTGCATCCCACTGGGGAGAAAAACCCATGGACAGGGCATAACTTCAGCTGTATTTCTATTGGTAAAATACAAATAGTTCTTCTTGGCCACCATAAGCCATTTCATATCAGAGAGTTATATTTTTATGACTCCCCAACCAAGACCATTAACTCCCTTCATACATTTTTAGGGAAAACTGAAATCCTGAAGTAGCCTATGTCTTTTGCTGTCAGCCAGGTAGTGACACTGGCACAGTGCTCCTGTCCTTGGGGACTTAATTGAAAAGATTTGGGCCCAAAAAAAAGGATATTAGGAGAAAGTAATCACACTCTCTTTTGTTTCAGAGTACTGTGACCACTGCATCAAACATTGTAGAATACTTTTTTTCTTCAAATAAGGTGCTTTCTCCAGCCCTGGCTATATTTAAGGCAGTTAGCATCAAATATTTTCTGTCATGCAGGAAACCACAAGCCAGAAAGAAATCAGTGTTTGCATTATCAGATGTTGATGTGCTTACAGTTGACAGAAGTTTTTCTTTTCTTCCCCTAAAAGCAGTCATGTAAGTTATTTCCCTTTAGTATCTTGAAAATGTGTGCTTGTTTCCTGTTCTTTTCTCAGGAGCTACAACCTTGGAAGAGCCTAGGTCTGCAGGATTAATGCTACATGCAGAGAGACAAAATGCTGAGGTAATTAGCTGGTCCCTTCATGGAGTGACAAAGCTCCTGGGAGAAAAGCCAGGTTTGTGGCAAAGCAGCAGACCTTAACTCCCTAGAATTGTTGGTTATCTTGGCAATCCGCTGCTCTTATGTTCTCTTCATGTGAACCTCTGCATCCTTCCCTGGACCTGAGAGCCTAACAAGGCAGGACCATGAGGTAAAGGATATCTTCAGGGCATTTTTTTTTTCATATTGCCTCCCTTTCTTGACATAATTTAACTAAAGGTAAAAAAACATATCTAAAGACTCAGATCAAGGCTCTGCTATATCCAATCTCCATACTAATTCCGTGCCAAAAAAAAGATTACTGGACATAAGTTTAGTGAGGAGAGAAATCTCTCTGGCTCCTGCAGAAATCTGGTTGGTTGTTTGCTTTCTTCCTCAGCATCTAGACAAAGAGAGCAAGCAGATAAGTAGCTATTTGTATAGCTGGAAGTGATATTTTCCAGAGACAGAGACTTTTTTAGCATTGCAATTCCAGCTAGACTGGCATCACTCAGGAGATGTTGGCAGTGCTAAGGGAGCAGATGGGATGTGAGTATGGTGGGAAGACAAGGCGGGATAAAGGAAAAAAGAGAAGAGCTAATCAAAAGTTGTTGGGAATTTTATTCAGAGAATGGAAATGGAGAGAACTTGGCCTGGGATTAACAACAATAAACTATAAATACTTGAGGATGATAGGTCAACCTAGAAGGGTCACAGTCAATCAAAGCTTAAGAAAGAAAAGTTTAAAACATGGAAAATAACTAAATTAAATAGAGATTAGTCTCCTGATAGCCCTAATGACCTTTATATTTCTTCAGCAGCAAGCAAAAATGACTTGGAAAGGGTAGTTTTTATTTAAAGGCATTGGGCGGATTAAAAAATAATTCTGTCTAGATTAGAGAAAATACTGTTTGCATCTGGAAGGCTTCTTCCTTCTCTTGAAGAAATCAAAGTCCCAAAACTGAACGTCCCAAATAAGAGGCCCAAGAACTGAAAGAAACTGGAGAATAATTTGAATTTTGAAAGATGCCCCGTCTCACACTTAGTGCTCAGAAAGGCTCAGTCTCTCTAAAGTGTGTTTCCAAAGTAAAAATTATTTTGTAGTGGGTGTAATATTGAAGTAATTACTAGATTATGATAATCAGCACCCTATGCAAAGATTATTTTTGTAGTAGGAAATAGAATTTTAATACTGTAGAATGGGATGGATTAAGACAACTGTAGATTAAAATAAAGCTCAGCTTTGTATTTAAACTTTGGAAAAATTGATCATGGGATATGATAAATTCACTGTCACTTAAGCCATCTGATTCAGTCAGAAGCCATGTTTGATGCAGAAATAGCTAAGGAAGGTCATCCAGTCAAAAGGATTACCAAAAAATCATAAAGGTAAAGAATATTTTTCCTGTATATTGGAGAATTTTTAGAGACTCTTACAGGCCTCATTTTACCATACACAAAATAGGCAGAGAGTAAAAATAACTTACCTAAATTCATACCAAACACACTGTAGTGGAGTGGGACCTCAGCTGTGGGGCCACTTTGTACCAAATGGTGGCACCCCCAAGAGATAAGTTATACCATTGCAAAGCATGGAGTCTTGATTTTATTTAATTTTTTTGCTATATATCTCTATACAGATCACTGTAACTGCTGATGAGCTTAATACTTGTGTGTACCACCTCTAATAAGTTCCAAAGAACTGGTATGTGGTAAAAAGTAATAATGACGCCCACCTGGTATGCTGATGCTTTGTCAGTTTAAATTTTCATTCAGGGAAAATATACTTTGCTTTTGCAAAACGTTTTATTGTGGTACGGTGAAAATTAAAGCCATCTATAAAAGACATGGATATATTACTTCTATTTAGTTGCATATGAATAGACTCAAGTACTTTCTTTGTTCTTCTCAATACATATCAGGTTATACAAAATGAAATTAAATAAGCCGTAGTGGAAAATTAATTAAAAAACCCAAACAAACCCACCTTGGTTTAACGAGTGGTGGGAAAATAGGATTGATTTGAGGATGATTAAAAAAAGGCCACCAATATATATTTTCTTACTGAAAATATGAATTCATATTATTTTATGAGTAATATATGCAAGGGGATTATGACTAATGAAAGGATGAGCCAAGAAATAACTGGGTTTATGTTGCCGGTGGGAAATATAAGGGAGAGTATAAAAGCGTTGCTGTATATAGGCTGAATTTCTTCCTACTGTTCCAGATAGTGTTGAAAAAAGATGTTGCTCACAGGAAGGAAATCTTAAAATCTAGAAAAAGTAGAGTAAAACACTAAGAGTAGTCATTTTCTTTATCCTTTTGCAAAGTGTCCCTTCTAAGGGCTGTTTGCCAAGTGTGCTACCACAGTCGTGAGCAGAGGTACTCTCGACTGACTGAGTGTAAGAGGAGATACCAATATATTACCACATACCAATATCTTAAATATCCACTTCTAAGACTGAGCCGCCTCGGAGGCACTGGCTCGTAGTGTAAACTAACTGTCCCTTCAGGAAGATTTAACAGAAAAATTTTATTCCAGTGTGTTTTACCTTGCAGTGAAGGACAGCTAGAGGGAGGTGAAGGGGGAAGAATAGGGTTCAGTACCTCTGTATAAATTCCTCTGTCACACAACAAGGAACAAGAGTGGCACTGCAGGTATGCCCAGCGGGAGGACTACAGTCACCTTATGGTGAAGTCTCATGGTCACTCTGGGTCCTTTGCACTGCAGGGGACACAGTATGGGTTTCCTCCTGCCTCCTTGTCCTCATTTTTCTTCTAAGCATTTACACAACCATGCCATAAGCAGGATTAAGAAACTAATTTGGTTTGAAACCAAACCTCTCCTTTATTTCCATTTGTTCTGGGATAGTTTAGGTGAGATAAAGCCATGGATCTGACTAATTATTCTTTTGTGTGATGGCCAGTACCAGCACAAGGGAGAATCTGAGGTGAACACCTATGGGTAGTACTAATTACCGAGTAGGACTTTTTCTTCTTCGTAACCTTTGAGCCAGGTCAAACTGACTTAAAGCAATATTGAAATTGTGCCCCTTGTTTCTCAACAGCCTGATAAACCTGTGCCTCAGCCAAGCCTGCACTTAGTATTAACCATTCAGCTGCTAGACAGCCACTTTGTAAGCCACTAATAAATTTGTCAAGTTCAATTCCAAAGCCATGTCCTTTGTTGTGCGAGGTTTGACACAGAGACTTTCACTCCTCATCTCCAGTTGTGAGACTGAAGCGAGGTCAGACTGACTGTGCCAGAAGGAAGACAGAACATTGTTGCTTGGAGCTCATTTATATAATTTATTTCAATATCATGCGATTTGACATGCTGTAGAAGAAATCTGGCAAGCAACATGTATTTGCATTTGGAAAGAAAAAGGAAACAAATTGAGGAAAGCTGAAATGCCAGCCCAAGGACTGTGATTACACAGTAGTCATCACTTTAAAAGTTGGCACTAGTCAGCTGGTACCGCAAAGTCACCTCAGGTAATTCCCATCCCAAGCATTTGGGAGAAAGATTGGTGCTTCAGTCCTGGAAGAGGTGCTGATGCTGAGGCTGTAAAGTCAAGGCACTACACTGTTTGCCAATGTATGCAGTTATATTGCAGTATTCTTTGTTGTTCTTTTTGTTTTAAGTTGGCTAAAGATACTACAGGGACTCTCAGGAAGGTTGTAAACAAATTACGCCGTTACAATGCAAGTGTTTGATTAAAAATGAAGATGCTGCCCTCAGTTATTGTGAAAACCCATCCAAAGCCTTTGAGGCTGTGTCTCCCACTGGTGAATCACTGCTGAGGATTACCCTGGGTTACAGTACTTATTCTGTCTAGTCCCAGCTTCTGGAGAACATCCAGGGGCTTCCATCATCCATTCCAAGCTGCAGCATGCAGCAAGCATCTTTGGACAACATCGCCTCTTCCCCAAACCCTCGCAGTACCTCTGTGAAGTTACTCCCATGCCAGTCCCTGGGCCAGCCACCAGAGAGACCTGTTTATGCATGCATGCATGTGTGTGTCTGCCTGCGGGTGAGGCAGCTGCAGGTCAGGGATCGGGTTACTGGGTAGACTGGGTAAGGCCAGTTACCGGGGAATCCGGACTGTGCATGTATATATCTCTATATGTATCTATATTTTCCCATAACAGACTTTCATTGTGGTCAGCCAAAGAGGTAAAGAGGATGAGGCTGTTGGTAGCATTGGAATTTTGTGTGAGGGCTGCATTTCTTGCATTGATCTGTGCATCTGGTCAAGCATGTTTGCGTATATGCGTACTGTTCATATGCATATATGTTTGCATATATGCATACACATATATATGCACTAGTGTGTGTGGGTGAGGTTGTGAATACATGCTCAACCTCAATACTGGCTGCACCCAAGAACATGAAGCTGTGGTAGCAATACCAGCTTGGGCTTCTAGATTTGTCAACACTTAAAAGATAGACTTGCACAAAACAGAAAAAGAAGGATGTTTTAGCCTGGTGGAGCTGTCTTCTCACATAATGCTGTGCTTCTGATTTTTTTTCTCAGAGCATATATTCCCATGTAGATCAATTATATGCCTCTGAAATATGAATATTCATTTTCAGGAAAGGTCTGGCCTACTTTATTGTTTCCCTTTACTTCATCTTCTAAACCAAAAGTGGGGACTTTTTTGTGGACTAGAGTGGAATAGACCACCTGAAACACGGAGGGGCAACATGCAGATGACAAAAAGTCTCTTCCTTGTTCAGCAAGATTGACACTGGCTGCAGGCTGTCTCCTGAAGTACCATTCTCTGAGTGAGGTATAATAACATACACTATGCTGACACCTTCCCACCCACTACAAAGTACCACCAGAGCTGGGGAGCCGTGTGACACCTGAGGATCTTGGCACTGCTTTGCTTCATGGATCTCACTACAAGCATTCCATCTCCTTTGTTCTCACTGCACAAACTGGATGTTTGGAAAGTGTCAGATAAAGGAAGCAAGAGGGAGGGAGTTGACAAGGGTGTAGTCCCACACAAACAATCCCATATAAAACAAAATCAGTGCCACTTTGCCTATGTCTCACTTTCTTGAAAACCTCTAGGTTACTGCAGCTGCTGTGTTCATAGACTCATAGAATATCCTGCTTTGGAAGGGACCCACAAGGATCACTGAGTTCAGCTCCTGGCCCTGCACAGGACATCCCCAAGAGTCACACCATGTGCCTGAGAGTGTTGTTCAAATGCTTCTTGGTACTGTGACCACTTCCCTGAGGAGCCTGTTCAGTGCCCAACCATCCTCTGGGTGAAGAACATTTCCCTAAACTAAGGAACTGTTTTCTGAGCTTCTCTTTTTTAAACCCAGACCTACCTTGACACAGTTCCATGCCATTTATGAAATATTTTTTTAATATTCCCTCTACCACTGTGATTTAGAACTTTTCCTCTTTATCCACAAAACACCCTCAACACATCTGTAGGACTAAGGGAAGAGAAGGGTCTCAGACTTTCCATCTGAAAATTTTCCTCTTTATGTCAAACAACTTGAGCATCCACAGCTGTTTGGAGAAGATGCAGTTGGATCTCTCATTGCTGCTTTACATGCTTATTTGGCTGCAGAGGGCTATATAGCTTCCCCTCATTGCTCCAATAATCATGTAGTCCTCCAAGTGTTTCTCCCCTAGAATTAAAAAAGTCACCAGGTCCTCAAGCCTCTCTTGTGAAAAGAAGCTGCTCGAGCACCAGAGTCCTGCAGAGAATTCAGATAACAATGATCCTGAACAGAGATCACTGCTGGTGGTGTAGGACCAAATGTGGTTCCTCTCTCGGGGAGAGTTGCTGAAATCCTGCAGTTCTATTCCCCATTCGCTATCACAATTTCCTTTGGTTACATTGCAAACTGCTTAACCCTTCCCAGGAAAGTCATGTAGCTACTTGGGGCTTCAAATCCATTGCATATAAGTCTGGGCATTCCTACCACAAACCTTAACAAGCCGGGTAGTCCTGTAACCTACTTTCCCAGTAAAGAAACCTTACTGAAATATTACTATGTTTTGCCTTCTCAGAAAACTGTGTAGGATGAAACAAGAAGTGCTGAGCCCAGCTTTGGTCAGTTGCTGTTATATTACCATGTAAGGATCTTTATTTCTACTAAAGAGGAAGATAATCAATAAGCTAAGCTTGACACTAAGGACGAGAGCTTAGTTGGAAAAAATGTGTGGGAATCTGTGCAGAGGAATGTCCGTATTCTCTAGCACAGGACTAGGTAGGGCCTTAGCCTAACCCAGTTATTGGTAAAATAATCTAATTCCTGTGGGAGCTTACTCCATACCTCTGCTGGAAAGAAATGAGTTTTAATGAGGATTAGCTGTGCTGAAATTCTGTCAGATATCTGATCTAAACTCTGTTGTTTTTCTTAGTCAAGTCAGCCTTTGTTTAACACCAATGAAAGTTGTAAATAACTTTTCTGAGGTACAGGAGAGAAATTCTTGTTCCTTAAATAGCTGTCATCACATGTGGTTTCACCCCTTACTGTCAAACCAGAGCAATGTTTGGCTAGAAATATTTGTTTTCCATTCAGATTTAGGTCTCCAATACTGTCCAACACTGCAAACCCTGAGTCATAGATGAGACATAATGGAGTGTCCTGTGTGCTTTGTAAATAAGGAAATACAAATTCAACCATGTGCTGCATTGAAAATGAAAGAAATTAGCATTTGATGGAATGTATATCCTGTGTTAAATTTCTCAGATTCATTTTTGCCATGGTTTGTCACTAATACAAATCATCACTTGAAGTTGGAGATAGTAAAAATGCCAGCTGCTCCAAAGTTTAATAACTGCTTTCCCCTGAAGAGAAAGATAACAAGCAGATTAAAATGGACTGCTGTGGAGGTAGCTGGACTGACAGTATGGAACCCAATTTTGTGCTCTGCAATTCAGTTCTTTTGAGACTTAAAGATTGTCATTATTGAGGTTCACAAGGGCATATAATACATAAATCACATCTATGGAGGTGAAGCGATAATTTCTTTTGATGAATAGGAGGTAGCTACATGTGGGTGAGAAAAGTACCATGATGTTTTGTGATTTTTTACAATTTGAACAATTACATCAGCTGTTATCGCAGAAGTACTGCAGGAAGGAAATGCTAGCTGTCTGCATCAGAGCTCATTTCGATTGCTGTGCCGCAGGGAGCTTCCTCCTCCTCCAGCATTAAGAGAATAGGTGAAGACTAACCCTGCAGCTCTTGTGAAGTTTCAGGGCAGTGTAACCTTTCCTTTTAAAAACCACTAATTGTTTGCAAAATATGTGGTGTACGAAGTGACCCATTCATTAATTGAGTTGGCTGAACTAAAATCTTGCAGTAAGACTGATATGAAACCTGCACTTTAAATGGGGCTATTTGAATTGAACCTGCTATATAATTGACTTTTATGAACAGAATGGATCATTACAAACATCTAGCCTGAATAATGACATGGCAGGTGAGATTGCCAACTGCTGTATTTCACATATGATCCAGAAGACATCTGTTTAACCTTTCTCTGGTCATTCCCCTAAAGCAAGGTGGAGCAGCAGCACTATAGGTTATATGTCTGCTTAACCAATAAAAAGAATATTTATCTCCAGAGCCTGATCCTTGTCCCTATTTCTCTTTGCCTCTGCCTCTGTCTGGTCTATCTGTGGATATCCAGAGGACTTATTTAAGGTTACTTCAAATGCAAGTGCACCCTCAAGTGTGCTCTGTAGACTCCATCCCCCTTGCCCACTGGAGGAGGGATGTTCTAAACCTGAATTCCTTCACTTTTGCCTCTAGCCATGGTACATGTTAGACGATAGGTGATGTGACCCTCCAAGGCTGTTCCTGCATCCCTTTGGGTGCTTTGGAATTGCAACTCCTCAGGCTTACTGAAGTAAATGTTAGAGCCCAGCTCAGTATCTTGGTGTATGATTTGACTTTCAGGCCCAGACACAGTGATATCAAAGCAGAGATACTGGGGAGCTGTTTCTCAGCAACACCCCATCCTTCCCACTTACACTCTGCTTTCCATGGATATATTTATGTGGTATTTTGCAGTAGATGTGAACTCACTCTGCCCACATACTGAGCCCACTTTGAGTGAGTCAGCTCCATCAAACAAGCTGAGTAGCTCTGGTTAACATGCTACAAAGCCTGAGAGGTTAGGAGGGAAATGTTAGCAGCTCTGCTCTGTGCCAAGAGACGGCTTGTGGTAACAGAGGGAGCATGTCTCCTCCTGCACGTTTGTAGACATCCCCAAGGGGAAACAAAATTAAAAATGTAGAAATTTCCTTTCTAAATACTTCCATGCTCAAGTTTCCCGTCTTCCATACTTACTTGCTCTGTATCTCATACTTGTTGTAGGAGTTTGTGTGTGCCAATAAAGCTTGTGACCAAAGTCATTCCTGGCCCACCCTCATCTGAAACACTCTGCTGGAGAGCAGTTTTCTTCCTCTGACGTCCCTTGTGATAGAACAGAGCTGCTTTCTGTGAGCAGGAGCTGCTGTAACAAGGTGATTTTGCTAAGCATCAGGGAAGGGTGAGAGCTGAGTTACCTTGCTGCTGTGCCACAGAGCTCACTGCTGGGATGTAGCTGTGCATGCTGATCAGAGCTCTCTTCCCGGGATATTGCTAATGGCAACCTCTTGACCTGCCTTTGTCTAACACATTTCAAGTGGCTCCAAGCCATAGCTCATTCAGCTCCAGAAAAATATGACTTCTAGGCTGCGTCATAATTTTTTTACAAACATAACCTCAAAAAGCAGTAACAGCCCATATCAAGGAATAAAATTTATCATACACTTTGTGTTTTTAATGTGATTTTTCCATTTTTATGCTGCTTTATTATTAGCTGATATATCATTGTATTACAATTTCTATATCAGCTGCACCTCAGTCAAATATTTTGCTGTCTCTAAGTTTTTATATGCCAAAGGGAGAAAAGAATTCTTTGGCCTCATGCTTTATCTGTGTTTTCTCCCACTGGAAACAGTTCAGAGTAAAGAATCAATCTTATTTCACGTATTAAACATGTCTGGAAATACAGCATTGTCTTACAAGAATTTCTGATGATTCTTTTTGAATGCCTTTTCGCCAAATGCTCCAAATCCTTGAAGCAAATAGTGTTTAACTTCTAAAATAAGTTCTTGTTTCCTCTCAACATTTCAAAACAAGAGTACAACTTAGTTTTTTCTTGTGCCATTTTTTGGTTTAAAAACCCTGAGATGACATTCAAGAGAAAATGACAGCGTTCTGTTTCAAAAACAGAGTAAAAATAAGAAGCTTTTATTTTGACATCTCCTGGGAGTGCAAATCAAATTTCGTCTTGTTAAAGCATTTTTCAACAAAATCACTTTTTCTACTTTTGCCTTACTGCTGGCTTTTTTTTTTTAAGTGGAAGAAGGTGCTGGTGTATTGAATCCACAGGGACTGAAAGTGTCCATAAAGTTGGCTGACAGAATGGGGTGTTGCTGATCAGAGCAGGGATGTCCAGCTGTGTCCTGTCTTTACCATTTCATGCAACAGTAAATTAAGGAATCATTATCTCCTGTTCCTTTGAGACCTGAGAGCCATAGTCAGAGGCTAAGGATATGGCAGGTGCTGCACAGACCAGTGCAACGAGATTGTCCTTTAATGACAGAGTGTATAACATGCACACAGGGCAAGGCAAAACAGAGAGATGCAAACAGATAGGAGGAGGACCAGGCACCCATGCACTGGGACTGCAATGGTCCACTCACTGAGGAGGACTAGGAAGGGACTTGTCTGAATGCCAAAAGGGTGTACAATAGATATTGGTATAATGAAAGTTTTGGAGAGGTACATGAGTTCCTAAACAATGAAGAAGAAATGATTTGGGGTTGAGCAGTGAAGGGCCTTCACAAGAGAAACCAGTTGATCTGATGGGAAGAGAACACAGAAGCAGTAGAAGGTTATGAACAGAGAAGAACACTTGGAGTTAAGAAGAACATTGAGTTAATGTGATGATGGTTGCAGCAGTATTCTGAGCTGTGCAGTCGTTTATGATAGCTGGAGAAAACAGGTCTTGTAATGATGGCATTGTTAGAACTGACAATCTGGATCTAGTTCCAGTGTACTATGCAAATAGTCTAACAAATACTAGACTTTAGAGAGGCAAGAGACAGATATCCTAAACATCTCTTGTGTGTCTTCAGAAAATTAGTTCTAAATTGCTTGTTCTAAAACTTTGGAAGTCAGCCACATTATTGTAATAAACCCTGCCCAGTGCTGCAGAACTTAGGAACGAGATGAGGACTGAGGCCCTATTGCATTAACTGCTGCATGGGAATAAAGTTGGAAGGAGATCTTTAATGAAACTTCTATTCCCTGTTGCTATTTAGCTTTTCTTAGGGAAATTATTAGGTTGGGGTGTGGAAATCCAGAAGTATAGAGGTATGAAATAAATGAGAAGAAAGCTGAAATATTCAAAGGACAGAAGTGCAGGGAGAACAGATGAAGATACTACATGGCTGTAGAGATGAAAAGTCTAAAAAGTCCAGCAGAGAGGAAAGAGTTCCTTCTCAGAGTACAGAAAACACCCCAGTGAGCTCAAGTGGGACAGTGGGCTTGTGCTTTTGTGGCCTGTGCAGCTGCTCCTTACAGCTTGAGTGGGTTGACTCCTCCCTTGTTATTCCCTTGTGCTGACTGTAGAGCATATCTGAATAGTAAAGAGATTTGCAATTTAGAGAAATGCTTCAGAGAAGCAAAAAAGCTCTTGTTTTTGCTAAATGTGTATTTTGTTGCATCTTTTTTCTTTTTATTTTTTTAAGGCATTAAATTAACAATTAATAATTTTCAGGGTGGTCACCTGCTTTTACCAAGCACTGAGATTTGATCCCTACATCTTCTAGCAAATAAGAAGGCAAGGAACCTGATTAATCATTGCTAAGAAAGCTGTTGCCTGGGTGCCTTCATACATCTGCACTACTGAGAGGGAATGACCTGAAAAAAAGAGAAGTGTTTATAAGCCAATGCTTTTTAATTCACCTGAGCTATCTCAGCTGCACCTCTGGTTCATCTATCCTTCCCTCCTTTCGTGCATCAGGCCTGGGCAGGGAAGGCTGAGGGACAGCAGATGGTAGGCTGACTGTTGCTCAGTTTAGAAAGCAGCTCCTAACATTTGGCTCACACCTGTCAGCAGACTCCGTATACACTTGTTTATCCTCCTCTGTACCATATGTTTCCATGCAAAATCAGTTCCAATGATCTATTGCCTTATTTCTATCACTCCTATTATGGTTGTAACTGAGCATTTCACAGTCATTAATGCATTTACCCTGACAGCATCCCTGTTGCGTAGGCATCTAATATCACCCACTGTACAGATGGGTTCGCTTGAGCTCAGATCCACAGCTCCTCAAAGGTCTCATTGAAATCAATGGGAAGGAAACACATCTCCAGGGGATGAAAATTTGGGAGAGCAAGTTGCATGCTGAGTTTCACCCAAGGAATTCGTAGTGGAGTGAGGAAATTCCTCTGTGGGATTGCACTTGGATGCTCAGTGTGCTGGACCATTCCTGATTTCCTGATGCAGAGGTGCTCCCTGCATTTCCAAACCCAGCAGAACTGTGATTGTTGTTGCCATCAGAAGATACAGTTAAAAAGTCAGTTAAAAGCCCATTGGCCCAATGTAATGATAGCAGTCAGTTCAAAAGTATTCTGCCCAAATGAGAAAAGATGATAAGGACCAAAAATATGTGCTTCTGCTGGTCTGGAGACTGTCTCCCACTTCCTCTATTCTTTGTATTTTTGCTTGCCTCTCAGAAAAGAATTTCTTGCAGCACTTTGCAGGTTTAAAGTCTATGTAGGAGAGGAGCAGGGTTTTCTAAAATGTACTGTATGTACCTATCCATCACTTACTTATTAATTATAACAAAAAAGCATGATTAATCTGTCACAGATAGGGCTGCTAAGTAACCCGAATCATGCTAATGCATTTCTGTCACCTACACAAAAGGCAGCATTATTCACAGATTTCACATCTGTGTGTACTAAGGCCCATATCCACAGCAGCTGCAGAGCACTGGTGATGTCTTTCTGCCACAGATGGGATGAGGTTGCATCATACATATCTGTATCCCTTCCACAGAGCCTGTGCAGTGGTTTATTTCCTCAACACTAGTATAATTTAATGAGGTTATCTTTTGCAAATAATTTTGCCTTTTAAAATTGTTAACAGCTACACTTATGAGAATTATTTCCAGGAACTCATAATGACTATGACTGAAATTCCTCTGTGGGAAGGGTCAGCATGAAGGCCAAGGTGCTACTTAAGCCCTGCAAAGAGTGGGAGCTAAGAGGTGCACAGGTCTCCTGCGAGTGCCAATGTCTGAGGAAAACAATTCTTTTGATAAGGCACATTATAATTTTTTCTCTTCTGTGTTCTTTTTCTCTGAATATTCAATTGATCCATTTTTTTAATAGCCTAGATGTTGGAAAGTTAATTTCCAGGCACCAACTCGAGATTAGTAACCACACTTGAAACCCTCATACATCCATCCTGAGAAGCAGTCAACGCATGGATATGCTAAATCACAGCTAAGCTACACAGTGTAACTTTTAACTTGTCCTCAAGAAAATCTTTTTCACATAAAAGATTTTCAAAACTGACACCTCCAGAAGACTAATTATACCCTACAATATGAGGAGCAGAAGACAGTTCACCCATTGAAGGAACCATTCCACTGATGCCTGGGTGACCTGCTAAAACTTGATGCCCTATTTCTGGATGGATTAAGTATGAGGAATACAATCATTAGGCTCATTAAATATATAGTATATTTATGCTATATTTATATAAATATATATATAAAAATATATCTTATTAGATATAAACGATATTTTTTTTTCACTCTTCTTATATATTAAATATATATGAGGAGAAAAAGCCCAACTTCAATTTTGTCTTTTTACACCTACTAGCTTTTTGGTTAAATTAGATGAAGTTTTATATAAGAGTTTTCCTCTGAACTGCCTGAGACTGCAAGATGATGCTTGCAAGATGTAATCTGCACCCCTCCTGTGCTACATGCCTCAGTGGCCCAAATGAAGAAACCATTTTGGTCTTCATCTCAATAGGCACCTTCTACATGCAGGAGGAGTCTCAGTCAGTAGGTTTCTGAGAATGCAGATTTATGGAAGTTCGTATAAGGAATAGGTTTTTTGTCCTAAGCAATGCAGTAGTCCAAGTAACATTCCATGGAGAAAAAGTAGAAGATGGATAAGAAAATATAAACTGCTCCAGAACAAGTGTTTGTGTGGCTTTTACAGTTCTTTGCTTAGATTTTTTTTCTTAATTGCTCTTTAGTCATCACAGTTTGGTGTCAATGCAGTCCAGAGTAAATTGTTTGTAGCCATTCATATGTACTATAGTGACACAGAAATTAAGTCTTGGAATGCTGCCCTTAATGTAGCAATTTCACCATTTTCTTGCAAAACTGCTTTCCTACCCTTTCTTATTAATAAACATGATATTCTTCTGTTTGCTCTCCTTTCATTCTGCACAGCTGTACTCTTCTCTTTCATCAAGAAACAGTCATAATTTTGTTTGTCACACTTAAATACGGATTTTTTCTTCTTTATTTATGAATAGCAGGCTTGGATTTTCTTTATGGAATGGAAATTAAAAGAGCCCTGACATTTAGAATGTAAAGGAATTGCTCCAAATTATTATAGTCGTGTTAAAATGAGTCACACACTTTTGATCCAAACTTCCTGACATACACATCCATATATATTAATCATTATGACATCATTGAAGAACTATTTTTACCTTTTTTATAAAAGCTGAGTGCATTTGTCAACTCATCAAATTATATTTAATCCAGTGAACATACAGATTGGTTAGGAGAGGCAAGTGCTTTCAAATAACAGCAGAGCTCATTTCTACATGTCTGAAAATGTTGTGCGTGTAAAGACATGTAACACATTTGCACTCTTTGAAACACAGGTGAAAAGCCCACTGTAAAAAAAAAAAAAAACCCACATAGTGAATTAGTTTTACTGAGGAAAATTAAACTTACCTGTCAACAAATGCGTGGTGTAGTACAAAGATAGGATCATTTGCAGAGCCTTGTACTTGGGACATGGAGCCATTCATGTAGATGTGAAGTGCATTGTGCAAACCGCTTTGCGATGGGTTTGATATCGCAGTCTGTGGATCAGCAAAGCCTGTAGACTCAAGAGAAAATCATAGGCTGATATGACAATGTGTATAATTCTTTTTCCAGTAACAGTGAAGATCAAAGTACCTACTTCCCCTTCATTTACATTCAGCATTTTAGACAAGAGCTCCGTAAAACTTGTAAAGGAGTGCTAATATATTTCAAAGGCATAGCAAAGATTAAATTAGAATAAGCTAAATTAAAACTCCTGCCATGTAGCTAATGCAGCATGTCAGCAAATGTACTGCTTAATTGCTCTATATTTTTAAATTTCTTTGTCCTTTTTGTCTGGCTGGTAAAACAGAAGATAATCCCTAGAGACATTTATATGTGAACATTTATTTATGTTGAGAAAACTTGTACACTTCATTTTCATTTTTAATCTTTATACTTACATGTTCCTATTTTATCTCATCATATACTCAATCATTTATTAATGTTTTTCTCTATAGAACATGTTCTTTTATTGATAGGAGCCAACGCAATACAACCTATAATCTCTACAGAAGGATTTGGTGAGTAATCAATAATCTTTTACAGTCAGACTTGCAGGATGGAAGTCTGTGGACTGCTGTTATTTTGGAGGACACTTAAAAGATGGATTTTAGGAAGAGCTTACACAGACCAGCTCCCAAACAGGAAATACAGTAAGATGAGTTTCTGCATTAGTTTTTAGCTTGGTAGCCTGTCTATACTTAGCTCTGATGTTATAGCCCTACTCAGCATCCCCTCAACCATGCTTCCAACCTACTTGTAAGAACTCCTAGTAAAAGCCAACTCAACCATCAGATCCTTCTCTGGGATTTTCCTAGAGAATAGAAGGAGAAGCCTGTGTTGTCCTCCCAGTCTATTTCTGAACATTATGCTAGCTCTGATATTTAACCCATGCCACAAAACGTCTCTGATCTGTCTCTTTTATTTGGTTCCTGAAGCTGTCTTTTTCTCACAATTTCTGTAAGCTGTAGGGTGAGGAAACATAGTGGAGGCACATTAAAACTTCTTCACAATTTAATTATCAAATAAAAAGGGCTGTGAACAATATGGTCATTGGGTTGATCCTCAGTGTTTTCCCAATATTTTTGCAGTTTATCAGACCTGCAAGGTGGGGAAAATAAAGATACTAGCTTTTATGTATGGGAAATTCCTAATGCATTTTGCACACTTGCTTTATTTACTTATTTGGACCAAGAACTAGCATTTGAATGAGAATCAGTAATATACTTTTAAAGTGTATCTCTCAATAGTCTTTCTATTTGACACTGTGACTCACACCACAGGGCAATTTCTGACTTTGCAAGCTGGATTCCTTTCGTAGAAAATCTAAAATGTGCCAGCTATCAGAAGGTGTTCAGTTCAGGGGACTGAACTACAGACAATATGAAAAAAAAACCTTCCCTGTCAAAACCCTAATGTGTAACATGGAATTCAGGTCCACAGTACCAGGTCTTTTGCTCCGGATTTTCTCCTCTCTGAGTCACACATGAGTAGGGTTGTCCTCTGAACTTGGAAACCTGAGTTCTAGACCCAACCGGGACTCTGATCTTCTGTGTGAAAGGATTGCATTGCTTTGACACTCTAAATTCCCTCACTGGGCTTTGTCTTTTCAGTCAACCTCTTCAAACAAAGGGAGAACATCTGGCATAAACCCACTGGTATTTATAATAAGAATCAAATCATAACCGTAGCACCTGGAAACCAAAATACCATGATAACCATCCATCTTTCTGAGTCTAATAGTGTGATGAAGCTTTTGAGAAATTCAGGGGAAATCAGAGTTGAAAACATAATTAGGACATTTGGAGAAGGTAGAGTTGGCTTACTATGAAAATTGTAAGTCTTTAAGGTAAAGTAAATCTGGATTTAGGGAACAAAGAGAAACATGTTAACACCTGCAGATTTTAAGTACATCAGATGTGGACCAGAATTCTGGAAGAGTCTTCTTGGTGATAAAAAACGGCAAAGGACAGAAGTTCTCAAAGGGAAAATCGGGCTGACAGAAATCTGCTTGACGGTGAATGCTATGTTTCCTAGCTATCAAATCAGGGAGAAAAGCAGAGTAAAATATTACTTATGAAGAATGATGTACATTGACAGAACTCACAGGAAGCAATGGCAACATTTTTGACTTTCTTGCTGCTGGCCACAGCACATGGTTATTGGGATCAGTCAATTTAGCAATACTACAGCATTTCTGTGAATATTAACTGGATATCACATATCTGTGTATCATTCTGAAGCAATTCTTCCACTTATATTCCACTGCATTGTAAGTATGTTTAAGGGAAGAGAAACTCTTTGCAGGGTCTGGGTAGACAGATACATGTTTGATATGAGACATCAGGTACTTCTTACATTTTTAATGCATTGCAAACAGTTGAGCTAATCATGCATAAAAATACACAGAATACTCATTTTGGCTCTGGACAGCTTTTCATGGAACATCTGCACATGAGCAATTTATCTTAATCATCAAAATCTCTGTACTGTAACAACTTTAGCAACACTACCCCCTGGCATAGATAACGGGGGTGCATCCAGTCAATGTCAGACGTGATGTCATGTTTAACCCCGCACATGAGAAGTTCTAATACCTGATCTCTTGTTATGAAAATTCCAGATAAATTTTTAAGTGAGCAGGAATAAAGCCACTATGTGATGTCACTGTATCTTATTAGCTTGGGTCTTATTCTTTTCTCTCAGACTTTTTAAAAGACTTCAGTACAATCAGCTATGCAGGATGTCACACTAGAGTGGAGTCGCCCAAAAAGCAGATGTGAAAACTTCACAGTTTTTTTGGAGTACAGGAAACTTTGTAGAGGTAGCTCCAGTAAAATCACCTCTAAAGCAGGTGTGAGACTAAAGATACAAGCAGTGAGCTGAAATGAGAGTTCCCTGTCTCTATACAGGGGAACTCTTCTTCCTCCAGCTGTCTTGCCCCATGCTGTGCCTTCTTCTCCTCTGCACTAACTTTAGTTCGCCAGTCCTTCTGTGAACTGATTTCACTCACTATTCTGGCAGTAAACTACCCTGGAGTGTGGGATGTCAGGTTTTTTTTTCCAGGCCACTAAAGTGCAGAATCTCATGTGAGGATATGATGAGAATGAGTGACGGTACAAAAAAAGGAGGGTGGGCGACTGACGAATGGATGGAGGAGACTGCAGTGAGCTGTTAAATCATCTTGGCCAGTATAGGAAGCTGGGACATTCAGACATTCTTATAAACCCTTGGTTGATTATGGTGCATCAGAAATAGCTATCAGGACATTCATCACTGAAGTGAAGATCCTCCAGCGATTTCAATAAGAGCAAATTCACAGTTTTAGGGCTTCATAAACCTCATTCTGCTCCTGTTCGTAACACTGTTAATTAGCAACAGTGATTCAGTGGATTCGAAGTAGCTTTACTGGACCAGGCTGAATTAAACCAGGTGGGAATTTAGACAAAAGTTTATTATAATAGAAACTAATGATGCCACTCAAAATTAAGGCTGCCTGACAGTTTTTAGGATGGTATATAGGCGGTTCTCATTGAACATGCAATTAGGTCAGGTGTATGTCTTTTAATAGAATACTTAATTATATTAACTGTGGTTTTTTCCATCTACTTACAGAGATTATAGAAGTCCACGCATGATCAGTCAAGCGCAGAGCTTTATGTATTGAAAGCAGGTTGTGTTTTCCTCAGTTGCTCATTTGCCATTGACTGAAGTGCTGTAACTACACTTAGCAGCAGGTAGGCAGAGCTCGGAGAGCATTAGCACTGCAAATTGCTACAGAAATGGAGGATCCATTCAAACAATCCTATCTCCTTTAATTATCTTAGGGAACTGATGAGCATCCCTGGCATCCCTAACATCATTTAGATATCCATAACAGTTTTGCAAGTGGTTTTCTGAACCACAAAACAGTATTTCTTACAAAGTAAATTTTATATTTGTGTGACTTTCTAGGCCAGTGGTAAGGACAGCTGGTACTTTAAAGATCAAATTCTGCTTCGTGTGTTTCGTGTTGAGGGGATTGAGTGCACCTCCAGTCAGTTTGCAGAAAACACTAAGCTGGATGGTTGATCTGCTGGAGGGCAGGAATCACAGAATCAATTAGGTTGGGAAAGACCTTTGAGATCATCCAGTCCAACCTATGACCAAACATCCCATGTCAATTAGACCATGGCACTAAGGGCCATGTCCAGTCTTTCCTTAAACACTTCCAGGGATGGTGACTCCACCAGCTCCCTAGGCAGCCCGTTCCAATGTCTAATCACCCTTTCTGTGAAGAAGTTCCTCCTAATGTCCAACCTAAACCTCTCCTGGCACAGCTTGGAGTTATGTCCTCTCATCCTGCTGCTAGTTGCTGGGGAAAAGAGACCAACCCCACCTGGCTACAACCTCCTTGCAGATAGTGATAAGGTCCCCCATGAACCTCCTTTTCCTCAGGCTAAACAACCCAGCTCCCTCAGCTGTTCCTCATAAGACTTGTGCTCCAGACCCTTCACTATCTCTGTTGCCCCTCTCTGGACTGGAAGAAGGCTCTGCAGAGAGATCTGGACAGACCAGACAGATGGGCTGAGGAAAGTTGTATGAGGTCCAACCAGGTGAAGTGGTGGTTCACAACATGTGTGCTACAGGTTTGGGGAAGAGTGGCTGGAAATCTGCCTAATGGAAAAAGATCTGTTGCTTGACAGCAGCTGAACATGAGCCAGCGTGTGCCCATGTGGCCAAGAAGGCCAATGGCATCCTGGCCTGTATCAGCCATAGTGTGGCCAGCAGGACCAGGGCAGTGATTGTCCCCCTGTATTGGGCACTGGTGAGGCCACACCTCAAATCCTGTGTTCAGTTTTGGGCCCCTCAGTACAAGAAGGACACTGAGGGGCTGGAGCATGTCCAGAGAAGGGCAGCAGAGCTGGGGAAGGGTCTGGAGCACAAGTCTGATGATGAGTGGCTGAGGGACCTGGGGGTGTTTAGCCTGGAGAAAAGGAGGCTCAGGGGGACCTTCTCACTGTACAACTGCCTGAAATGAGGCTGCAGCAAGATGGGGGTCAGTCTCTTCTCACAGGCAACAAGCAACAGAAGACGAAATTACCTCAAGTTGCCACAGGGGAAGTTTAGAGGAGATTTTAGGAAAGATTTCTTCATTAAAATGGTGGTTGGGCATTGGAATGGGCTCTCCAGGTAAGTGGTAGGGACACCATCCCTGGAAGTGTTTACAAAACATGTGGATATGGCACCTGGAAATATGGTTTAATAGTGAAAATGGCAGGTGAGTGTTTGGACTTGGAGATCTTAGAGGTCTTTTCCAATCTTAATGATTCTATGATTCTATGGTTTAGTGATGGACATGACAATGTTGGGTTTATGGTTGGACTGAATGATCTTAAAGGTCTTTTCCAGTCTAAATGATCCTATGATTCTCTATCTGAGCCCAACTTTGTCCCATTCTCCCAGGGTATGATTTCTTTTTTAAATAAAGTTTTCACATTTTAGAGAAATTCAGGTCAGATAGATGAATCTACTTTAAAACAGGAGGAGTATAAGAATTTTAAGGCCATATTCTTGAAGCTCTTTGAAGCTAGGGATGTTCTTCTAGCTTATATTTGTGGAGTATTTATGCCATTGGCAAATTCACAAGAAATTTTTCGAGGTTAAATCTTACATACTTTCTCAGGCGGTGTTGTTACTGCAATCCCTCTAGAGTGAGGTAGCTGCAAGATCCATAGAATTTGACTTATGTGACTGGAGTAAATGAAAGTTTGTGATTACCTAATTTAGACCATGTCATTATCTACTTCTTTTTTTCTTAAAATTTATCTTGTAGAGTTTCAATATGATCTGTGCTGAATAGTCTTTCTATGGCTCTTTGCAATTTGACATTTTCTCAGTGTACAGCATAAATTTACCTAGAGGTGGAGGTTCAGCTGGATGAGGAATGTTGGCTGTAGGCTGAAACTTTTTCAATTAGAAGTTTTCTGATGGCTGACTTCATTTTTAGAAACCATTTTTTCTATAGATTTATGGATCGCTGTGAAAACACTGAGAAAATTTTTCCAGATGAAAATTTCTCATTTCAGAAAAAAAAAGAAAATGTCCTATTGAAATGAAATTACATTTTGAAATGTTTGATGTTTTATTCCATTATTTCATGACAGAATAGCAGTAACAATACATAATTGTGACAGACAATGGAATGCTATGACATGGCTTGGCTTGATACCATTTGTCATGAGTTAATTCATGAATAATGAAAGTGATACAGGGTTTTAGAATTTTTTTAATGTTCTTCTGTCACTTTGTGCAAAACTTAAAAGGCCCTGATTTTCATTTGAAGTTGCTGTGAATAAAGTAATTTCAACTCTGGAATCTGCTTATAAAGAAAAAGAAAGTCTAAATTTTTCATCCATCTCTTATTGTTAGGAAGTAGCATTCAAGGTGTTACACACCAAAACTGAACTGAACAAAGAAGCCAAACTACTTAATTTGAAGTCAGCTAATCCATTTCTGATCTTTCCCGATGCTTTTAAACTAGGTTGATTTTCTGTTCTCTTTTATCCATGAAGTTTACAATGAAGTAAACAGTGTTCCCTGGTTAGGACCACGAATCAACAAAGCCTATTTGAAATAATTGCTCCCAGGGGCAAAGTGTAAACTGCTTTTAACCTGTTGTTTTTCATTCATAGCAGAAGCTTGTCTGTCACAGAGGGCAACTCGTGCTCAGCCCCTTGGGGGTGTTTTATTGAACAATATTGACCTTTGCTGTTTATGGCTCTTGTGACATAAATTCTTCAGTGACATAATTTCTGTCTCTGCAGCAGCACTTTTATGTTAGTGAAACAGAAATTTCAGCCTGCCTTGTTGTCGTCTGCTCATAGTGATGATGATATTTGCCCCTTTGAAGGATAAAAGTTTTAGCCGTTGTTCCAGTGCACTGAAGAATGAAAAAGCATAAAGTTTTGCCCAGAAGGGGATCTTCTATGTGATCACAGGTATTTTCCATTACAGAACTGAAACTGAGGTGTAAATCTCACATTGGTGTAAATCAGGAACTGCTCAATTACAGTCACTGGCTTAGTTCTGATCACCTTTCGTGAACCTAGATTTACTCCAATAAGGTCAATGCACTTACTTTGGATTTCCTTGGGATCTAAAAGGAATTAGAGTTTGATCTTAGATGTATTGGCACAAAATTGTGCAAATAAGTAAAGCAGGATTGAACAATGTTTTGCTTAGAAAAAGAACAAAATGTTGGGAACTACAAAGTGTTAACAGGTTTGTAAGAATGCAGTGAAGAAGAAGTAGGCAGGAACAGACACAGTAAATGCAAGTTGTCAATTTAAGCTTGGCATTTTTACACAATATAAAACTAAGGTAGCCACTTTTAAGAAAGGAGTTAATGCGATATAAGGGGTTTTTTTGCAGTAAAATTTCTTTAAAACTTTCTATCATCTTTTTCAACATGAATCATGAATTCTTGACTTCACATTATTGACTTCACACTTATTAACTAAATAAATTGGTTGGCAGAAATGTTTGTGATTCTGTGGTGTAAAGTTGCGTTGAAATGATTCAGGTTAAAAAACAAAATAAAAAGCTCCCACAGACCATGCTTTTGCTTTTGCTTACAACACCAGTAGCATGATGGTAGACTGTCAGTAATTCATGAATTGTTTACTTCAATTCCTTTTTCTCTACTTCTATTCCACCCTTTGCATCCATTCACACCCTTTATGGAGTAAAATGTAGGCAAACCTCTACTCAGTTATGTCACCTTTTTCTTTCCAATACTTCATGTATTTTCTGTTTTCAAGGACAGAAAGCACAGTTATGTTTAGAGATGCAGACAATTATTGTCTGGATTCTTTCTAGTCTGCAAGAGACAAATCCTGAATTTCTGATGATTTCTACAAAGAAACTGGTCCACTTTTCCCAAGGAAGCTTTATGGCATTCCACACTGCATTAAGACTGACTGAACATATTAAAACCTTTGCTGTCTTAGAATCGTAGAATAGTTAAGGTTGGAAGAGACCTCAAAGCTCATCTTGTTCCAACACCCCTGCCATGGGAAGGGATGCCACTCACTAGATCAAGTTTCTCAGGGCCCAAACCAACCTGGCTTTGAACACTTTCAGGGATGGGGCAGCCACAGCTTCTCCAGACAACCTGTGCCAGCGCTTCACCATCCTCTGAGTAAAGAATTTCTTCCTAATATCTGATCTATACCTTCACTCTTACAGTATAAAACCACTAGCCCTTGTCCTCTCACCATCCGCCCATATAAAAATAATCCCTCTCCCTTCTTTTTATAAGCCCCCTTAACATACTTGGAGGCCCCAATAAAATTCCCCCAAAGCCTTCTCTTCTGTAGGCTGAACAACCCCAGATCTCTCAGCCTGTCTCCATAAAAGAGTTGCTCCATCCCTCTGATCGTCTTTATGGCTCTTTTCTTATCCTCACTCCTACTCCTATCTTGTGTTGTTATGCCCTTATGCAGTTCCTTACAAACCAAAAGCTCATGGACATCAAAAGTAGATCACATTTGATTCAGCTGATATATGTATCATTGATATATTGATATATTGTAGAAATATATTTATTGATAAATGTACAATATGTTATCCTTGCTTATTAGCAATTTTGTAAGATTCAAAAGAGTTTAGTAGACAGATATTAAGAATTTGTTTTACTAAGAACTTCTGTTTACTAACCAATTAGGAAAATTCAAAACAGGTTAAATAGCTAGATAATTAAGATAAACATCTAAATTCTTTTGGAAATTATACTAAGTGTCATTTTTGAGGGATAGCTTAATCCATGTTCCTGGGACTTTGGGAAAAAGTCTGCTGTGGAATTCGCAGTGGAATGATGTAGACATAATGTGCCAACTGGCAGCATCCTCTTTCACCCTTCTTATCCAGCCTGGTCCCTGGAAGACAGTGAATTCCAGGGCCAACATTTACCCCCCACAGCTACATGGTTACATATGGTTGTGCACAAGCAGATTATTGGATGTTCTGCTTTTCTGCTGTGCTGTGTTTATTTTGCAGTGCCTGTGCTGACTGTAGCAGGAGCCAGTACCTCCTAACAGACTGACTTAGGGTCTGATTTTGTCTATAGTTCCTAGTTTATTATCAAATGCCTTTAATGTGGTTCTTTCTGTCTGCTGCTTTTCCAGGTGAAAGCATCACTTCTTTCTTTTTTAGTTATTCTTCATAAAAAACAAATCAAACTTCCCAGAGTTTGAAGACTCTAACCCCAGAGAGAATCAATTTACAGATGGAAATGGCGTAACAGAATAAAGCATGTTACCTTCCAAAGTGTTTCGGAAACTGTAATTGGCCATTTTATCCATGGGTCCAGATTCATACTGAGTCAGTGAAAGGCAAAATTCAACATCAGCTGAGGATGGGAGCCTTGGGGTCCTTGATTTGTCATTGTTCCCAGGATTTCTCCTTATAGGCCCCTCACTTGTGGCACTGCATAAAGCCTGTTGGCTGTTGTACTCTTCAGACCGAGTGCAAATTACCTGTATAAAACACTTTCTATTAGAGGAGTTGCAATTAAAAAAAAAAAAAAAAAGGCAAAAGAGGTACTTCGAATAATTTTTTTTAAGAGCAAAGAAGATGTCCAATGTAATAAGCTTGTTTCAAGAATATATATTATTTTTTACATTTTATGTGTATGATTTAAATAAAAGATGGTTATTTCATAGAAAAAAGCCCTCTAATACAGTGCACATTCTGAAGTAACACACTTATCTGTATCTGAAACTACCCATGTGGACTAAGGCATCAAATCTCATTCATGCTCTTGAAAACTCACTGAGGCTAAATTCAGTGTTACCCACCAATGCAGCAGGACACAGAGTTAAATCTGCTGCTGAAGTTGCTAAAGGGAGGCTTTTTGGCTGCAGCAGGCCACTGAACAAAGCCCTAATTGCAGATTTTTTTACCCCACTTAGAGTGGCAATTGTTGACTTGGAATATGAAATAAAAAGTTATTATGAAAATATCTGTGTGTGCTTTGTCAGGGTAAATGGGCACTTTCTTTATGTCTCAAGGATGCTACATGTGTGAAATGGGAAAAGTTGCTGCTGTACTTACTAGAAATGTTGCAGAGATGAACATGTATGACCAAATGAAATACTATAGTGATGGATATTGGGAAAAGATCTTAAACAGAGATAGATACAGATGTAAAATACTGCCAGAATCCAGCATTATTTATATAAATGTTCTGGATTCACAGACAAAGTCCAATTACAATGACATAACTAGTCATTATTTGTCAGATGATCTACAGAAGCTGCCAGTCCAATTTGAGGCTCCTGGAAGAGCAAGGTAGTTCAGTGGTGGGTCTATGATAATGAAACAGAACAACAGTGGCTCAGAATTCCCAGAAGTTTTTTTGTATCCCAAGCAGGTAAGGCTGAGGCTCTGAATCAAAGTCACTGTCTATTGTTTTGTTTTCCTCCCAAAAAAACACCAGAACAAGTAAAACTCCAAACCACCCAAGACCCCTTTAAAACACAGGACTGTGCAGTTAGCAAGTAATCAATGTGGTTAATGAGAAATTTGTGTGGAGAAAGAGTAGGTGTCATTAGTGAGTGAGACATCATAGAGGAGAAAACACCTAACACTGAAATCTCAACTTCTTTTATCCTGAAGGTATATTTCTATTTCATGGAGCAAAACAATGTACAAGAAGGAAAGTGAAAGCAATCATCTCTGCTTTGAATGAGATGGAAGAACATGAGATTCTTTGTTGATGAAGGAAGTGGGTGGGATATTATTTTCACTTATACTAGCCAAGTACAGATTGTGAGATTGAAGCAACACTTTAGGATGACCTCTGCAGTCAGGGGAGAGAGAGAGGCATCTCCTGAGTGTGATTCAGCTCTCCCAAAACAGATGTCTGGTAGGTGAGATGTACTTACCTCTGGGAGTGCCTAACTCTCTCCATTGACTAAGTCAATGAAATAAAATAAGTAAAAAAATCAATGCAGAAACTGTCTCTGGGCTGCAGTTAGCAAGGAAAGCAAAATTAAGAGTGTTCAACTTAATGCTCTGCTTCTGCATTGGGGTGGGATGAATCACACCCTGGAGGCTCAGATGTGCTTCTGAACTAACTAAAGACAGAGCCAAAGGCAAGTTGACGTGCTGCTGAATTAACTTTTGAATGAGTGGAAGGAGATCAGATGAATCCTTTTGTAAGTGATTTGACATCAAATTCACAGATGATGTTTGATGAAGCTGGTGATATAACATAGAGTCCCTAAGAATCTGGAGTTCTTATATGATAAATTTTCTATGAATATGAATATCATGAACAAATTATTCTCATCTTTTTTGGGGGTATAAAAGAAAGCTTGTCAGAGCACTTTATCCTTAGACACTGCTCTGTTAGCTGCAATCTGCACATGTCTGTTAAAAGTACTGAGGTGCCCTTGCAGGCTGTAGGTAGTTTTTCAGCAGAGAGTTGCATGAGCACATTTCCCGCAGAAGCTCACCAAGTGGGTCAGGATTGTACCTCTAAGAGGGACTCAAGTCAGGAATGTGCCTATAAGGAGTCTTTTCTAAGAACCCCCACCAAGAAAGGAGAGGTAGTGATAGGGAGAGGCCCACAGTTATAAACACAAACCACAGCTACGGTGCTGTTTTCATGATTGGCTGGTATTACTGACAGAGTTGATTCCCATTAGGAGGAACATAGATGGATGATTCAGGAGAAGCTCTAGTAATTTCTTTGTTTATAAAAATGCACAATTCTGTGTCCCTAGAAGTGCATTAGTGATGAAGGCAAATGTGTCTTGGCTGGTGATGCTCAACCTGTTTCTCATTTGTCACTTGGCTCAGAAACTACCGATGTGTGGATTTTCTTTTTCTCTCTCCTATGAGCTTTATCTAGGTCCATATCTCCTGGGTTCTCTATCCTGCCATCTCCTATCTTTCATCCTTTCCCCACTGCCCTGGGGAAATATCCCTATTGTGTCTTAAAGAGGAATTGAATGCTGTGTCCAAGACCCAGTTTTCAGATATTCAGACAGGGAATCTTCAAGCATGAGATCAAATATATTTCTAAACAAAGAAACTTTCCCCCTTTGTTCTGTTTATCCATTTCAGGGGAATTTAATGTAATTGTTAATGTCATGACGATTATAAATTGTTAGAGTGCTATTTTTTTTTCAATTTATGTTTCAGTGTAGGTTTTGTTAACTGTCTGACTAACCAAATTCATCCTAAACAGAAGCCAGATGCCACAAGGCATTTGGTAAATCATGGTCAAGAAATGCCAACATAAGTGCCAGGAATTAAAATGCTTGTCTGTAACCTTTTGCTTTTTATTTTTCTGAACTAAAAATTAAGGCCTGGTCATAAAATTAACCAGGATGCTTTCCCAGAAAGATTTAACTTAGGTGATATTAATTATGCATCTATCCTGAAAGTATAATTTGCTGTTTTAGCTGTCATGTGATGTGTAAGTGGTAATAGAACACGGATCAGTCAAATGGTTCTTTCTGGGTGTAATCTGCATAAAGGATACATAAAATGGGTCACATCATTGCCTTCTTTTCCTTCAACAGGAACTCTTTTCACTGTAAAGATGTTGGTTTAAAACATGATTTTTTGTTCCCTTTTAGCACAGTCCTGAGCAAATTTCTCAGTTCACCCTGGACAAATCTTCAAATTCCAGCTGCATCTGAATTCCTCAGCTCCAGGGAAACTGTTAGGAAGATACTCTCAGGAAAAGATTATGTAAGTAGTGAGCAGAGCAAATGCCAGTAGATGGCAGTCTAGAATATGCAGCACCGCTTCCGGACCTTGTAGCAGCCCGTAAAAATATCCCTCTGTGCACTGCAGCTGAGATCTTGAACACAGCTCTTCGGAGTGTTTCTTAGAAAACAGACTGTAGAGGCTACTGTCTCACACCTTTGGCAAATGGGAAAGCCTTTTGTCTTTAACTTTGCAACTGCATGCACAGACCAGCCCCTGTGCCAAAATATTGGGAACTGCATTACAGAACACGTTAGCGATGTTCAGTCTTTTGCCTGCTGTCTCTAAATTCAAAGCTTTGGGGAATTTTGTGACAGATTTCTTTGGGTTACTTTTGCTTATTAGATCTGTGCTCACAAGGGCATTCAACACTGGTAATATATACCTGAACCCTTCGGAAAATAGGATTCTCTGTGGTATTGAAATAGGTGCCCACTTACAAAGTGATCCAAAGTTCCTCAGTTTGCTGGGGCAGTAGAGCCACTCAAAGGGCTAATCCACACCTCTGTGTCCTTTAGAACTGGTTCCTTGCTCTGCTTGTCTTCTGAGCCCCCTGACCAGGGGTCTGCCCCCATCCAGAAGCTGTACCAGCATATTTTCATAGTGTTGTGCTGCAGATTATATAGCCTGAAAGAACCAGTTCAGACTACAGTCAGAGCAACCACTTAACTTGCTGATATGTGCCGGGCACAGAGAGGTGATATAGGCATTTCATGGCCTTCCTTGACACCTCCCCTCACCTCAGTTTGTCCTCCATGAAGTCTGGACTCCTGAGTTGGAGCCTTGGGTCCTGTTATGGAGCCCAAAGAGATTTTGCACTGATTCATTGTCTTTCTCTGTCTTTCTCCACTTATTCTCGCACCCTTGCTTGGGAATGTCATTAAAACACAGCTCTCACACTGGGTTTAAAACATTTGACAGCTATAAAGAGGTTTAATTTTTACTCTTTTTTGGCTGCACTAGGGCCTGGCATAATTTAATCCTAAGTAGGTGGAATCCAGAAGATATTTACTCACCAAACTTGGAAAATGCAAGGAAACCCCCAGATACAAGGTGTACTTTGGGACTTTGTTTCTATAGGTGGGACTTTGAAAGGTGCTGTATCTGTAGCAGACCAAAAGGGTTTTAAGAGATTGTGTATATTTATATCTGGTTCTTCATGTACTGCTGAATACTGGCAGGAATGGAAAAGTTAAACAGGCAGAGGACTGAAAGAAAAGAAAATATGGAAAGTAAAGCTTTGAAGAAATTCTAACAAACATCTTCTAAAAGGGTGAGGTCCTTAATTGTCTTTCTTCCCCTTATGGCACATACATAAACTGGGGGAACTGTGAAACTCAGCTAAAAAGAGATGAGACCAACATGGACTGACAGCACTGAAACAAACCTGGGGCCTTCAAGGTATTTTCACAGCCTTCAGTAAAAGCTGAGTTTCACCTTTTCGCTTGGAGGCAGTCCAGATTTTGTGGGGTAACCTATACCCCATTAAGAACCTCAAAATGGTGCTGGGCCGGAGTAGAAAACTCTGTTAACAATTACTGATGAAGTATTCACTAACACCTCCTGGTTTGACAGGCCGTGATTCCCTGCTCCCCGGCTGTCTCCAAGCTGTACCATCACTGCTGTTTTCTCCATGTCTACCGTGAAATCACTCAGACACCTCTCTCTAGAGAGAGATGGTAGGCTTCTTCTGCTGGTGAATTATTAACAAACCCCAGTTTTTATGAAATTAATCTAGCTATTGATTTATACACCTCTGAAGGTGTATATTCTTTATCTTTTATTTCCAGAACTCCTGAGCAAGCATGGCCATACACTAGGGGACGGCCAAGCATCCAGGGACTCAGCTCCACTGTCACCCCACACATGATCCCATGGACAGCAAATCACAGGGACATAGAGGCTGAGGGTACCCAAGTGGCTGCTTCTGCTGTGCACAGATCCTGATACCCTCCTGCTGGGGTCCTGAAGTGGCATGTGAAGAAGTACCTCTTCCTAACAGGAAATGTTTCAAATTTATAATCCATGTAAGCATATAGTTAGAGAACAGACTTCATAAACGATTTCTTTTTATTTATTTGCTCCATTTGGGCTCTGGCTTTTTAATGTACCAGCCTGTACCTGGCACCACAACTTACTAAGTTGCAATAAAAGATAAAGTCATTGAGTTTCCGAGTTCCTTGAGTGTCCACAAGCAGATGGATATAAGGGTTTGGTTGATTTAAGAATAAAGAAGTGCTGGCTTTTGCTGTTTGTATTTCTGAAAATTTCCTGCAGTTTTTAAAGATAGATGTAAAATAATGTTTCAAATGATGCTGTCAGACTATTCAGCTAGCAATACAGCTCCCTGATAAAATGTACTTAGAATTAAATAACTGTGTCTGAATAGCTGAATTCATATTTCTTATGAAGTTGTGTTTTCAGGTAATGGATCTAAAGTACTGTCATTATTAGTTCAGAAGCATTTTATCCATTTTCTATTTGTGTAACTTGTTTCTCTTTTGTAGTAGCTTTCCTTTTGTGTAACTGGTTCTTCAGGGTGATATGGAATGAAGTACTGAGGGAAATTTTCCATGCTTGCAACAAAGAATTGGCAGCAGGCTTACCCCAGCACATCCAAGAGCAGCCAGCTCTCCACGTTATGCAATTGCTTCTCTCAAGTCTTAGGAGAGACAGAATAGACGGAGCTGAAGTTGGTGGTGTTTCCTACTTACCACAATAACAAACTGAAATAGCACTTACATTCTCCAGCTTTATTTTCTTCATGCTATGTCTAGCACACTGTGGGGATTCCCAGACTCTAATGTTAACTACCAGCAGAAAGATTCTGCTTTTATTTGCAGTAGGCTTTTATGCATTTGCAACTCCATTGATTTCAGTTGTTTCTTGAAATTAGTCCTGGTGTAGAAGAGAGAATTTCACCTCCTACTATTTAGAATCAGAGAACAGTTTTGGTTGGAAGGGACCTTTAAAGGTCAGCTAGTCCAACCCCCCTGCCATGGGCAGGGACATTTTCAACTAGAGTTTTTATTTTTTTAATAAATCCATTATCTTGAATAATTGTAGAAAAGAGCACTAAAACAAAAAGCAACAACAACAAAAAAGTCTCTCAAAATGTCATGGAGTATCTCCAATTCCCATAGTTTTCTGTTAAGTTGGCACGGAATGGCAAAAATTGGTAAAGTATTAGTACGCCTCATGCAGCCCTAATGCTGAGTGTAACACTTGAATCATAACAAACAAGTAACTGAAAACATGAGAAAACCCTTCCCACCCACCCTAAAACATGAGCTAAGCAAACAAACAAAACCAGTAAAGATTCCTGATAGTCTTGCTGGTAAAAAAGAGGCAGGAATCAGAAGTGTCACTTAGATGTCAAATATGAGAAAAATGGGCATGGATAATTCACTTAGCCAAGTGGTAACAGCAGCATGTTGAAGAAAAAGTAAGGTGAGAGCAGGAATTTCAGCACGTATCCATGGGTATCCATGTTGCTATGGCAACTCCTCAATGGAATAAAGTATTTTCTCCTTTCTTTGGGATTAAAAAAAAAGGAAGAGGGATGCTGTTCTCTGAATAGGCACTTTACCTTTTTTAAAATAAATCTAAACCATTTCCTAACATAGCAGGCATTGTTTTGCTATGCTTTGGAAAGACACTTAAAATTCTAAAAAGGACACCATATTATTGATGTGCTACTCAAAGGTTTCTCTTGCCCTCTTTTTATTTTGAATGCTTGTTAAAAGCCTAAATTCCTTCACATTTCTGGATCCTCCTTTTTTTTTTTTTCCCATACTCATGCTGTTTAGCTACAGAGCTTAGATAATCAGAGCATTCTGCAGCAGATCTGTGGCTGTTTTCTGGTTCAAGCTAAGGCTATTTTTGTTCCCTTTTGATTTTCTGGAGTGATATTCTGATCTCTTACTTTGTGCTACTTGAAGGAACTGTATTGACTGTTATTCCCTATTAAGCAACTGTTTAAATTTGGATTCAAGGATAATAAAAAATATCTTTACCCCAAACTCACTGACTGAAAATGCAGATCTGTTCAATCTTTTTCATTCCTTCTCTAGATAACACAGAAGAACCATAAATAGATGGAAGATATGAGAGGAAAATAATACCCTTTGAAGGTAAAATTATCACTTATTTTGGAAATTTTGATAAAATTGTAACATATCCAGAAGTGGCTGAAAAATATAAGTGAAAAGGTTTTTCAGAAATTGTGTGGAAAATGTCAGCAAACGACGTAGGTGCTCTTACCTATGTACACTGACACTGAATGTGTTTTAAACATAGCATATTTTTTGTTCCTGCACCTATTAAAGTTACATAAAAATATCTCCTTGAGCAATTCGTTCCATTAAAAAAACCTTTATTTTAAGAGTATATTAGTGGGAACTAACTTTAAATAAAAAATTATAAACCTGACTGTTTCTTAAATATATTAATTGCTACTAATAAATTTTCTGAGTAGTTATTACCAGGATGGAAATATCTTAAGAATCTGGATACAATTAATAAAACCTTTGAAAAAAAAAAAAAGAGCTAAATACAACTGTCTGACAACTGCATGTCTTTTAGAAAATTCTGCTAGCAACTTGCTGATTTCTCTGTATTACCTGCCTCCTCCTACCTTGGTTATCTTATCCAATACACTGTATGGATATCTCCACTTGACACATGTAACCAGTGCAATTCTGGTTTCATTTAATCCACTTTACCACATGTACAATTTTCACACAACCATTTATTCAGCTCAGTGCAGAATGACATTAGATCCCCTTCTTTCTGATAATGCAGTCTAGTTAAGCTGGTAGAGTTGATCCAGATTATAAGTGTTAGAAATGAGAAGAATCTTAGAAAATTGGATGAAAATGCATATTTGTGTCTGAATCTATTTTATAGCTACTCCTACACTAAATTAAATGTCTCCAGGAAATTTCCCAGAAACTGAGGCCAAGTGGCATCAAATAATCCATGTCTATGTCAGTAAAATAATTTTAGTCTCATAAAGAGTGTCTTTATACAAACATTCTCCTGGGAGTGGTCCCTGAAAAATATCTGTCTGAGGGAGAAAGAGGTATGCCCAAGAGTAGCTTAAATTGTTCTGTTACTGTATCTCCAAATGCTTGAATTTAGAGATATACACACCCTCTGTTATTCAGAGGGCACAAATCAAGACTAAATACAGCCCAACCAGCCCAGTAAGCCCAGCTGGGTTCTGAGTTGTAATAGGCCAGAATATCCCAGAGCTGCTTGAATTTGTCTCTCTTTCTGTTAAATCACTAAAACTGCCCAGCCTTCATTTGGGCTGTTGCTACAGAAATAAATAGAAGATAGATTTAGACGAACATAATCATAGACTTCAACGCTAGAAGCAACTGTTGCTATTGTCATGATGGAGTGTGTCTGTTGAAGCTAATAGACCTTTGTCACCGTATTTTAGGCAATGTGGCAGTGATGAGCAAGAGACAAAAAAACCTCTCAGTGTTAGAACAGCACACTATAGTTCAGCTGCATGAGACCTTATCACTTATGTATATATGTAATTTTATTGTGTTTTATGAGCTGATTTGAAGTGTTTTTAATTGGCAGGAATCGCTACTGTGTTTGCCTCTCAGTTCTTTTGAGCAACAAAGATTATTTTTGCTATTTTTTTGAATTACTGATGTGAATTACACAGCTGATTCTTCTCTGCTCTAAAGGTTTGGTTTACTTGTTTGTCTGTTTAACACTGAAAGCAGGTTAGTTTAGTTTGATAGTTTTTAACTCATGGATGGGAGGAGTACATTGGGAAAGGGGTAGAGCACCTCAAAACCCTTTGCTTCTATTTCCATCATTCAGTCACCCATTGTTTTGCAATGGTTTTGGGCTAGAAAATTATGTGCATAAATCCTCCTTCTTCTGACCTGACTGGCACACCAGAACCAAGAAGGTTTAAGCTGATAAAGGCCATATTTTGACACAAAGGCATAGCTTTCCCCCTTCCACTTTACTTTTATGTTCTTAATTAAACAACCTAAATCCTATGAAAGAAATTAGTCAAAGTTACGTAATGAAGGCTAGGTCCACATAACATCTGATTTCCTCTCTGGTATTGCTTACTTTCTCTCCAGTAATATCTAAGGGCAGGCAGTGTGACTAAGCTCCCATCTTGTGCACCTCACCTAAGTGCCTGAAATCAGGTAGGATAATTCCCTTCCTCTTTCCTTGGCTGGTTCTTACCTGCCACGCAGAGAAAATTGATGCCGGGCTGAGTAAATTAGGGTTGGTGGGATGTCTGCCACCCATGTACTCATCATTGCAGACCCCGCAGTCCTCTGCATCTCGCCAGTCCCAGTAGGGGATGGTGAAGTTCTCATCACCTGTTATCCTCTGGATCTGACGTTCCCACATCAGCAGAAAGGCCCGATGCCAAGGCAGAAAACCGGGGGCTTCATGGGCAAAGTCAATGTCCCGCCACACATCGGACCCCCCTAAGAGTGTGTCTCGAGAGGCATAGTAATGCATCCACACAAAGAGATCGTACACATTGATGTCTCTGAACATGGGGTTGGAGCCATTGTTCATCTGAGTATACGTGCCAGTAGCAATAACGTAGTCCTGGCTAGGGATGTTCTTTGCCAAGTTAAGGTAGGCGAGAAACTTGTTCTTCTCACTGGTGGTGAGCTGGAAGATGTTTCTTCTTGTTTTCACTTGCCTTTCAGTGCAGTTGAGCCCTGAGAAACCAAATTTGCACTCTCCACAGTTGTATCCCATGAAGTTGCCTTCACACCTACACGTCCGGTTGTAAAATACAGAGGGCCACTCCTCTCTGTCATCCACTCCTGAGAAAGGGAACTGTGGTCCCAGCGGAGCCTGAGAGAGAAGGATGTTCTGGCAGGACCCTCTGCTGGAAAGCTCCCCACAAGGGGACCCATCTCCATCCCAGGGGGGACAGCACTCCTTGCTCAGCAGACTCTGCACGTTCGCACAGACTCTGGGGAACTGCCCGGTGGATGGCTGAAGGATGACTAGCAGAAAACCCAGGGCAAACAGCAGCATACTGACAGAGCAGCAGGAGAGCATCAGCGTTATGCTTCAGTGCGTGGAGTGTTCTCTCTGACCCCTCCAAAGGCCTGTGTGTGAAAGAAATTCCTCCCCTCCACCAGGAATGCTTCCCTGCTGACTTCTGCTACAGCGCACCCTTCAATGTCCTTCCCCATTCCTACACGCGATGCATTTACACACAAAATACACTTCAGGGTTAATCTCATTATCACATGTTCTAGGTGAAAGCCAACTGACTTTCCCCCCGCCCTCTACAAGTTTCAAAATACAGACATCTATTATAAACTTTCGTCTTCTGCCTAGCACATGATTGCTTTCCCATGGCAATTGGAGAGGAGGTAAAATGAAAGTTTGGACACAGAATCAATTGTAAGTTCTTAGAATTCCTAGTTTGATTATATGCCTTAGGGTAAATGGTTGGTTAAAAAAAAAAGACCTGGAAGAACTAGTCAGTTGAATAAGAAGAACAGTGTACCTAAAAATGAGAAAATAAGAATTTGTGAGCAAACTATTTTTTTTAAGAGGAAACAAAAATAAAATGTGGTCAGATTAAGTGTGAACATAGGGCAGAACCAGAACAAGTTATTTGGCTTGGTATTTTTATATTTCAGTGTAAACTGCCTTTCTCAGATTAGTGTATGGCAAAGGGAAGTGAGGGAAGTAATATTCTTTTCATAAGAAAATAATTTTTTTCTCCTAGAATTGATAGTGTTTTCACAGTTGATGACACACAGAAACTGCTTGACACTCTTCTCCACAGTTTTGTGGGGAACACAGACAATCTGCCAGTAGATTTTCAGAAAGTACTTTGAGCAGCTGTCTTTGGATCAGGAAAAAAACCATTGACTCCTGTTTTTCTCCCATTAAGCAGTTTGCAAACACCGTATCTGTGTTCTTTACTCAATATGTTACTGGGCAGCCTCCAGACCACCCACCTCTTTCTTCTTGTACATTAGCCTGAGCAGAGCTGACAGAGCTGCATGAGCAGATTTAGAAGTTAGACATTCTTTGAAGTTGCCCCTTGAAAGAGGACAAATGTTGTTTTACTGCTGAGCAAATCGCACATGAATCATCCATTTTAATTTTTCAGCTACTACTGCTATAAGTAAGGGTGGTTTTCTTGGATTTGTTTCTTACTAAAAGCTTTGTGAATTATTTCCTTGTGCTTAGGGAGGGCAGGAGCAACATACAGGCAAATGAAGTGAGAACCTTGCTGGGAAACAATGCCTTTGCTGGGATCAGGAGGTCATCACATGACCATGCTGAGGAGCACGAGGTGCTTTAATCCTGTTGGCTTCTATGCCTCAGGTATTCCAGGGGATTATCCCTGAGACCCACTTCCAGGGAGCCTGTGATGGGGGAGCCTGGAGCCAGAAGGGCAAAGGGAAAGGATTTGCTTTTTCAAAAAATATTTCTAACCATATTCTGATGTTTACTAGTTTTTAGCTGATTCCCCTGGTTTCCATGTTAGGCTTGTAAAATAGATTCTATCATAGAAATGCTACTCATTTGATTTATTTTATTTTATTTTATTTTATTTTATTTTATTTTAATTTTATTTTATTTGTACCTGGCTGTTTGGGAAACGCCCTTTTTTTTACTGTTCCTCCCATGGATGCTACTACAAAAATACTATACTTGAGGACAGACCCATCTCTGATGATCACAATATATATGTTAAATTTTTCACTGAAAGCTACAGAGATTGGGAGAAGCTTGAGGTGGAGCCTCAGACTGAACCAGAAGAGCCCTCAAATTATATTTATGCAGAAAGTCATACGCACAAATACATTCAGTACCCTGTTTTTAATATTCAAATGAGATTTTATGTTCAATGTTACAAAACAAGGAACTGAGTCTTGAGAGCTATCATATGATGAGTTTCCTAAGCCACTGGTTAACCATGGAATTCCCTGCAAAATGGTACGAATGAGAAGCTTTGAATTAGGAATGTGACTCAGAAGCAGCACATGCCCCTCTTGCTTTATAGAGATGTCAAGAGTTACTAGAAGGAAAACTCCCAGAGTAGTGAGCCAGCTCACCTGCTGGCTTGCTTGCAGTGCTACAATCAGATTTTCAACACTATGCTGCAATGCTAAACCTAACTTCATGTAGACACGGCCTGTGGCTTTCTGATGTAGTTATGGACAAAGACAAGGAGCATTCCAAGTGAAAAGCAATGGCATTGAATGGGCATTCACATTACCTCATAAAATTAATTCTTTGTTTCCTCAGAGCTGAGTGGGCTGATCTTCAAAATACCATGTCTTCCTTTTGTAAAATGTCACAGAAATTTCCCTTCTGGGCTGCTAATATTGAAGCAATCAAAGTTTCAAGTAATATTAGTGGCTTTTAAAAAATTCTGATAGCTGGATGGCACCAAGAAGGAAGTATCCCTCAGTACTGCTTGTTAATACTTTTTGGGAATTATGTGGGGATTTTAGGCCTAGATGGCTATGTTGAGTGGGGGGAAAAAAAATGGGATGGGAAAGTGGAGAAGAATTTTAATTGAGGTTACTTTAAAAGTCAAGCATAAAACTATGGAGGAACAAAGGCTGGATAGACAAAGTTGATGCAGCCCAATTACCAGTGGAAACCAGAATTGTCTAAAGAAAAAGAAAAAAATATGGTTATTTGAGATGGATATGTACAAGGACCACTTGACAATTAGAGAACACTGACAAATGGAAAGACACATAGTCTATTAACCAGCCAAGAAATTCAGTCTGATAAACTGGTGGGCTCAGATTATGTGAACCACTGAATATTACCGGATCAATGATTTTTTTATGTAGCCATGTTATTTTTGATCTGATACTGGGAGACCTAGATACAGACTTAATGCATCAGAAAACAGGCATTCAGACTGGTAGGAAAACATAGGCCAAATATTACAGGAAACTTCTAGGAGCAAGAAAAATGTCATTAATCTGCAGGCCAAAGCAAGGGAGAAGAGGTGCTGATGCAATCAGAGCAATGAAAGTATAGAAACTATACCAGAAGGCAAAAGGCATTTTCTCCCTGTTACAGACTGAAGACAGCAAGTAGCACAAAAGTAGTCACCAATCTATCCACCTACAGTCTGCACAAAACTTGCCTTATACCTGTCAGTCTTGATGACAGGACAGCATCTAAGGGGGATGCTGAAGCAGTATTTCCTACGGTTTTGTTATACTCCGCTTACACTTCACCTCTGCTTTCAGATCTTTTCTGAAAGGCAGCCTGAATTTTGGCTTTTGGGAGCATGCTGGGCAGAGTGGAAATTTTGGTAAGTGGGTCTGAATGCTTTCCTATCAGCTTTCAGTGGAGAAGTGTCATACAATTTCTTAGTACTATGTGGCTCATACCTGTGGCCTTGATAGCAGGCCAGGGCCCAGCTTTAACTAGGTGGATAAGAGTGTGCTGCTTCAGGAAATCCCTGTCTCTTCTAAGAGCTCACTGAGGTTGAAAGCACTGAAGGTTTGTCAGCAACCTACAAGGAAATTATTCATGTTTTTTCTGGGTTAACATTCTACTAATTTTCCAAGGGAAACTTGCCTGCTGAGGTGTCAGACAAGAAATCTACCCTGTGCAAAACTCGTGGGGGAAACAACTAGGGGAGAGGCAATGCCAGCCTTTGCTCTGTTGGAGCTCCCCTGGACTGACTCCCCCATATTGCAAAGCTGCATCCTCTGCCGTCATGACAGATTCCCCACAGCTGTGTCTCAACCAACTGCAGGGTTTTACTCTTGCAATTAAAAGCATTTTCTCTCCCTCCTCCGTTCCAGTGTCCTCCGATTCCAGTGATGCCTCTGCAAGTTGGCTGGGGGAAGCTTCCTCCCGAGGTGCTCATGGTGCTGGGCTCATCTTCAGAACCAGCTGTATCTAATAAGGGCCTCTAGGTACTTCTTACAGACTTGTCCTGCTCCATTTATCCAGCTCTGCAGAGAAAGAGAAAAAGAATAAAAACTGCCAGTAGCTGTGTGTTGGTTTTCTGTGTGTGCACACTTTGGAAAACAGATAATCAACAGTGTGTTAAAAACCATGAGAGTGACATTTAGGACAGAGCAGGTCTCAGCAGCTGCTGGTGGTAAGAAACACAGCTATGCAGTGTCAAAAAACTAAATTTGGTAAAGGAATGAGAGAATCAGTTGGGACAGGTACAGGTATATAAATCAGCTGGGACCCTTGGAGGCTGAGGTCACCTCATATAACCTCTTCTGGACCAAGAGCAGCTGGGCTTCCATTAAACCTTGCTTTTACTTATAGGTAGAAGGGGTACTTGTACATCAAATAAGCAGTTCAAATGCAAATTTTTCTCTGAAATTCAACCACACATTATTTTATTCTTAAATTGGTCCTCTCAACATGCTACCAAAAAGTCCTTTAAATACTCAAAAGCGGTGACGAGAATACTACAGTTTTTCTAAAGTGTATCTGAGAGATTTGCTGAGGTAAATAAAAACTTTGTAGATGGCAAAAGACCCTGAAATTTACACACCTACAAAATATCTTTTAAAATAAAAAAAAAGCCTCACAAAAAATGGAATTAAATGGGGCCAGTTCTAGTGGAAAGAACATATGCACAGAAGAAATTAATATCATATGCTGCTTTCAAATTCTCCTTTGAATATTATCCTTACCTGCAGTAAGCTTTACCTCATTTGTGTTTGAAAAGAAGTTTAGCTGGCTAGACTTCCAGATACCTCAGAGAACCCCTCAAACTTCGTGGTTGTTATTGTTAGTGGATTCTGCAGTTTTTGCCTCACCCGAACCCCGCTTATCTTGGTAACTCTGGTAGAAGGAGCAAATCAGTTAGAACCGTGCTGACAGACTACAATGTACAACATACAGACATCTTCCATGAGATACAATGAGAGAAGGAAAGCTGTGAAAAGCAACTGTTCCCTAATTCCCAGATTGCTACCCGCATATCTGCTTATTATTCTAAGATTTGCAAGTGGGGGAATGTGCTGGAATGGGCAAGAAGGAGATGACCCGCAAGCCCAAGGGGTCCACAGGAGAATGGTGTGTGTCCTCCTTCTGCTTCCCCATCTCTACAGAGGGGACATCACGTGGTCCTTCATTCCCAGATCAGTGCAGGGAGAAAAGGCAGATAACAAAGAAGACAACTATAATAGCTCCACTCACGTTTCTATTAATTTAAACTTCTCTACAGCATGTGAAAGATAAGGGGAAAAGACATACATTGTTTAAAATTCAAAAAATCTTATTAACCCTACATAACTCTCCGACAGTACTCAAAGGCCCAGCTGCATGAAAGACTCAAATATAATATGTGGTCTCTGATTTCCCCCCTTGCCTTCCAAATAATGACTGTAATGAAGAATCAAATCGTACTGAATTTTGCATTCTTCGTAGAACTTCACTAATTAATCCACGGTTAAATAAATATATAAATAAGACCTTGACATTCAATTTCACTTCAATACAAACAGCAGATAGGAAACTCTATTACTCAGACTGAAAACTCTCTGAATAAAGAACAAAATGTCTTGGTAAGACATTAGGCATCTGGAAAAATGGGGAAAGAAAAGTCCTTCCAATGTAAAATTATTCTGATAATAGCTGACAGTTTTGAGTAACAAAGAGAAGGTGAATTACGAGAGATTTTTCTCATTTTCCTACTTAATTTTTTGCCACTGCGATGCAGTGTGTTTGAAACAAGCAAAAATAGACCTTTTTTCTTCCTACAAGTCATAGTTAAGCTGCTATGTTCATTGTAGTTGAAAATTTTCATCAGTTCAAAAACTGACCAGATAAATTCAGGAAAGAATAAGCCACAGAATTGTAGAACATGAATGCATTATGTCTCAGAACCCTAAATTCCTTGAAGAAGGGAGATCACTCCAGGTAAGTGTCTGTACAGGCTTGCTCTGTTCCCAGATCCATAGTGCATCTGCCAAGGGCCATTGAGGCAGCAGGATAATGGACAACAAGATCCTTTATTTTGAAATTCCTATGACAAAAGTGGATTAAATATTGCCCAGTTGCAGCCAGTGGTATCTTCAGCACAGATGTCACCAGGCATCTGGTCTCTACTGCACAACAATGCAGTGCAAATAATACAACATATACCTCCTTGATATTTGACAGCACGATCCTTAGAGCAGTTAGAAAGCAAAAAACACAAAGATTTGAAGTTTATTTTACAAATTTAAAAGAAAGTAGGCCTGTGTTCTACTTTTCAGATGAAAAAGAAAAGGTCTGGAACAAAAAAAAGAAAAAGCCTAACAATTTTGTGGGTAACAAAGCAGATTTTGTTGAGGTTATTCACATGAATGCTGAAAACATTATTTGTGCACCTGTTATAGGTTCTGGGAGGCTTAATGTACCTAGAAAAACATTTGAAAGAAATGAATGGCCAAGTGTGTTACTGGAAATGCTTTCTTTTCCCCAGGCCAGGGAACAAACATGTACAATATACCAGAAATAAATAGTTTAGAAAGCAAGTGGTGCATCAGTTGTGCAGGGTACTAAGGTATTTAATAAGACAAATTAAAGAGGTTAAGAAGAAATATGTTTCATATTTCTGACGTAAGCGTAAGAGATTCTTGTGACTTAAATGGTTAAATTAATCTTAAATTGTCCCTGGTCATATGAGATGGGCTTGGCCTAAACAATTTTATCATTCCAGTCCTTTAGTTAAAGTATGGTTTCAACAAAAAAACCCCAAATTGCATAAAAATTTTGAAGGTCTTGAGTGGTAAGGCTAATTTCAGAAACTGTGAAGGACTGACTGGGTTCTGAGCACTGTGACTTCCCAGACCACTTGGAAGGTTGGAGAAGCAAAGATTTCTGAGTGAGTTCTCAAAGACAACTTTATACCAATTCTTCCAGTTTTATAAGAACACATCAAAATGCTAAAAGCCCCGCTGCTTGGGCCAGGTTCTTTTGTCACCCATTTGCTCACCTTCAGATATAATAGGCACAATGTGTCTGTCTCCCTACAAGGAATATTTAGCTACCTTATAAATTAAAGGATTCTCTTTTGTGTGTGTGTGTGCTCACTTGCACTGATGCAAAGTTGGGCTTTGGCATGCCACAGACTTGGACTGACACACCAACAATAAATTGCTACACTTTTCAAATAAACTCATTGTCAGGCACATAAAAGTGTTTGCTGGAAGCTTTGTGTACATTAGTGAATTTTAGGGTGATCTAGCATTGAGTACTGCCAAATTTATTTTGAACTTGATCTTCCACTCACAAAAAACAAAGCCACATTTAATGTTATATTAGGTAAAATGCGTTTAAACACCTGGAAACTGCAAGACAATATTGTGCATCCTGATAGCACATGCCTACCAGCATGACCGAATATCTCTCCACTCCTAAGGAGTGATGAATACAGAGTGAGAGAAGGACTAAAAGTGAGTCACAGTGTGAAAATTACTGCCAACATACATATGGTTAATCTTAATTGCCCCTTACACCAAAAATAAGAAGATACCAGTGAAGAGAAGGGACTTCAATCCCTTTTGTATGGATGCTTTCTTGAGGAGCCTGGATTTTTTCAGTATGTTGTTATTATTTTGCACATGGTGATTAAAAGCAAACACTGCCTCAAATGCCATGTCAGATTCCCCTGTGGAAAGATGCAAAGCTCAGAAATTCCTAAAAACATTTGCCTGTACCTTTTCTATATGGAGTGATGTCTCAAGTTTTCTAGGTCTGATATTTTGGGATCTCCCAGAACTGGAAGTAAGTGTCAGTTCTGCTCTACTTTTGGGACTGTCTTCATTTCATGAGGGCAAATCACCTGTTTTCTGTTTCAGTGCTTGAAAAATATTGGACTTCAGCCTTACTATTTGGGTGACAGGTGTTTTGCATGACAGCTACTTTTATGGGTGACTTTTAATTTTTTTTTATTTTTTAGACTGTCCTTGTATGCATTTGATTTCAGTGTGATCAGCATCTTTCTATGTGTAACATCTTGGGCTTTGAACACTTCATGTCATCTAGAGAACTGTAAATGGCTAATGTATTGGTATGACATATAAATATGTATTTTGCCTTAATTCTCAGATAAAGACAACGAGGTGGAGAGAAACAAAGCAGCCCTGTGCTGAGGCCACACAAAGCCTGTTTTTAATGTGTTTGAGAGTACATATCAAAACTAACAATAATAAAAAAATTTATTTTTCATGAACATAATGCAGAAGAGAGCTGATTGAAGCACATTCCACTTGTGTTCTTCTACGTGTCCAGTCATTTCACCCTGAAACAGACAACCGTGATAGTTCAGTTTAACTATCACAAGGTGAAAATTTCTCTCCATCACTAGAAAGAAAAGACAAGGTAACCAGCCCAGACTCAGACATCTGAAGGAGGGTGAGATGTAAGAAAGGTGATCTTAACTTTACATTTAACCATGTGTTGCCTCACCAGGGTAAATCTGAGCAGTCCTTGAGCCAGCAGAGATGCCATGGGCTGCCCCCCAGTATGGCACTGGTTTGAATTCATCTTCACTGAAACATTTTCCTACCTCTTGAAAGCAACAGAAATAAAAACATCCCTGAATGAGTTGCTGATTGAGTTGCCAAAGGCATCTATCACAAAAATGAACTTGCCTATGCATTTTTGAGCTGCACTGATAAGTGTGTATTAATTCTACAAAACCATCCTTACAAAGAAATAGGTTGGATAAATGCTCTAATTTTTAAATGAGACCTATGCCACCTCTACACTTCAAAGTACAGGTAGATCAGAGAACACAAATTGCTGCAATGTAAGTTGTTTTGTGACTTTTATCATATTTCTAGACAACCTTCTGAAATAGAAACAATATTAAGAGATAAGTAACTTTTTAAACAGTGAACAGTATATTTCCAAATAAAATGAAAGTTCACCATTACCAGATGTATGAGAAAATACATGACATGGAGTATTTCTTGCTTTCTAGAAATATAATATTGAAGATGTAAAGCAGAACTATTTAAAATAAAATATCCAATTTTGACTAAAGGAGTCTATAAGTATGTTGACTTTGAAATGCAATTACTATGGAAACAAAAAACAAAGAGGATGTCTCAGAGAGTGCCAAGCTCATATTCATGCCTGGACTGATTTCAAGTCTTTTCCTTGCTGAGAATTAAAGCTGAAGATTTTCATGCTGAATTCTACAATAAAAGTCTTCCAGCAAGTTATTTTCATTCCTTGACTTCTGGCTGCTCCTTTTTGATAATAAGGCATGAATAACAGATTTTTTTTTCTTAAAGGCTAATAATTTTGAATGTCCCAAATTTTGAGGTATCTACTTGTTAAACATTTTTCACTTTCAAATATTACCAAGTAAAAATAGCACTGCAAAAGCATGCACCTGAGTATGTCAGTCCAGGTTTTTATGATTAAGGTAGAGAAATGGATGATTTTACTTGCAGTCAGTGTGGCCTTTCAGACATCTACCTCACAAGGACCTGTAATGAATGCTATAATTCTATGAACACCTGTTTCTTACTATTTATTGTAAAGCGAATCTGTAACACAATTTTATATATATATATATATAACTAAACATAAAGATATTATTGTGTTTTACACCAAATATAGTAGGTACATACACAGACTAATCTGTATTTACCAGATGATTTCCCTAGTAACACCCAGTTTTAAAAGAATCTTGAAAGATGAAGAAAAACATGCTAGGAAACTTGGAAATTAATTTGTATTTTGATAAACCATGAAAATCCAATCTTTCAGAGGGTTAGTTTCATTATTAATCAATTCTATTTTGTGTTTTGAGCCCTTAATCAACAAAAATGTTTTTCCAAGTTTGAAAGAATATTTTTGGCAGAAATAAAAAATATTTTAGAAATTTCAAATTTTAATTCAATAAAAACAATATTGTGAAATATGGTGTTGGGAGAAAATATTAAAGCTTGAACGATATAGAATATATCATGCTGCTTGTCATTAAAAAAAAAAAAAGAAATTTTCATCAAACGGTGTGTGATAAAAGGTGCCTAGTCAAATTTTTTAAAAATTACATTTTTTGCAATCAACCAAAGAGTAATTAGAATTTTTAAGGAAGATTTTGCAGCTGCCATACACTTTTTTGGAATAAAGGAAATAGAATAGTAGCTGTATTGCCAGTTTTTTAACCTTAAAACATTACATTTTCAGTTTCCTTAATATTGCAGCACATATTTTGTGAGGGTATAGAACAATTAAAATGTGGGAAGGAGAAAGACTCTCATCTGAAAATATAGCAATATAGAGAACACTGAGGATCTTCATTCCTGATCTTACTTAAATAGATGTTAAATTTTGAGTTTGAGTTTAATTAATAGTAATTATAACTTTCTTCAGTTTAGTTTTCTTCTTCCACTTTTCCTAAAATGGAAAAAAAGCCCTCCAACCCACCATACATCAAAAGAAAAAGAAAAGAATATCAGTTCCTCACCAAAAAACAAAAAACCCAGAAAAGCAAAACAGAACAAAACAAAAAAACAACAAAAAACCCCCTAACCATTTTATGTTGGGTTTATTATATTATTTGTCTAAAGGCTTTAATAATTTTGTTTCATTTTAGTTTATTGAAAGATAGCCTGAATTCCATTTTCAAATAAAAAGTCCTTGTATTTTATTAAAATTTCTCAAACTAAATCTTCATCTGTCCTAATTTCCTCTTATGCATTTAGCCAATTTCAAGATCAGTTTGCTTTTGTTCTAGAGTGATCAAACCTATGTTTATTAATGAAAAACTGACCTTTTTTTTGTTTTAAATATCTGTTCAAACATCTGAAGACACACAATCTGGCTTCAGAACAAACACACATAGGCAAGAGAAAAACTCATATGTGCAAAATATTTTATTAATTGTTAAATTTCAAATGAAAACAGCTTTATTTTGACATTTCCTTGCAAAGTGTGTTTTAGAATGTAAAGGCTTTGTGTAGCCTTGTAAAAGAAAAAGGGTGAAACTAACTAAAAATCAAATTGTATCTGGCAGATACAGTTCCTTTTGGGAGTTAATATGCATACATTTATATACCTGCAAGCAGGTATCTCCATGGATGTGTGACAGATGAGACAGGGACTTAGTTCAGGGCTCTGGAGATAGAGGTTTGAGTCATTTCAGATGGAGAGGACTAGGAGAGCGACCAGGAGGCAGACTGGTACCTTCCGGACAAGCAGACAGAAAGCTGATGAAATAGACTAAGGCATCTCAAGGGAGTCCTGTTCTGAATCTTATTAAATAATCTCATGGTAACTTCTATCTAATTAGTCACAAAACCATGGTTTCAAGTAATGAAAAATAATCTTGGTGTTCAAAAGGCATTTGGAAGTACACTGTGATACCAACATAGACTGAATGTCAAGTTTACATCCACCTTGAACTGGAGTTTAGCTGCAGGGAAGAGTGGTTCACAGTAGAGCTTGGAAACCTACAAGGAAGTGAAGCAGGCTGAGTGTATTTACCTGTGTGGATTGAAGCCAAAGTGTGAGCAATAAGTATCACCATTTGAGAACTCAAATTTCCCTCTTCTTAGCCATGTCCTCGATGCTTTTAGCTTGTGCTGCACAGAGGACTCCCTCGGGCAAGATGAATCTACACGTTTAGTGCTATGTGTAAAGCATGGCACATTTAGACCTGTGCTATATCTTCAGAGCCCTACAAAAGAGCATTAACACATTGGGAAGCCTGGCTGTTATTCTTATTTTGACAATGGCCTTATTATTTTATCCTGCTAATCTGATTTTCAAAGATTTATACATTAATTTTTTGTACATTAATCCCTGAAACTATGCTTGGAAAGCCCATGCTATAAATACCACACAACTAATGCACATGCCAGGAGTAGACAAAATTTACAAGAAACAGACAAACCTCAGAATAATAATTTCATTATATCACCCTTCTAAATCATCCTAGCTATTCCGACACTTTAATTACAAAGTGACACTTCCAGTCTTAAAGTATTGTGGCGCGTGTAATAAATCATTTCACTTTATATACATTATGATTCTGACTACTGTAGAGGAGTCATTTTACAATCCACCTCCTTTACAAAGGCACAGAGTAAGCAAGAAATTAATAATATAACAATAATGTTATATTAATAATATAACATAATAATATTGTTAAAATTCAATAAAAATATTGTGTCAGTCCTGAATTTATTACAACGTATATACATGCAATTTATGAAGTGTTTTTCACATACTCTTTCCCATATTCCACATAAGCTTCTCTGCAGACTACAGGAATGGGAGCGGGAAGCAGGTGGCTGGTTTTGGAGCTATTGTACCCAAAAAGTGATATTTTATGAAAGTTGCATGTAAAGGACAGAAGCTCCAGAATAATTTCACTAAGCAACTTGTAGACAAGGGAGAAGGAAGAATATCTGAGTGAGGAATAAAGAATGTGTGTGATTTGTTTTCAGTCTAACATACTCTTGTCATAATTACAATTAAGAAAAAGCAGAACGGATAGAACAGTTTGCTGTAAACAGTGGCTTCAGAATGTAAAAATGAAAACTAACAAAACCCAGTAATTATAGGAGTAAATACAGTCCTAGCATGGGGCTACTGGGCTCTGCTCTTCCATTAGGCATGTATGAAAATTCACAGTAATTTTAATAAGGGCTGCAGAGACAGTTTGTGATCCATACACCATCAAATTTACCTACAGAGGTATTTGTCCTGCAGCCTTAAATCATAAGAAGTCATTGTTGTCCAAGAAAAAAATGCCATCTTTTATCTTCACTTTGTGATGTGTTTCATCAGAGACCCAGCACTGAAGCAGCAGGATTGCTGGCAACCATGTTATACAGCCTCTCTGAAAAGTTGTTTGCAATAATAGATGTGTTGGAGGGAGGTCAAGCTGTTTTCAATGGACAGAGCCTTCCAAAGCAGTGGCTCAGATGCCAGAAATGTTCCCCTTTCTTACCACTTGATCCTTGTCTCGGCTGCATCTCACTACATTCACTTTGCTGATTTCAGCTTGTTGTTATCATCAAGCTTTGAAGGCATTTGACTAAGTCAGAAATATGAATGTTGTTATTAACATTGATTTGTGTGCATTCACCTTTGCAAAGATGAAATAATTTCACAGGTGTTTCGGGACATGGAATTTTTACATGATCATATTAATCTCACCCTACCAAGCAGTAGTCTATAAGCTGTGAAACATCATCAGGCTGGAATAGAGGTATCCACTATTTTGCTCGAGACAGAAGCAGCCTCCCCACATATGATCATTGTTTTTAGCCATCAATTCTCTCAGCATACATCCTGGCTATAGTGTCAACATTGTGTGATGCAGAGTGGTATCCATAATTAATGAGCATCTCAAATCTAAGCAGCCATGATTTTAATTTCTGTGTTGCTATTTTTGTCTTTGATTTTAATTTGTGAGGTTTAAAAGGAAAAATATTATTATGGTCTCTGTCCATCAGGCTTACTTTCTATTCTCTACTAATTTTCCTTATTGAAAGTTTCATCTTTTTATCTGTGAACCAGTAAGGTTCTGCACATAAAGAAACCCATTCTGAAATCAGCTCCATATGGACAGACCATATGGGCACACTGAGTCCCACTGAAGGGAACTATGGTTAGCATTTCTTATTTCTGCTATAATAACATGCATGTGTCCCTAACCATGGGCCTTGTTGCGCCAGGCACTGTAGAGACAAAAAGAAAAACTTAGTGCTAGCAGATAAACCACCACAGCACAGATAGGATGGATGCTGAAAGTCATTATGGTTGCAGACTAGATTGTTAAATGGCACACATATCGGTATTACCCTGTCAGAGTTAATGAAATCAGCATTTTTATATCATTCCCTTTATTGTGCATCTCTCTAGAAGAGGTCATTCTCATTTCCTTTCTGGGTATAAATCACAAGTGCTCTTTCCTGCTGTCAGTGAGGTTGCACATATGTGTGTTAAGGTTAGAATCAAACATCATTTTGCACTCCGGACATGTCTAAAGAAGGAGGTAGCTGTGGAATAAGGGCTAAAGGGAACATGTAGTGCATTAATAATCTTACAGGAGCTCGTTCTTGCAGCTGGGTTCAGTAAACTATGCAGTAAACATGTCCATGTGGAAAGACAGTGTAAGATATCAACCTCCCTATGCATTTATGCCTATAGTGCTTTACAGACATTCCCTTTTAAGGAAAATCCTGTATAATGACAACAGAACTAAACCAAAGGTTTATTTCCTGAAATTTACATTTGTCATGGCAAATATTTACACATAAAATATAGAAAGAATGATGCTGATCCACTTAACAAAGGTAAGGACATGCTTACCTGTCCTAGGAACATTATAAAGGTGACTCTTCAGAGAGAAGGAAGAAAAGATGGAAAGGCAATTGCATGTACATATTCTGTGATCATCAAGGCTGTTCAAGATGTCACAATCAAGCTCTTTCCAAGTAGGTCACAATTATATTGCAAACTGCTTGCCTGAAAAAAAATGGTGGGTAATAATCTGGAAATTGAAGATTAAAAATAAGAGGCAAAGCCTTAAGAGTTATGATAATATCCCATTAAACAATTTATCTGGGACTGCAATGGATTCGCTATTATTAAAATTCTTTAAATCAGGTTTGGAAGGCTTTCAGGAAGAGATGCTCTTGCTTAATCCAAAGTTATGGGCTTTACTTACAGAATTTCGGGTGAGAGTGTGTGACCTGTACTATGCAAGCAGTCAGATTAGATGATCATAATGGTCTCTTCTGGCCTTAAAATCTATCAATATATTAAGCCTCCTGCTGTAATGCTCTGATGCAGAGGCAATTTACATCAAGTTCTGAAGAGCACTTAAATTAATTGTTTCATTAAAACCCATTTGAATGCTTTTACATCTTGATGCATGCTACTTCTGGGTGCCTCACAGATTTCATTTGGAAATCTTCAGCTCCAAAGAGCCTATTATGTTTGCCTGGCCTGACTTGTGCCTTCTGCCGGCCGGAACAGCCTGTTCCTGGGGAATTCACGTGGCCAGGAACCCTGATACCATGTCTAGTGCCCGTGGGTGGTTCCCTGGCTACCACTAGGAGGTGCTTCCAGCGGCTCCTCTCGGTACTCCTGTTGGCATCATGAGGAATGAGTTCAGCTCTGTGTGGGAGCGTATTTCAGATCTTTCCTACACCTACGGCCTTATGCCAAAAATAAGATGCAATCATTTGTTTCCTAGGTGATAACTGCACCGAGCATGTGCAGTCCCTACTGCCTCTAAAATGGTGAAGTGTGTTATCAGCCTTCCTTGCAGTGCTTTTGAGGCAATGCATCAAGCAGCTTTTACTGCAGAACAAATGGCTTCTTGATTATGTACCGAAGGGGGGAAAATGTATTGAGGTTTGCAATTCAGTACTCATTCTTGGCAAAAGTAATTTTATTCTATTTGTTTGCTTTTTCTCTGGTGAGTGAAGGGAAGAGGGAGCAAGGGATGTCAATTCCAAGGTTTCTAAATAGTAGAAGACCTTTTAGATGTTCTTTCTTGATAGTCTTTCTTAATCTGTATCTGTATGAAACTGTGGAAATTCTAGTTCCAACCTCATTTTCTCATGCAGATTTTGAAAGCTTGTCAAAGCAGAATACCATCCAAGTGTGTCTTCTATCTATAGAGTATCTAAATGCCAAAAAGACATAAAAATATTTGCATTATGCTAGTGTCCTTTGCAGGAAACAGAAAAGGGTAACATAAGAAGTAGAAAAAGACTTTTAGTATCCTGTTAGATTTTTTTAATTCATCTTTTTTTCCCTTGATATTTTAAATGTCTGCAAGTTTTGAAAATATGCAGTTTCTGAATTCTTGAAATACTGCACTTATCAACTTCAATTTCATTTTTGTTTAAAACAGCTATTTATTGAGGATTTTATTTTAAAATGTAGTATTTTATTGAAAGACCTACAAAAACCTCTTTGTTGTCAAAAATTTTTGACGTCTTTGGTATAATGTCCACTGAAGGGCCAATCAGTGATGACTCTTGCTATATATTCTACTCTTGTTAAGGCAAATATTTAAGTGAAATATATTTTTTTCTGAGTATTACTAACCATCATGAACAAACTGATGGGATTTCACTATATAGACATTTTTATAGTCCTACTTTGGGAAGATGAAATTTGCTGATTTAACCTGTGGATATTTTCCACCTGATTATAAGCAAGTGTCTAATTCCAAAGTTTCCCTCTCCATTGTCCAGCTGGTCTTTAGGCTTAGATGAAAGTTGAAGCAATCTCTGTGCTCTGTCATTGATTGGTGTAGTGAGGTGGAATTCCCAGCTCCACAAAGTGAGGATGTGCTTCTTCCTCTTGGTGTCCATTGGGACTGTTATCTGCATCTGCCACATCTGGGGGTGTGAGCATATGAGGAGGAGTTTCTTTGAGGGTCCATTTGAATGTTTTGCATTTCTTACTTTCTCTGTAAATTGATTTTAACACAAACTGCCCTCCCCACCACGGTCCCTCCCAAACTACCAAACAAAACCAAACCATAACCACACAAAAAGCCCTAAAATTTTGGAATATTGACTTCTCAATCTCTCACTGACAAAAAACAGAGGATAAAATGAAATTGATGAGAAAGTAAGCTCTAAAATATTTGTAGCTAGCTACTTCTCATCTTGTTTTTCTACTTGAATCAAAATCCTGATTATTTTATCAGGTTCAGGAAAAGGTCACACAGCAAGATGATAACGTGCAGAGCTTTCAAATCATACTAAACCCATAAAACTTAATTTACATGGACAGTTGTGATTAAAACCCTGGAGGACTGCAGTTTACAGGTCTGCAACAGAGCAAAGTTCTGTGTTTCAGATGGCATGATTTTTGAAGAGAATGTGGTTTGTTAAATTAAATTTTGATATTGCATCTTGGTATGAGAAAAGTTATAGGAATAATTAATGAATCTATGTCACAAAAACCCAAACTGAGGTGTGATAAATACTACTCTCACATCAATCGATCTGATAGCTGGCCTAGGTGCTGAATTGCAACGGCAAGCCTTAATGCGGGTAAGGTGATTCTTGTCATCTTTCTAATGGTATTTTAAAAATCTTTTTTTGTTCCAGAAGAAATCTTTGAATAACTCACTTCTGGCTACAAGAGTAATTTATTACCAATTGACACAAGCAACAAACTTCTTATATTTGGAAAGAGATTCTTGAATATGACCACAAAGAAAATATGTCAATGTACACTCTCAATATCTTCTTTTATGCAGCAAATCATTGCCACGTTGATTGTACTTTCGGCAGTTGTTTTACCATCTTCCTCCACACTTCCTCCTTTTCTTTATATATATATGTTTTTTTGCCTGAAATTATTAAGGGTATTTCTGAAGAATTAACAGGTGTCCTCTTGCTGCTGAAGGCATGTCAGTGGTGTCAATATCAAAGAGGCTACAAATGCTTTGTGTGCAAAAAAAAAAAAAAATCTAGGATGATATGTCTTGTGAAGTTAGTTCCTTCATTTCATCAGCAGAGCTTTTCCATCCTTGGTTTCAAAGATGCTAAATTCCATGTAAGCAAAATCATGTTGTTTTATTTGCAAACAACAGTGTCAAGAAATCAGAAATATTATCAATATTTATAAAAAGCTTACCAAATAAACTCCTTACTGGTGAAGTATTAACATCAACTCAGAAGGGAATTGTCTATTCAAACATGGTCCAAACAAACGTGACCCTACTATGACAGTTTTGTTTCTTTTCCTCTGTAGGTGTTAACAAAGTGAACAAAGCAGTGTTTTGGGGCCAATTTACATGTGAAATTTGGCTGTGTGAGTGAGAGTTCTGGCTTGGTTCTTTTTTCTGTACAGCACAACATTTTATCTCTGCTTGAAACAATGCGTCTTTGCCTTCCTTGCAGTAACACGTGCACAGACATAACTGCAGTTTTGGCATTACATACAACCACCAGTCTTCTTCTCTGTCGTGTACTCCAGATACCTGAGAGGTTCAGATGTTTCTCTTTCTTAGATCTGGACTGTTATTTCAAGCTGTTTTCATTTATGCTATTTATTCAGTGGGTACTGGCTTAGGACCAAGCAAAAGCACATTTACGTCCATAAGAATAAATATTTTTCTATCTTTGTGCAGGATTTGGATATTATATGGCTTTAATGAGACCCATCTTCATCTCATCCCAGCTTCACATCAAGTAAACAGGGAATGGCAGATTTTTCTCTACTTCTTTTCCAAATTTTTTAACATTTTTTGTTTTAGCAGGACATGTCTCTGAAGGTCTCATGTATAAGCACTTGGATGATCTCTGAAGTGGGGGATGCAGGTAAGGCAAACATTTGGCCTACTCTAGAGCTGTACTAGAAACATGGAACAGTTACAGCAGTTTTCTAATAAAATGCAGTAGAGCTGTACTGGTGCAAAAAAAAAAGAAAAAAGAAAAGACTTTGTTTTTTTCCTACCAAAGCAAAAGGAAGGTTTCATTGTTACTTTACTTATTCCTTATTCTTTTTCACTTCTTCTGCCTTCAGAGATCATCCAAGTGCTTATACATGAGACCTTCAGAGACACAATTCTAATCAATTTTTTTTCACTTATTTCTTCTATTTCACATCCGATTTAAGTCTTAAATGATGTCTCAGAACTTCTTGGGGTCACAGCGGGATTTTCCACATGGCTTCTTAAGGTCAGAATTCATATTGGGAATCTCAGTGGGGCTGCACTGTGGTAAGTATTTCTGTCAGCTCAAGGCTGTGGGAGTAGCTGCATTAGAAATATGCACAATAGGTAGATTTGACAAATGAATAAGCTCAGAGTGTTCTTTAGCACACCATGTGTCTGAGCTGCTTTAATGCACAGGCTGATGTTTAAACACAGGAAAAGTGGTGAAATGATCATTTAAACTTCGTATTCAGCTAGTGGCCCAAGCTGGGGAAAAAACAGATGGTTGTTTCACTCACTCTTTAAAAAGAAGTTTATACCTGAGTCTTGACAATTTCTTAGCCAGACAGTTTTTAAATACTGTTTTTCCTTTTTTTATGAAAACCATGTCATGTTTATCCTGCCTAACTCTAAGAGTTCATAAGGCAAGTATCTGCTTCTCAATTCATCTTGTTTTCATAAATTGGCCAATCTTAATTCACTTGAAGACTTCTCAGGGATGACATTAATTGTATCAGCCGGGCACCAGGTCCTATCATGAAGGAAGTATAGCTGGCCAGAGGTAGATTTCACGTTACAGTAGCCTATGTCTGATAAGGAAGGTTTTGTTATGTATCCACTCTCAATACCCAAGCTGTTCATGCTCACACGTTACTGTAAATGATTTGGATCCACCAGCAATTAGATTATTCATCCAGCAGGCTACCATGGCACAACTCTTGACCTTGAAAGAAGAAGCCAGAAGAGATATTGGGAGAAGCCCTAAGTAAAAATAGGATATGACCATTCAGCTGGGTTTTTGTCTTAATAAAGCACCCTTATACATCTAGAGTCATATAGCATCCGAAAACAAAGCTGCATTTCTCTTAGTTGTATTTTCTTTAAGTGTGTACTGATAGTTGAAGGAAGAAAGTTTGACAGAGAAAAGTTTTTGGGTGGTTGTGTAGATAGATTTACCTAAGGGAAAAAGAGGTATATAAGAGAAGGGAACTGCATTTGGTATTTAATTATAGTTCAAACTAATTTATTTACTAATTTTCTTCATCAGCCTCTTCCATTTCTGGAATAAAAAAAAAAACCAAAAACAAAAAAAATCCCCTTTTCACAAATTCAAGAACTTGCTCAGTGCCAATAAAAAGTTGAGGTGCACCTGCTTCTTCAACGGGCCATACATAATTAATTAATTTGGCAGAAACCGTAATTTGTGAACAGCAGCCACATTGCTGGGTCTCAAAAAAGTAGTTATCATCAAAATACAATGACTTTTTTTTGTCAAATCTGTGTTCCTATGGTAACTACAGTAATTGTTTACCTAGGAAAGCATTACTGGGGATTTATAATTTAAAGACATACACCAAACTTAACACCTCTGCTGCTTGTTTTAGTCCTTTCTTGCCCTGTTTTTGGTGTCCTGTGGGAAGGTGAGGGACTGAAATAATTTTGTGTCTATGCGCCCTGCCACTGTTACTAGTTCTGCTTCTGAGATGACATTTTGCACAAAAATAGCTACAAGCAAGGAGACAGAGCTGGCTCCAAGTCACCTTCTGTGGCAGGTGAACTGCCAAGCAGGCACGTGCTGATCCAAGCCTGTGTTACTGCTGGAGCAAGGTTGTTTTTTACTACGTATTTCCCAGTCTTTTGCCAACCTCCTTTCTTCATGGAGGGAACGGGATTCATATCACAGTGTCAGCAGGAGAAATCAGCTGGCCAAGAATAGCTGGAAATATCAGTGTTTCAGCTGAAATACACCAGTAAGGTGATTACATGGAGCATTGAGGTGACATTTTGCCACTTTCATCTGGAGGACAGAGTTTTGTTCAGGGGAAATTCATCAGCTTTATACTCTGGTTTGTTTTCATGCAGGGTGGTCCTGAGGGTGGCTCTTCAACCAAAGGGCAGTTCTCCACAATGGTCAACAGTGAGCTGGGATGCATGGAATTCCACCTGGGAATAGAAGAGCTTATGGGAGAGGACGAAAGGTAGAGCAGAAGCAGGTAATTTTCTAGTGGGGGTCTGCTTCCAACCAGGAAGACCGAACAGATGAGGCCTTCTACAGGCAGATAGGAGCAGGCACGCATTCATATGTGAGAACACCTGGCAATCCAGTGACGTAGCCACTGACTGCAAAAAGGAAAATTTAACTCCCATGTTTAAAAAAGGAAAATAAAAAAAGATCACAAGGACCATGGGTCAGTCAGTCTCACCTCTGTGCATGTTGAAATCATAGAGCAGATCCTCCTGGAAACTATGCTAAGGTACATGGAAATTAAGGAAGCAATTAGTGACAGCCAACATGGCTTCACTGAGGGCAAATGCCTGATAAATTTCAAGGTTTCCTAACAACAGGCTTACGGTGTTGGTGGATGAGGAAAGAGCAACTTCTGTCATCTACCTGGACTTGTGCAAAGCATTTGACACTGTCCTGAAGAACGTCTTTGTCTCTAAATTGAATAGACATGAATTTGACAGATATACCACTCAGGAGATAAGGATTTGGTTGGAAAGAGCTGCAGTGAACAGCTTGATATCCAATTGGAGACCAATGACAAGTGGTATTTCTCAAGGATATGTGTTGTGACCAGTGCTGTTTAACATCTTTGCATCCAGCTCTGGGACCGCCAACATAAACAGGACATGGACATGTTGGAGTGAGTCCAGACGGAGGGCCATGAAGATGATCAGGGGGCTGGAACACCACTCCTGTGAAGACAGGCTGAGAGATTTGAGGTTGTTCAGCCTGGAGAAGAGAAAGCTCCAGGGACACCTTCTAGCAACTTTCAGTACCTAAAAGGTCTGACAAGTAAGGAGAGGAAGAGGGGGTTTTTAGAGGGGTATGTAGTGGTAAGACAAGGGGGAATGGTTTTAAAGTGACAGAGGGAAGGTTTAGATTAGATATAAGAAAGAAATTTTTGGCTGTGAGGGTGATGAGGCACTGGCACAGGTTGCCCAGGGAAGCTGAGGATGCCCCATCCCTTGAAGTGTTCCAGGCCAGGCTGGATGGGGCTTTGTACAGCCTGGTCTTGTGGTAGGTGTCCGTGCCCATGGCAGGGAGGATGGAGTGAGATTATTTTTAAGGTTCCTCCCAAACCATGCCAATCTATGATTCTATGAATGATATGAATTTGTAAGAATGTTTACCTCTGATATTATTCTTTCTCATGAGTGCAAGGTCTGGATCCTGGAATGAGTTCTCAGGGGAGAATCCATTTCAGAGCCAGGAACTTTTCTGCCTTGTATTCACATGAATCAATAACACTGACACAAATCTGATTCCATTTTTTGTAGGTTTGGAGACTTCACAACATAATGGCCCCGCTGCCATTGCCTCCTCACTCTTCAGCTGAAGATGCCAATCTGGGGTTATCAGGCAGTTCAAAACATGTGTTCAAAACTGGTTGAGTTTCACCCATTCAATACTCTATTCTCGCTGCAGAGAGAAGATAGTGTATCATACTGCAGCATAATTGGAGGTTTCATTCTTTCAGCCTTCTTTAGAAGCCCTCCCCCACTCAGATTGGAACTCGCTGAGTAGAAATAGGAGCAGCAGCATCAGATTTTGAATGACGTGAGAATGCTAAACCAATTTCCTCAGCACAGACAAAAACATCTTTTTAGGGTGTGGAGTTTCCTGAGAACCTTAGTGGTACTGAATTTTTTTTTGTTTGTTTTTGTTTTGGAGTCAAGTGCATTTCACTCAGCTTTAATAGGGAGGCCTGACTATACCCTAAGCTTTCCTTTCAATGTGCGTGTGCTGACCGCATTTAATTAAGATCCTCACACATCAGTTTTGAGTCCTCTGATGACTGAGCTAAAATTCTTTGGTGGAAAATAGTGATTGGAATAGCTCACGATACAGTAGGTGAACATAAAATGCACACATACTTAAAAAAAGATGGAAATAACAGAAGAAGCAAGAAGAAATCATGCAAATGTTATGCATTTTTATTGATTTTATAAAGTTAAAAATGCTTATAACATTTGAACAACAGGAAATTGAATAATAGAAATAATATGTAATATTATTGTAATATTAATATTAATGTAATAGTCATAAATGTAAATATAAACCAAACTTCCTTGGTTGGAGTTACTGCCCCTGAATACTCCTACTAATGTGAACCAGAGTTCTAATTCTGAAAGAGTTCCTCTTACCGCTTTTGGCAAGCATAGCTACTTTAGATATAAAATTAATTCTCTAGAAGGTGCAAAGGAGTTACAGGGAGGACACACAGAACAATTTCCTAGGGTAAATTCAACCATTTGGTGTCAGTTTTTTACTTGGATGCCCTGAAAACTGCTTTTATTCTCTTAAAATAGTTTCTTGTGGGTAAATCTGAGGACATCTGTGTGCTACAACCTCTTAGACACATCCCATTACTCACATAAGTCTCCATAGATAATTTCTTGTTCCCCTTTTACACACTTCTTGCAAGCATCCTTCTCAGAGCTTTGTATTCTGTCTTCCTCTCTCATGTCCTGTTTTCCACTGATGAGCGTAAGGGTCAGGCCAAACAAGATCTTATAGGCACCTCCAGTTTTAGGTTCTAAATCTAAATCTGAGGTAAGAATCCCTACTCAGGGCCTGAATAACACTGAAGGAGCTTCAGAGCTAGGTTCAGTTTGGAATTTCTGATTTTTCCCGGCTTCTAAGAGCTGGGTGCTTCCCTGCACAGAACTAGAACAGTCTTCAAAGTATTGGATATTTCACGGTCTCCTTTATACCTATGCACAACCAGGAGTGAAAAATTAGTCAGATTCCTTGAAAGCACACTGGTACTATATGGATATCCCTCTGAGGAATAAATTCACTTTGGAATCTGTGAAGAGAAGTGGACACATCTTAATATCTCCTTCTTTGTCATCCTAAACAAAATGTTTAAGATAGATCACCTGAACTGCACCCTACAAAAGACAATACTCCTGTATTCACTCTGTAGTGGTTTAAGCCCAGCTGGAAATTAAGCACCACGCAGATGCTCGCTCAACCTCCCTCTTCCCCACCCCCAACCTGGTGGAATGGGGAGTAGAGTCAAAGTAAAACTTGTAGGTGGAGACAAGAACAGTTTAATAATCAAAAATAAAATAAAAATACAATGTAATGATCGTAAATGTTGATAAGAATGATAATGATGTGGGAAAACTCAAGCGGTGCACAATGCAATTGCTCACCATCTGCTGACAGATGCCAGACCCCGCTTTCCGACCCCAGATTTGCTCCCCTTCTGGGTAGCTCCCCCCAGTTTATATACTGGGCATGGCAGTTCTATGGTGTGGAATATGCCTTCGGTCAGTTCATGTCACCTGTCCCGACTGTGCTCTCTCCCAGTTTCTTTTGTGTACCTTTTCACTGGCAGAGCAAGAGACAAAAAAAAACTTAGGACTTAGGATAAACTTGACTTAGCAAAACCCCAAAATTTCTCATTCTGAATCCAAGACACAGCACTGTAACTGCCACTGAGAAGGACTTAACCCTATGGCAGGTGAAACGAAAACAACTCTTAAGAGAATATGAAGTTTATATATAAATATCTACAAAAGAGACATATAAAGTCAGGCCCTTGCATTGCTCAAGGCTGGAAGAACAACACAAACTAAGGATAAGGATCCTAAAAGTATTATTTTACCCTAGCAGGCTACCATTTTCTTTTAGTATGCATTGCATAGCATACTTTGCACCTTTTTTCTCCTTCTACATAATAGACTTGCCATTAAGATACTTGTTAGGAAGGCGAGAGTAATTTTCTTGATTTTAATTATGCCATGAACTATAAACATGCTGGATTATTCCCACCTGGCTCCATCTTCTCCACCTTATCCAAAAGGGAAAAAATACTGTTGTGTGTATATATATATAAAAATATATATGAATACAAACACATCATATCCAATTTTTTCCCTTTTTTTTGTTTTAGAGATTGTTTCACAAGAAAGAAGGCACTTGGCTTATCTTGCTCAATACAACATCACCTTCTCGTCCACACTTTGTCTCTGATTGTGCTGCCTGTGTCCCACAGGGTTTATTAATTCTGGAATTGAGGAGAATCCAAATTAGTATTCTTTTAGTCTCCTTATTTTCTGTCTTAAAATGTTGGTGTGGTTAGGATGCTCTTCAGAGACACTAATTATACCGGAGACTTACTCACACTCTTTTTACCCCTGCAATTTTCTGTATGCACGAGCTCCTCAGAGTGCAGAGATAAAGCAAATGTACAGCCTTGCCAATGTACTGGTGTTTATAGGTGCTACTGCCACAGAAGAAATGAATGTTACCAATACTGGGCTTTTAAAATGTTGTCATTGTATGTCCTTATTCAGGTACCAGTTTGTTTATCTTTTGCTGATGCTTCTGCAAACAGGAAGAGGAAGCTTTCATTTTGTTAACTTTAAAAATAGTATCAAAATAAGAGGGAAAAATTTTTGGTATGGAAAAGTGAATCTACCATCAGTAGAGAAGACAGTGGCTAATTTTACGGATTCTGAAAAATGATGGAAAGGGAGGAGGGGAGAAAGGGGAGAAAGAGAGCAAGGGAGAAGAGCCTTTTATATATCTGTATTTATTGGGACCCCGTTTAAAGGGTCAATGAGAGGCATTAAGAATGTATATGCCATAGCCTCTCCCATCCATTCTGTTTGCCTCCTTTAATCTTTGATCCAGCTGCTCCAAACATCTGGCACAGTGAACTCTGACTCTGGGCTGTGATTCATGGGGAGTCCTTGGGGATGTGTATGCAGGAGCTGCTTTCCATCCCCTATGGTTGCTTCTACACAACGCTGTGTGGCCTGCTTGTGTGGGGATCCTCTCCCTCTCCTGCTGCAGGTCACCCAGTTCCCTGCCAGCCAGCTGGCTGTGTCTGTTGCCCATGAGAGGTGGCTGCTTTCTGACTCCCTCATCACACACACAGTCCCAGGGGAAGGCAGACAACTGCTGTGACAGCCCAGCAAAACAATGGCACCTCCCCTCTGCCCCGATTCATCCAGCATTGATTCCTTCCAGACCCCTGTGCACAGTAATATCACTTTGCTTGTGCTGTCACCTTTCCTTTCTATGGAAGCAACACTCCCCTCCTCTGTCTATTTGTGCTTTTTCTACAAATATATGTCCCCTCTCTTCTCTGTGTTCAGGCTGATGACCTTCTAGACATTGCACAACACATGGTTAATGAGAAAGACAAAATCTGAGAGAAGCATGGGCATAGGGAGGAAGAGGAAAGATGCTCCTTACCCGTCAGCCCCCCAGGGCACTGACAGGAATGGTCACTAGTGGGATGTCCCCTGTCATGTAATAACCTACCTTCATCTCTTCAAGCACCAGCACAGAAGCTCTTGGAACTGCATAGAGGAAACCAAGTGTTAGAGCCACACACCCTCTCAGTGCCCTCTGCTTAAGACCTGGCCTTTTCCAGGGCTTCCATGACTGAAGGAGCCAGGAGAGCTGGGTGAGGGCATGAAGCAGGTGCCAGCTGATGGGCTCCTAGCCTGGCCCTGGCTGGGACTGAAAGACAACACAAAGGTGAAAGAAGCCATACTCCACACCTGGTAAGGACACGTGGGATATATATCCTTCACAATCTGGGGTGAAAGAAGCAGTCAAGCTGGTAATCTGGTAGAAGAGAGCCAGCAATAAAGGGATCACAGGAAATTAGAAGCACAGGTGGAGTCATAGCAAGACTTTTCCTCTTCCTCTATGCCCTAACAACTTTATCAAAGTTAACTCAGAGGGACAGGGGTGTGAGGAGGACATGGTGCAGGTTGGATATGGTGATGCAGTCGCACTGGGGAAGCCACATCATGTAGTGGCTGGGATTTGGGTCATTCAGTAGCTGCTTTAAAAAAAATAAAAAGAGATAATATTTTAAGCAGCAACCTAAAGAGGGGAGAACCAGCAGGGAGTGTCAAGCTGTGGAGCAGTGGCAGAGAAAGGCTGTTAATTCTTGAAAATGGATGCACGAGCTAATCCTTCCCTGCAAATACAGCCTCGTAAATGGTCAGACCCAGCAGCCTTTTAAATGCCGGATCAGCTCTTACTTAAATAGCATTTTGCTTTATTATTTATTTATTTATTTATTTATTTCACTTTATTTATTTGTTTGTTTGATAAGAATAGCTTTGAATAAAGGGATGATCTCTGTCTGGCACTGTGTTGCGATGGTTGCTTGGTATTCGTTGTTGTTGCAGTAGGAGAGCAGGGATGTGTTAAGTTTGTCTGGGCTCAGACCACCTCGGACCTTTCCCACCCACCCACGCTTATCCACAACCCCCTCCCCACGCTCAGAGCCGTCGTGCCCGGCCCTGTGTCTATCCCGGGCAGAGGAATGGAGCGGTGCGGTGCTGTGCGGGATGGCTGGGTGTGAATGGAAGCAGGAGCCGGGTGTGTGGGGCTGAGCCGCGAGACGGCAGAGAGAGGGAGGGGGGAGGATTTGGGAAAATGCAGGGATACCGGAGGAGAAGGTAAAGCTTCGGCTGGCTTCCGAAGGGAAGGGTTAACCGAGGAAAGGTAGATGTGCTGTGCGGGCAGCAGGTAGTTAGCAGGCGAGAGTGTTGCTGTGCGGTTTGTGGGAGGGCGGGGAAGAGGAAGTGCTCGGAGGGTACGGGGCTTGTGGGCAGAATGTAGGCAAATAAAAAGCCTGTCCTTAGGTCTGCAGATACGGTCCAGGGATGCTGGCTGAGGAGGCAGGGGGCTGGCAGGGACCTGCAGAGCCTCTGGGTCCAGAGAGCCCGGGATGCCAGAGGGGAGAGTGCCCGGCAGGAAAGGGTGGCTGCAGGTAACACCTGCCGTGGGGAGGAGCGGGGGGCAGCCCACGGGGGGCAGAAGCAGGGGGCACAACCCTCCCGCGGGGCTGGCTACTCGGTTTGCCCTTGGCAGGGGCATCTGTCCTCATCTCGCCGTGCCCAGTGTTGTCACCCTGCAGGCAAGGGAAGGGGCGAGGGCTGGAGAAGGCACCCTGTCCTTCCAGTGGCAAACAATCCCTCCTTTGTGCTTGATATTTCTGTGTGTTGTGTGCGTGTGTGCGTGTGTGTGTGTGTTTGTGTGTAGAGGGCTGGTCGCTACTCTTGCATCCCCCTCTCTCCCCTTGCCAGAGAGCAGCAGGCAGAGCCCAGGCTGGCATGCTGCTTGGTTTCCTGGAGGGATCTATGCCACTTGGTGGCACTAAAAAGTTGCGCTGAAGCCCGGTACTCGCCCATACAAAAAGCCCCCTCTTCCCCCAGCCTGGTGCGGCAGCGGAGCGCCCGGGCCCCCGGCACCGCGACCCTGGCGGACAGCAAAGTTCGGGGAGGCAGTTCGAAAGAGGTCGCCGGGACCGCAGGGGTAAACTCTTCCCTGCGACTCCGTTTTAAGCAGCATTTTTTTTTTTTTTTTTCCTTTGGATGATGCTGAGAATTCTGAACCGATTGCCGCTTTCTTACTTGCCGGAGTGTAGTGCGGGAGAGAGGTGTCGGTTTGTAGGGGGACTTTACAACCTTCAGAGCATCTGGACAGATTTTCTCACAGGGCAGAACGCAGGCTTAGCTCACTATAAACATAGAGAGATTGCTACTGTGCATATGTGAGGAAGGGCGGAGGTGTTTAAGCAGGTGGGTCAGGCTGCAGCAAGTATTTAGGAAGACCAAGGCTGTGGTGGCAGAGAGCAAAGACCCATCTGTTGTTTCATCGTTTGTTTGTTTATTCCTCCTCCTCATGCCTTCCCCCTCCCTTAAATCCAGGGACCGTTCACGCCTCTTGCAAATGAGATTTGGGCGATGCTGAGAGAACAGCGTGTTGCATGGCGTGTGTATATGTGCATGCATTAGCGGGGGTAGGATACTCGGTCCTCAGCATTTGCCTGTGATCAGAAGAAAATAGGATGTGCCTATAGCTGAAGGAGTGACAATGCTAGCCGAGTGGGGCTCACCTGCTGGTGATCTTTGCAGAGGCATTTGAGGATTATTCAGCTCCAGAAGGTCTGTGTGAGGAGTGCTATCTCTGCCGTGGCCGAAAATAGGAGGTGCCTACCCCTACCTGTCTTAATTATTGCCACCAAAAGGACCATTTTGCCACCACTGTGGGAAGAAGCTCTTGCTGCCACTGACAAGGTAACGCTGTGGGTTGGGAGAGGGTATTTATGTCCCCTGGATTGTGGACAGAAATGCTGTGGATGGAGGAGGGACTCTTCCCCCCGCTCCTTCCCTTCTTCTTGCTTTTGCTCTGTACCCTGGTTGATGGAGGACTAGCACAACTCCTGGGGGACCAACAAGCCAACCGGTGGGGTACCTCTCTAGGGGCTGCAGGGGCATCACGGGGTCAGGGTGCTGGAGGGCAGCTGGCACTGATCCCTCTGCAGGAGCACTGTGTGTGTGGGGCTGCAGGGACTGGAGGTACTGTCATACCTGGGCTTGGTGGTGTGTGTGATATAGTCCTTCTGCTCACAAGTGGGGATTTGTCTTGCTAGGAGGGTATAATGGAAACGGGAATGTATTTGTTTTCCAGAGACAGCCAGGCTTAGCTCAGCCATAGACTTTTCTGTGTGACCTTGGGACAAATCACTTGGCTCTGCTCAGCGAGCCCCGTCTGTTCCTTATTTAATAATCAAAGCTAATCTCTCCACGTGCAAAAATGATTCATTACGGACTGAGGGGGACAGTGATACCACCAACCAAGCAGGGAGACAGAGACCTAAGCACCAGCGTGCCTGCACACATGTATGCACAGACGCTTAGCTGTGGCAGCGCAGGTAGCTGTGTTGGGAGTTAACCTTGCCCAGTAGTTTTCTCTAAGACCCAGGTCTATGCATTTATTTATAAAAATGCGATCCTGCGTGCCAAGTGTGACCACCACGGCAATTTTTACCATCGGTTGATTTCTAGGTTGTTTTATTTTTGTCTTCCCCTTGCACAGACCTGCCTGGAGGCAAACGGAGGCGGCGGGCGGTGCTCAGCACCAGGGACAGCGTCCGCTCCTCGCTGCCCGCTGCCGGCTCCCCTCCGCTGCCCGCGGGCGCTGTCCGGCACCCTGGGGCTACGCCACCCCGACAGCCCTACTCACAGTACATCTCATCCCTGAGAAGCAATTTCCGGTGGTGGGAAGGGGGTGACTGGATGTAGGGAGAGACAGGACGTTTCTTTCTCCTAGTCTTGAAGACAAAGTAGGGGATCATGTCAAAAGGGGCAGAGGAATATCTTGCAAATACACCGCTCTAAATCCTGAAAGGGAAAGATGTATAGAGTTAACTGTCAGGCCGTTTAAACTCCCTATGACTTGGGTTTTTTTTAATTACCGCATTCCTAAACATTTCTATTGCTTGCTAATATTTTGCGAATTCCCAAATACTTTGACTACATGCTAATATTTATGTTACACGATCACAGCGTTGATCATTATTTCAAATGTTCAGAGAGTATTTTTGGGGTCCCTATGTAGATTTTCTGTCATTTTATTTTTGAACATAGTTATGACGTTTCTGGCATAGTGGTACTACTGGCATCCCACCATAACCACTCTTGTTGCAACTTGCTGGAAAATGTTTTCTGAAACTGCTATTGCCTTTTCTCGATCACCTCCTCCATCCCATACAGGTTTATCAATAAATAAAATGTCTAGGATTACAGATGAAAACACACATCAGCTATTAGTTCCTGCACAAAATGATATGACTGGGTTTTGGTAACAGCAGCAATGCGTAGTATATTTGGCAAAATTACAGAGATCATTGCAAGTTTCCCTGGGAGGTGAAGCACCTACATACTAAAGCCAAAATTGTTTCATCAACCTGAAAGAGTGTATGGACATAACATGGGGAAGAACTTCCAGGGGTTGCTAAGGATCTTGTTGATAATTAAAGCATTCTCTGTTTATTAGCTGTGAAGAAATAAGACCAACACTTCAGTCTGTTATTTCCAGTGGATGTTCTGACCAAATGGTGAAAATTCTCCCTCGCTGCTTAGCTTTTAACTATTTCTAAGTGGAATTATAGAACACTGATTTGTAGTCTCTCCTTTCGTGTAAGGCTGGTGTTTTTTAGTCAAGGAGCTTGATCCAATGTCCACTGGAATTTGCAGAGCTGATAATGTAATAAACAACGTTTGCTTGATGTTCCATTTTTTGTTTGGTTGTTTTTTTTTGTGGACAGAAAACCATATTAGAAATCTCAGACCAGAACAGGGTGCTCATATTTCATGATTTTCAAATAAAGATCATTTGAGTGCATCAAGTTTTGTGTGACCAAAGCGAATTAACTCTGAGGAATGTGTAGGGGGGACCTCCTCCTGCAAAATGAGCCTCCCCAGAACACTGGGAGATAGATTGCCAGAATAGCTTGAACACAATGCTTGGAGTTTGCAATGCCATAGCAGAAGTCAGCAGAGCTTAGCATACTGAGTGTACTTTCTCCTAACATTGGTCCAAACCAAGAAGAGCTGAGACATCTCTCTCTTTATGTAACTGTTTTTCTAAGGCTGTTCCTTATTTTGCTACTGTAAGATCTTCACTGAGAGTGGCTCTGAACCAATAATTCAGTTGCCCCTTGCTATGTTTTTTTTCTTTTTTGATGATAAAACATAGGTTAATTCCTTGGGATATAGTGATTTGATCCATATCAACATATATTATCTCATTTCTGATGGATTTAAATTAATTTTAGTATGTATTGTAAATGAATGCCTGGAAAGCATGTCATCAGCAGATATATGGCTTTAAGTTATACAAAAATAACATATAAGTAAATTTTGTCACTACAAATGAATGGATTTTAAGGACGTTAGTTTTTGTGATTTTTCTGATCCTGAAATCCTTTAAGGAGAACCTTAAACTTTAGATAAGTCTTTACAGATATTTGACCAATAGTATTCTTCCTCTGAGAAGCACAGAGCGTACTCCTAAGTGCTTTTCTGGGTTGGCCATGAGTTCTCACTCTATCACAGCACTGTTCTTTGATTAAGTAAACTGACACTTTACTTTTATTATTTTAATCTGCCTGAAGATTCAGGAACTACAACAAGCCTCCCGTAAACCTACAAAAGTGTAACAAAGAAGAAACCCGAAGGGAGGCGTTGCTACTTCTCTCTTTATAGGTTTTTTTTCCCATGATACCAAACGAAATAAATAAAATAATTTCCCTTAGCCGAGTTGGTGTTTTGCCTACTAGAAACCATCGAGCCAAGTAGGTTCAGATTGCAAAGCACAGGTGCTTCTCTGCGGGGTCACTAGTGGGCGCTGCTATAATAATGTAAGCCTCGGTGGAAAGGGGGTCACCCTGCAGCTTTAAACACAGCTACACCTGCGGGAGCAGAAGCCCTTAACAACAGTCAGACACATCCCATGTAGCAACTCGCAGCCACAAATATAGTGGAAAATCAGTGCTTTGTGAACTGCTGCTCACAGTCTTATTTTTGATCAAGTTTTTTAATTAATGCCCTTAGATATTACTGTGCTTTTTGCTTCTTTTGGTCTCTACCAGACTGCAAGTACAGATGGACACACATTTGAGATTTTTAAAATTTTGGAAGATTTATATATTTTAATAATGAATGATTTGCTGGTGTTTCACGGAATTTTACAGATGCTCATTTTCTACTCCGTTAAACCTCAACATGAAGTAGCTGGAACTCTGCCCTAAGGGAACAGATGAGAGTTTCTCCGGACAGAGTCTGGCATGAGGTTTATATTGCCAGGGAGAACAGAGGTCACAGGAACATGTTGAGTGCTTCATCAGATCTGTGTCTTCAGTCACCTGGGTAGTATGTAAATTTCTGTCTAGGGCAGACTTTAGAGCAAAGGACAGAGAGGCAGTATTATTTTTCTGCCCTACTTCTTCTGCAATTGCTCCAACTCTGAAGTTAGTGCACCAGAAGACTGAGACCAAAGTGTTCTCTGTTGTTAAAGCATGTGACTTCAGGATAAGTTTATAGTTGGATCCATAACTGAAATAAGCAAGGAACCATGACACACCAGTGATTAAGTACCTGATTCCATTTTGCTTATGTTTTGGTAAATTTGGGGTAAGTCCGTTGTTGATGAAGAAATTGGACAGCGTGAAAAATAAATTTGACCCTAAGTGCTTTGCATGTTGTCCATCAATGAAAACAAGTTAAAGTAGATTAATTAATAATTGGGAAACTATTCCCTTTACTTGGTGCATCCACTCAGGAGTTCACTGTCTTTGAAACTGCTGATACCTCTGTTCTCAATATGAAGGCTATAGCATGTAAAATTCCCTTTAGGATTATCTCTAACAAATTAAACAAGAGTTATATTTAAGCTTATGAAATTTTACTTAATTTTGTTTTAATACTCATCCTGCTTGTAATAATGTGCTTCCTGTAGTAAGAGAGAATTGTAATCAAAATGTGGAGGGACTTGTATGTGATTCTTTTGGGAGAGAAGCGCAGTGAAATTGTACATTTGAATAATTCCCTTGGCCATCTTCTCTTCAGGAAGACATTCTCCAGGAAATATAATTAGTGTGTTTAGTCTATTAGCTCTCTGCTTAGCCATTTTGCCTAAAATGGGATTCGTTACCTGATTAGTCTCAAGGTATCGTCTCATGGCATGGCCAGCTGTGCCCATCAGAAGGACGACAGGCAATAAGCACAAATTGAAATACAGGAAATTCTGTTTAAACATATATGAAAAGAATAATTTTTACTGTGACTGTGGTCAAACAGGTTGCCCAGAAAAGTTGTGGAGTCTCCATCCTTAGAGATGTTAAGAACCTGACTGGACATGAAGCTAAGAAGTCTATTTTAATTAAACTTACAGTTAGGAGAGTGAATGGACCAGGTAACTTCCTGTTTCCACCTCAACCATTCTGTTCTTAAGTTTATGAGTACAAGATTAAGACCAGAGAACCAGATCTCTATTATTCAATACAAATACATTGAAATATTAGTCAATATATATTCCTAGTTGTTTCATTATATCATGAAAGGCCACAGAAAACATTGACTTCAGGTGCTTTGGATGTGAATCCTAAGCCCAATACTATAAAACAGAAGCAGTGCTCTCAGTGTAATTAGGAACTTTAAAAAGTCCCAAGTAAATTGACTTTAGCTTTGATACAGCAAAGAAAGTTCATTAATTGTGGAGGAACTGCAGTCTGCACCTGGCCGTGTCTTTTCCCTTGGATGCCATGGAGTGGAAAGATTTTCTTGTTTTCAGAAATAGGAATCCCCCAGCTATGACATATCGTAGTATTGTGGAACCAGTAATATAAAGGAGACCTTCAGCTTTGACTCTTTCTTTACTCTGTAATTTTATACTGATAGACACAACTATAAACAGAGAAGAGCAAACAGCTTTTCTTTGGAGGGAAGAAGATAAAAATGGCCCTCCTGCCCTCTTTTTCTCATATATCCTGTATGGAAATTGTTTAATCCGCAGACAAAAGACCAAAAAATTTGGTGAATGTGTGTTGCAGTATTAAAATGATGGACTGGATTATTCTTTTGTACCACGAGCTCACCCCAAGCCCCTGAACTCTCTCTATTTGTACATCTGCAGATTCACAGGCAGGTAGGTTATAAAAAGACATCAAACTGTATATGCAGTTGCAGTCTGGGGCAGAGCTGGCACCTGTCTAGATATACTTGTGTTCTGGACATGTAGCCTTAATTTGAGTTAAGAAAAATAAGCACCCATGGTGTTAAATAACAGAGTACTGTTTCTTTTCAAATGTTAGTAAGTTAATAAATATTTTTTTTCTTTGAATCATAATACATTCAATTAATTAAAGGTATAGGAATTTAACAGCTGTGATCTCGTACAAAGATATCCCCTGTCATTCATCCTTTTGACTGTTTGCAAATCATATGGTACCAACTTCAGAGGGATGGAACAAATAATTGCAAGACATAAGCAATAGTGATAGTCTGTAATTAGAGACTAATTAACCTGAACTGAACAGCTGCTATTCCTTAGTGGCACAGGGTTGCAGTATTGATAAGCCAACTCTTCAAAGACTAAAAAAACACAAACCTTCTTGAAGTGTTTTGCAGGTCTGAACCTTATTTTATTGTTAGCACTTTATATTATTAAAATTATTAAAATTAATATTACATATTACATGAACTTATTAATATTGCAATTAACATTTAAATATTATATGTAATATTTCCTCTTTTTAAGGATTTACTTTTTATTTGGAAATACTGACTCAAATTCATTCACTTACTCCTCTGTGTAAATAATTTATAATTTATATATCTAGGTAAAATAATATTTGAGGAAGTCTAACATCAAGCAGAAGAAAGTTTTTAGATTTGTGTGTCTCATCTTCAGAATCGGGAAGAGTGGCACTATAGTGAATGACTTAGCTGTGAGGGGTAAATTCAAGGTTAAAATCCTGTGAGATTTTCAACTCAAAGAAACAGAGGTAGATTTTCTATGGCAATGGTTTCTTTCACTTTACAATATCTAGGTGCTGTTAGATTCGTTGCTAATGAATTAGAAGGGATTGGTGGTGTCTGAAATGTATGAAATTTTTAATTGTTTTTATTGCATCAAAAGTTTTATGTCAATAAAACTGAGATCGTGTTCTGCCCCAGAATTTTGCAGTTGTTTGGTCAATAATGAAATTAGGCATATGGTTCACTAAGTAACTCAGCATCTTAGATTTAAAAGTGCACTTACTCTTCTGTACTATCAATGCATTCACTGGCAGGTGAGGAGTAATAGATGGTACTTTAATGTGCTCAGGGATCGAGACCTGGCAAACTACTGTTTAAGCACTACATTTAAAACTGGAAGGATTCTGCTGCAAATCCACTGCCAGGAGCAAAACACTTTCATGTACATTTTCTAGTTCCACAAGCTAACCACGGCCCAAGATGTGAAGTCTTTGTTGATTTATTTTTATTTATCCTTCAGCAACAGTAAAGATGAGTGCAGATTGCATTGCAGTCTATAGGTAAATGTAGCTGATCAAATATTTTAGGCATTAGTCCATCTGTACAGTCTTTGTGTTGACTTCTTGATACCAGTGAAGTCTGTAGGGCTGTACACAATATAAGGATTTTTCAAATTGCTTTTTGATGATTTTTGAAGCAAGGATACAAAAAGGTGAAAGTAATTTCACTGCTTTGCTGTTTTAATATTACTGTTCCTTTGCTTAAAACAAATATAGATATTAATAACAAAATCAGTTTTTTTAATGTTGTTTAAAAGCTAATTTGTTTCATGTTATATCTTGCAAAGTAAAAATAGGTTTATACATTCTGCACTCCTTAGAATAACAACTCTGTTTGTCAGCAGCAGTTTCCTAGTGCTCTAATGGATAATAGAGTGCAGCCCAGGGTGCATTATTGTGGCATATGTATTAGAGATAAAGAAAGTGTCTAAAATTAAAGGGAGTTGTTTTCAAAGACACGTATTTGAAATGGCAACGCCTTTCTTCTGTAGAATTAAATACTTGCCTGTCTTTTGTGCATTTGAAAACATTTCTCCAAAGAATTTCTAAACATGATTGTCAAAAAGAAAGAAGTTGATTTATACTAGCAGAAGCACAAGTCTAAGATTATGAAACACTTAACTGAGATAAAGTTTTCCAGCTTGAAAATGATGAAAGCAAGCATACACTGTAGACAATGTATTACAGGTATTGAGAGCTGTAGAAATAGGTGCAATTTTAGAAAATATTATAAAGCTGACTTTATAAATAATTTTAAAGCTCTTTCTCTTATTTATTAATTTTTGAAGGGTATGAGGATTATGACCACATGTGCAGCTCTGCATAGCTGTCCACTCGGAGATGATGGTGACTCCTTAGAGAACACATGCCAACTCCTGGTTAACCATCAGTATAGTGCTCCTTCTACCCAGAAGATTTGATAACTGCTTTTCACCAGCTCTCCAACTTTTTCCATCATGTTGTCTCTACCAGCCTAAACCATTTCCTAAGATGGTCCTTTTGCTGTTCCTTGCAATCCTGCTGTTGAAGGAAGATGTCTGTGGGAACTTTGGGCTTTTGGTTTCAGCACAGGCAAATGAGAGAAGGGTGGTTGCACACATGCCTGGTGATATTATCATTGGAGCTCTATTCTCTGTCCATCATCAACCAACTGTCGACAAAGTTCATGAGAGGAAATGTGGAGAGGTAAGAGAGCAGTATGGTATTCAGAGAGTGGAGGCAATGCTACATACCCTCGACAGAATTAATTTGGACCCCACACTGTTGCCAAATATAACGTTAGGATGTGAAATAAGGGACTCCTGCTGGCATTCTGCTGTGGCTCTGGAGCAGAGCATTGAGTTTATAAGGGACTCTCTTATTTCTTCGGAAGAAGAGGAAGGGATGGTGCGATGTGTGGATGGATCATCATCGTCTTTCCGCTCCAAGAAACCCATTGTTGGTGTCATTGGGCCTGGCTCCAGCTCCGTTGCTATCCAGGTCCAGAACTTGTTGCAGCTTTTCAATATACCTCAGATTGCTTATTCTGCCACAAGCATGGACCTAAGCGACAAAACTCTGTTCAAGTATTTTATGAGAGTGGTGCCATCTGACGCACAGCAGGCAAAGGCGATGGTGGACATTGTCAAACGTTATAACTGGACCTATGTTTCTGCTGTACACACTGAAGGTAAGACGTTGTTTTCTACCATATAAAAATGCCTTTGAAATACTCTGGTGTGGTCTAATTGATGGATGATGATAATTTGATGCCGTTGTGTTTTTGCCAGTCAGCTGTCAACAGTATAGACTTTTACTTTACTTAATAATAACTTTACATTCTCTATGGATCTGAAGTAGCATCATGTTTTCAATGGCTGAAAACAAACTTTGAAACACGGGATGGCGTGTGCTCTAGGGCCGCTCATTGGTAACAGTGCTTGATCTGGAGTCTCCTAAATGACCTTAATTTAATTTGGTTGACATTTATTTATTTTTCTTTATCTACTAATCAGTGTATTTATGTAGAACAATTTTTAGAATCAATGGGTAGTGAGAAAGCATCTGGCCTTCATAGTGCAGATGAGAGCTAAATCATCATTTGAAACTGTAGCTGAGTCAGAATGCGTTCCTGCTTAATATCTGAGCCACAGAGGCACAGGTACCAGAAAACATGCAGTTCTGGCTAATACTTGAATGCAAGTTGTCCCAGCTCCTTGAGATCAGAAATCTTTCCATCCTTTTTATAGTACTCCATGGAATATTGCATCACTTCTTGCTCTGCCTCTGGCCATTGGTTTTGGGAGAAAGCAAGAGAAGTTTCCTTGATTCTTCCTCACACATTTATGCTCCATCAGGTGTCCAGAAAATCAGAACTGTGTGCTAAATGGCTTTCCTCTTTTTATTTATTTGACATAGAGCTTAAGCCTTTTACCCAGTGTTCAGAAGAGTGTATGATTAGAGGGAAATACTATGGAAAAGTGTACTTGATTTCATTATTCCTTGTACTGATAGAGTTGAGTGAGTTCATCTGGCTAGAAGTGACTAGAATTTCATACTGCCTTAAGAGCAAGTTTCAACAGCCCCTGCCTAATGACACCACCATTTAAGGAGTTTTATGGAATTAAATTCTGTGATGAGTTTTAGGACCTCACCACATTGCTTCTGTTCAAACAGACAGCTGCTGAATGGCAGGCTCAGAACACAATCTGAGAATGAAGAATGTTAAGAGATTGAGTAGTGGTGGCGACGTTGCTGAACAGCAGCAGATGCTGCTGGCTTTATTACAACCAATAGAGAGAAGATTGCCCTTCCCACACACTGAGTATGCTTCTCTGGCAGACTTTATACTATTCAAACCCCTTCTGAGGGAATGCTGGTCCAATGGTGTAATGCTGAGATCTCTTCCTTCCTATGGATATGCAGAGATTATTCAGCAGTATTTAAAACAAAAAAGGTTAGAACTTGCATGCATATTGTTGCAATCACGTTTTCATCATGATAGTGAGAGCTGGTAAACAGCTGAAGCCTCTTTTTTATGGGGATGCCTAAATACGTTAGTAGTTTAATATAAAACTTCAGTGTATAAAACAGTGTATATATAAATCATTCTACATGAGGTCACGTAGAGAAGGTATTCTGCACCAGCTGATCCTTTGGCACAGTTAGGTGTGCAGCCTTCCCTTCACAAATATGCATGAGTAACATCATGGTCAAAAATAATGACACTAACAATAGCATAATATTTTATATCCTGACTACTTTTGATGACTCATCTACTTTTTGCTATGAACAACTTTTACACCTCTCCTTATTGAGATTGGGATGCTTTTATATTCAGTGTGGGAATAGTCAAGCTTATATCAAGGTCTGATTCTCCACAGAGTGAAAATATGTACTTTTGTCGCTTTCTGTGGACACTCTTTGGAGCAGATGGTAGCATATGGCACATTAATCTTACGGCAGAGGAACTTTGTTCTGTGCTCTGGAAAGAAGGGAATGGGGACACAAGGACTGGAGTGGGACATAGATGCTAGGGGCAAGACAAGAGAAGTAATGTGAATGTGAAGAAGGAGAAATGAAGAATTATAGATGTAGTACAACATGTTCCTACTTCTGCCATTTTTAAAGGGGATATGGTTGGTGAAACATTGTTAAAACCCAAGGCCTCATTAGTAGCATATTTACAGTAATACAATTTTGGACTTCAGTGGAAGAACATTAAACTTGGGTGAACCTTATGATCCTATAATCTAGTTGCATAGTCTGGTAATGATGATGAATAGGCTCTCCAGGTAAATAACATCAAGAGTTTTATTACAATAGAACAGATGGTATTTATGATGGAATAGAAAAATACTAACTGATCAAGGTACTTCTTTGAAATGTGACAGTGTCTAATGTTCTGGGCACTTTCCTAAGACTATGGTACATAGCCTTTGCATTTTTTAGGGACTATGCATATTCCCTTGCATTTTTTTTTTAACTACCATTAAAAAGACCTACACATGAATGTTAAAGAAGAGGAATTGAGTAAATAAGCAAAAGAGAGATTTTTTATTTATTTTGTAATTCTTTTTCATTTTACTATAGTATCTGCTAACTTATTCTAAATATGCCACTCAACTCAGTGTCCTACATTCACAGGTATTATTTCAAAATAGAAAAAGTTGTTGAATCCTGCTCCTTACAATTTTTATTGATGTAGGATCTTGACCACCCATAGAAGGTAGTCCTTCTTTTCACACTTCCAGTTGTTCTGGCCAGCTACATTCATTATCTTTAGCTAATTTTCATTAATTAATTCATTTATTAATGAGAGTCTTCTGATATTTATGACCATATTCTGATCAATATGATCTTTGGCTTCTGTGAAGGATTTCCAAGGAGAGGGAGAGTCCTGTCTTCCAAAGCTGGACAGGGAGTAAAAAAGGGTCATAAAAAGCCTGTTAGTTTCATTCCTTTGGTAGTCCCATCAGCAGATAAAATTATAGATCTCTTTTTGGTCTAGTGTAAGAAAGGTCTGGCATACGTCAACAGTTTCATAATAAAAAGCTTCTTGTTTGAATCTTTCCTTATGCACTTATTATCTGTGTCTGCAGTAGATTAATATTTTGGGAGGTTGGTCTGAAGTTGTGTTGTTAAATCCTTACTCAAGACTTCCAGATTTAAAATATACAAAAAAAAAAAAAAAAAAGTTGAGACATTCTTGTAAGCTTTGCTCCTTTGACATTTAGCATTACGATTTAAACCAGGTGATGCCTCCAGGTGTACAAGCGACCACTAAAAGTAAAATTTTTTCTGAAAATGGGAAGGTAGCAAGAACTGCTGTCAGTGTAGCTCCTGTAATTTTAAGGAGGAAGGTTCTACAATCCCTTCAATAGAAAATGGGAGCAACAAATGAATGACATTTCTCATAAACAATGGTCATCTTCACTTACTGTAGTAAATTTTACACAGGCCAATCAGAAATATTTGCAAGTCTTGGATAGTCTTGGGTTGTAACTCTGCCTTGCTTGGCTCTGTCAGGAATCATTATCATTGTTATTGTCTTCCATTCTCAAACTCTTCCTTGCATTGAATCACTTGTGGGGCTCTACTCTAAAGCAATCTGGCTTTAAAATAAAACCTTTTCATGCACAATGAGGGCCGTTTTTCAAAAAGCCATATCAGTTCTGAGGTACATTCTGCACTGTGGCCCCATGAACAGACAAGTTAGCAGTGCGTGGCAGGGAGCTAGGAGTGAGCAGAAATGAGGGAAACTGGGATGTGAGACTCCTTATATTAAGTACCTATCGCTCCAAGCCTGAAGCAACTGCCTTCAAATTTATGGATTACTACAACAGGCATGCAGGGTGTGCTGGAGTTCCTACTGATCCAATTCTTTCTGACATTACAGATGGTTTTTTTCCGCTTCTGTGGTAGGAGCAGAGCTTAAACAAACTTTCCTTAAAATTAAACCAACATTCACTTCTTAAACCAACTTCACAGACAGACAGCAAGTCGATAATGCAGCTGAGAATTCTGTGTGTGCTTCTCTCTGAAGAAAAGTGGCACAGCAGTGAGAAGGCCCATAGTTTAGTCTCACAGTCTTGTAAGAATGTTTGAGATCCTTTTTACCTCATGTAACTCTTATCCACCTCTATGGAAACTAATGCACACAGGAAGGTGTAGAGAGGAAAATTTGTGCGTATATTTGGCTTTTGGGTGGTGATGGTTGGCATGCAGGTGGGCCATGCAGCTCATGCACCATGGGCATTTTTCCCAGCCTTTTCTTGCTTAACCACTTGACAACACAGTTAATTGAAAATGGTTGGAGAAATCAGGAAGAGAAATCAAGTTGGAGAAACCAGTCTTGTTCAGCTGGATACCGAAAGAAACAGAGCTGCCTGTTTACCTCATTTCCCATATGAAAGCACTCCCTGGTCTTTTTGACAGATCAAAGAAAATATGTGCAATTTTCTCCTTTCCTGTCTTTGAGGTTCGAAAGCCTCATTCTGAAAACCAGTTTGAATTCAATACCCTCCTGTTAACCAGACTGACATTTGGATCAGGCCTTCCCAGTCAGAAACAAGATCAATCCCTGAGAATCTCTGCTTAAAATTTGCCTGGAGTCAAATGAATTAATAACTAGAAAGGCAATTTTCATTGCCATTGGAAACCATTTATTTTGCTGCACCGAATGGGGTGAAGAGGTGATGTATGCTGGAAAAATAGAACTGTACAGGGGTACAATTGAAACACAATAAGCCAAATATATTGGGGGTGGCAAGAGAGAAATTTATTCTGGTTATGTAAAAGGTGTAATTTGCTTTTGAACACAACCTTAAGAAATAAGGCAGTTTGCTGACATTTTCTTAGGCAGCTCTGCAGGTAAACACTGAATGAAACTCATCCTCAAAGTCCTTTGTGTTTAACATCACTCTCCTCCATTTAAATTTATCACAAGTGCATATAAAGAGGTGGTTCACATTCATTTTCTTGGGATGTAATCTGGCAAGCATAACAAAAGCAGACCATTTTTTCCCTGCACATAAACGTTATTTCATACAGTTCCTTTAATATTTGTTCAAATGTGTCTGGTTACAAGACTGGTTTTGCCCGCACCCTTTGCTCCCAAATAAAAAGCTAAATTAAAATTAGTCATAGTCTGTGAGAATAGGATGAAGAAATGAATGAAAGAGCTGCAACAAACCAGTTGCCTGGAACAAACTGTACTTGTATGAGATCTTTCCTTCAGAGTCTAGATTTTTCTCCTTTAGAGACAACAATTGTATCATGGTCAGAAATATTATTTGCTTTTCACAAAGTAATACAGTTGAAAATTTGGTTAATTTTATTTGAAGAAGAGGTGATATTTTTTCATTCTTTATATGCAGAAAAAACCCCATGTTGAAATAATATAACAGGAACATCTGTGCTAGTCCGTGAAAATATTTTCAGTTGCAGACAAAATCTATTTCTAAAAATTGATTTTGGAAAATTAAAGAATTTCCTGTCTAAAGACTAGAGAATTTTCTATTCCAACAATGTTTAATTTTTGCCACTGGGTAAAATAATTATGTGTTTGGAGTTTTCTGAAATTACTTTTAAACTGTTTCAAACATAAATTTTGAGATCAGAATGATCACAATTTGATATTCTCTTAATCGCATTAATCTTGTAGCAAAACTGAGAAATATCTCTCATCTGAAAGAAAATGTGGGAAACAAATACCCAAATCAAGTTCCAGTCCTATCCTGTTGCTTGCTCATTTTTATTGAATGTTGACATCTGAAACAGAGGTAGCCTTTTTCTTCCTGAATTTCAAATATTTATCCTGGCATCCCAATTGTGAAAAGTGAGCAAATGTTACCTGCCAGCTGGGAATCCTGAGACAGAAAACTGAAGAAACATCGAGTTAATGTTTGTGTTACTCTGCAGTGAAGGACTTCCCAGACAACACTTTAACACTGATGTTAGACTGCTCAGGCCAGAGACATCTGCTGTGAAGGATCGTGACTGACAGAAAAATATAAAATGAGGGGTACACTCTGCATTCTGTGAGTGCAATGGGGATGAAGATTCTTAGGGTAAATACCATGAGACAGCAAAAAGAATATGAGCCAGGAGATGTGCTATTCTAAAGCTTAAAAGGAAAAATAATATTTAAAGGAATGATGTAAGGTGGGATTAGCTAAGAGCAGGTCATTTGTGTCATCAAAATGTCGCTTTGCTTCTTTTGGTTAGGGACTAAGTGTTTAAATGTCACTTTTTTTGCCACTTAGACTCCATAGCAACTCAATGAAAGTTTCAGTGTCATGAAACTTGCCTTCACTGAGAAGAAACAACAGGAGTCCAGCAATCTCCAGCTTCATGTTCCATTTTTCTGATGCTTGAGACCTGCAAAAGGCACATTTACTGTCCCCCTGCCAAGGCTGCACGTCTTCAATCAGAGAGGGATCTAAGAAGTTTATGAGATTTGGAAATTTTTCAGAAAACAATGTTTCACTGCCCCCTGCTTACTGGGTCAGAGGAGTTTTATGAAAGATGATTCTTCTAATAGGTTCTATCAGATGCCTATGGGTAGTGGCAGTGATTCCTTTTCTGTATCCCTCATTGATATTTTGTGTTTGAGACTAAAAACTACATGCTATAGACCTGGTTGGAAAAGAGATATTCCATGCGCTTAAAAAATACATTTCCTGAAGTATTTTTTATCCAAGTTGGAATTCAAATCTAAAATATCAACCTTTTTTAGTGAATTAAAGCTATGATAAAATTTAGAAGTTGGTCTAAATAAACTACTTGACGTGGTAATATTAAGAGCTAACAAAAGATAACTTGATAAATCAAATGAGATCTTTGTTCTAAACTGTGTTAACTTTTAATTGTTTTTCACAAATATTAGTGTTCCTTAACAGTTTTGGCAAAAGGTGTTTTACAGCCAGAAGTTTCCCTCTCATCCCATTTTCTTTAGCATGTGTTTGATACCGCCAATCTCGTATACAAATTAAACGTTTTTGGATACATTGAAATGTATCCAAAATTAATTCAATAGTTAAGAAGAAGATGATAAACCAGGTCCCATTATTCATTATTTGTAAGCTTTTGTGGCATTTCTGAATCTGTGTTCCTTATCCCTCAAACTGTAGATTTTTCTTTTTTCATGCATGCTACCTAGTGACAGGAAATTTAAATCATCAATTTGTGAAGGAATTTTTCGTAGATTTTAGGGTCAAAAGTGCAGTTAGTCCATTTTGGTATATGAAGAAAACAACCCAAACCCCACCAAATTCCCAAAGCATTATTTCATATTCCTTGGAATAGATCCTGTTATTGACAATTCAGGGGTGATCAGAACCCTGTTAAGACGGGAGCCAGGAACAAGGGGAGAGAGACAGAAAAAAGCTATCCAAGGCCATTGGAAGGACTAGGATGAGAACACACTTTCCAGAGTACTAGTTTAAGACCTCAGGTAGGAAAGACTTTACAAGAAAATAGGATTTAATTTCCAACAGAAACAAGGGAAAAAGAGGATATCCTGAACTTGGCAGTATCGTTCTGCATCAAAACCATATTGTAGGCAGCTTAATAGTGCAGGAGTTAAGTCAAAGGTGCTTCAAACTTTGAAGCTTTCTGTGCAGTAAAGGAGCAGAATAGATATTCACATTTGTCCATACATGGAGAACATTTCCTGTGCCTGTAAGAGTTAATTTGTGATTTCTTTGAAAGCTAAGAAAGGGCAAAGGCCTTGTGCTGGATCTTTTAAACTTTTCTGCCTTCCCTAAGGCAGTTCTGACTAGCTGATTCTTGAATCACGCAGGAGACAGTGATTTTGGAGGTGAGCCAAAAATTATAGACTTTGCTTTAATTTAGTTTGAAAGCCACTAGAGAGAGAATAAGGTTGCATCCATCTTACTAAAATCTGATTGCAGGCTTATGATGTGCAGGCAGCCCATGCTGTAACACGCAGTGTTTATATCATTATATTGTATGTGTATACATTAAAGGAGAGATTGGAAAGGTTATTAACAGAACAGTTGCCATCTAACTTCTTTTTCATAAATCACTGCCTTGTTTCTAAAAGAACATAATGTAACTCATAATTCTAAATATACTGACTGGAAAAGAACGTATTTAAGATTTCCTTTAACTGAGGGGTTTGATTTTTCTTTCTGGAAGTCTGACAACATTTATAACTGGCCAGATACATGGTCCAGATGATATATGTAAAAGCCTCCATATAAAATCAATTATATTGTCAAAGGGCAAACAAACAATGCATGGGGAATGGCTTTTCTCAGAGTGTAATATATACTATAAGAATTAGAAAGATAATATCTGGAATGGATGGCAAACCATTACACTGAATGAATCCCGTGGCCGAAATCCAACCTAAGCGTTGAGAACAGTAGAAGTATGAGGAAAATTCCTCCACAAACTGTTCCTCAGTCTGTTGTGATCTAGTCAGATGCTTCCTATTTGTCTTTAACCAGGGTTAGATTTTTCTTTTTTACCTTCTCTTCCTGAGACAGATTTCTTCTAACTTCCTATTTGACATTAGAGGAAGTAGGAAGAAGAATAGAGGTGCTGCCAAAAGAGAGGTGCAAAATCATAGTGGAGGGACTGTGATAAGGATCTAGGAAATTTCCTTACCTCAGTGAAAATAGTTACAGCAGGCAAATCAGTTGTCCAAGGTTGCAATTATGGAGTGCATAATCCAAGCATATATAAACGATAGTTGATCACACACGGCAGAATCACAGAACGTGTTCACCTTTCCCTGATTTGAATTTATAGAAATCTGTTCTCCATACCCTAATTCTGCTGTGTAAGATAGGTGATAGAATGACAGCTAGTTGTTAGTAGTTATTAGTTAGGGTAAAACATACTGTTTATGAAGATACACACAGAGCATCTTCACCTAAGGACCTCATATAAAGACAGAGTTGGTTTCACTATCGGGTAGTCTGTTCAGACTGTGAACTGCTCATTCTTCAGATGAAGTAACCAGCTGTGTTTCCCTAAACTATAGCCCTTTATCATGATAAGTTCTTGCTAGGGAAAACCTTCTCTTCCCAGGCATTGTTCTAATCTTCATTTTGGCGAAACCAAAGAGCTTTAGTTCTCCTGTCCCTTCTGTAAAGTGGCTTTTCCAGATGCTGAGTTTTTCTTATAGTCCTTGTATGAATCTTTCCAGTTTTGTCAAATTAATTTATAAGAACTCACCCTTTTCTTAGGGAAATTGGTGTTCCATTTACTTCTTCACTTTGAAGTCAGGCAGGAAACTGTTTTCCATAGATCAGTGTACAAAGTGATATTTCTTCTCTTATTAGCAAACCAATAAAGTGGTGGTCTGTAAACATATACTGTTTATTTTTCTCTTTAGAGTTATCTCTCTCCCTCTTGCCATAAGTTTTGCTTACCTGGCTTGCTAGGTCACCCTCCTCAAGGTTTGCTGGGGCTTTTTTTAAACTTCTCACAGTTTCTTTTCCGGTTGCATTAATTCTTCTACTCTCAGGTTTGATTTTTTTTTTCCTCTTATCCCTCCCTGGTGAAAATAAGATTACCAAGCAACTTCAGGTAAATAATTTTATAAATAACATAGGATGCACTGATTTGGAAATTTCTAAAACTTTTGGTTCATGTGACCCTGACTATCAACCAATGCAGACTGAGACCTGGCTAAAAAAATGGCGATCAAAATTGCACACTATTTTAAAGTTCTTTCACCTGGAAAATCTGGACTTAGTCCGGATGTATTCTAAAGTTCAGGCTTTAAAGCCCAGATTCTCCTTTTAAAAGATCTTAGTCTCACTAGATATATTTTTCCACAAGTCTACATTCTTAAAGCCTTGAGTATGACAGTTCAATTTGCAGATTTGACATTTAGCAAACAATGGGACATCTTTTCACATGCAAGCAAAGCACTGAAGGTGAAAGGTAAACTGAAAATCTTCCTCTATTTTACCTTCAACAAGCTTCATACCCTGCTCCAGTCTCAATTACATTAGGATAGGGTTCTTGAACACAATATCTGTTGCACTTGAAGAATCCAACACCCTCTCCCACTCACCTTCTCTCCATCAGGTTGCCTCAAACATGGTTCTTGTAAGCAAGATGAGTGAGCAGTCAGGGAGGATGTGGACATGCTCTTGATGGTGTTCCCTAACTTGCAGAAAGTATTGTAGGTGTCTGATCTGAGAGCCCTGCTGAACAGGCAGCAGAGATGCATCCTGATAGCAAGTGACTGAAGCTACATTTAGTCATGAAAAAGGAGCAAAATCTAGAAGTTTGGAAAGGCATCTTATACCTTTTTTTATGGAAGAAAAGCAGTGAATGTCAGGTCCTTTCCCATTTCCATGTTGGCTTTGCACCTCAGAGAATTTAATCATAGGTTTCCAAAGAAGTCCAGGGAGGAAAATAAGCAAAAGCATGTAGGTGCTACTCATTTGTTTTTTATGAATAGAACAGAATTTCAGATTGCATTTGATAGGTAAGCAGTTTTTTCCTTTTTCTTCCATCTTTACCACACAAAAATGCAGGACTCAAATCCTTTTCACATTAACAGAAGCTTTCAAAAACATTAGGATATGTGCCCAAAATAGAACTGTGAGAGAGTACATATTATCTTTCCAATATAAGCTTTTCATATGTCTTCAATCATGGTTATATATAAAAACGGTTTCTTTGGTTTTTTCCTTTCAGCAGCACTGTGAAGTTACCTTGTTCATTTTCATCCATATGCAAAGAGACAAGCAATTTGTCTGACCTATTTCTTTTCCTAAAGGGAAAGTATGAGGCAAACTCAAATTTAAGGGGTCTAAAAAAAAGTTAAAGTCGGATCAGATGCTCTCTTTCCCTGGTTTATATATCTGCCTTGAAAGCCCACTGTACAGGGTATTTCGATGCTCAGCTTCCTACTTTGGCACTTTCATGCCTACTGAAAAGAAAGTGATATATAGATGGTCTGTGTCTTACTGGCTATGGGGCTGAAGATTTTGTTAACTCAGAATTTCTGTGGAGGAGTTCTTATATTTTTTTCTTAAATCTAAAGGTATTCATGCAAAGCATGTCTGTCATCGCACTTAAGTCGCTCAGAACATCTGGTGTATCATGCATTCAGAGAACTCAGCCTTATGTGTTTTGCATAGAAGACAGACTGCTGCAATGACTGAGACAGGCTAGGAGTGTAGTATCTGCTGGTAAGCTACCTTAGATTCAACTGAGCTGTGTAAGCTTTATAGTTACAACAACGTCCTGTCATGGAGTTTCATTGAGAAGCAAAAGTTGCTTGACCTGTAGGCTTACTAATTGCCCATTTCCTCCAGCCTGTGGAGAAGTGACATGCAAATAGGTCGGGCACAGGAGACAAGGTGCTGAGAAGAGCCTCAGTCCCTCATGGTCAGTTATGCCCATATCAGGCTAGTGGTGAAGCCTCTCCAATTGCATGTGATGGCATGTTCATCGCCCTCAGCCACATTAGGAGAGGGAAGGCTATTGTGTCGTCTACTCTGTGCTGTGGACCTGCCTTTGCTGCTTGATTAATTTGTGTTTCTGTGGACGGAAACAGTACTATTTCTTCCAGCCCCCTTCAAGGGTGGTAGTCAAATCAAATCACCCAAACCAGAAAATTCAGCCTGACAGTACTGGGCATGGAGAGCAAGACAGTGGAGTGGCTGGAGAAGGGAGTTTGGGATGGTTTATGTGGAAGTGAGAGAGCCAGTTGTGTGCTCTTCTGGACTACCTGTGTGGCCCAGATGAAATTGTAGATTTTATGCCAATGTCTTATGATGAAGGGACTGGTTCAAGCACACCATTGGGCTGTACCATTACAGTATTGTCCTCAAATTGATCAGTCCATTGGGAATGTTGCATGGGGCACAACACTGTGGAGTTGAGCATCTCAACACAACAGACTGGATCAGAACTACTTTGGGTGTGCCTGCAGTCCCATCTGTAGCCTGATGGGGACATGCCTTCAGCCATCTGCCCAGGGGCCTGCTTAATGATTTTATAATGGTTTGGCATTTTGTAGGCTGAGCATTGGCACACGTGGGCATCTTTGAAGCATTTGCTCCAAACTCCCACATCTCAAGTGTGAAGGAAGTGTTGTGAGGAGCAATACGTTGGAGAGAAGGGACACTCAGACACTACTTGCAATGTGGGACAGAGAAACTCACAGACATGTAGTTTGTATGCATGTTTCTGTTACCAAACACACAGGGGATTGTGCCCTTAGAGGAGGTGCTCTGAAACATTATTCAGAAAAAGTATCTTGTTTGACATAGCTCTCCTGGAAGGCAGAAAGACAGAGAAAGCTAGAAACATGGGAAATTGAAAGCTGTAAGGCTGGTTTCTATTTCTCTTTTACACAAAAGCTTTTATCTGATTCTGGTTTTTTCTCCTCTCGAACAGTTGGTAGAGTGGGTGTTACATCCAACACCTCCGTGGGACAAATCTCAGCCTACAAAATACTGACACGTTACATTTCATTAACCATATGGGACCTAATTATGCTGCCAGCTAAAATACAGGTGCAAGTCCTAAAGGATCTGCTGCTATATGCGCATGGACCTATAGAACTTTACAGTATGTTTGCTTACAGAGATCAGGGAGTTGACATTTGCAATATGGATAGCTTCATTGAGCTGTATAGAACCTAAGTTTTAACATCTAACTGAAATAAAAGGTAAGTTTTTACTCACAGGATTAAAGAGCTTGGAGGAGAAGGGGCAGCATCTTTGTGTGTGTACCAAAAACTAAAAGAAATTGTCAGAGTGTTGCCAGGAAGTAGCATTTCAGAATTTTGCAGTCATGTCCGTAAAGAAAACTGGCCAAAGGTAGCCAGAGTCCTTAAAACAGCAGAGCATTGACATCCTGTGTCTACAGACAACCTGGAACAAAGTGGCCCAGATTTGGCAGTGCTCTCCCTGCCCTGTCTGTCGATTTGGCAGTGCTCTCCCTGCCCTGTCTGTCCTGCTGAGATGTTGGCTCAAAGACATGAGCACAGCATAATGCCACTTGCAGCAATTTCATCACAGTTTATTTTATCAGGTGGGCTGTGGAAGGGCAGGAGTGAACTCTGTGCAGGTTGGATATGAGCGCTAAGAGGGCTCTTAGCAAGAGGAAGTAGAATATTAAAGGTCTAGGTGAAGGAGAAACACAAGAACAAGATTAAGAGAAACAAATTGCAGAAATAGCAATGGTTCTTAAAACGAATTTCTTCACTGATACAATTTCTAGACATGAGTACTTAATACACCCTAGTTCCTATTCAGAAAATGCCATCTACCAGCCCCGAAATGCTTAATGAAGTTAATATAATTTTATTACTAGGAAACCAAAGGCCTGAAGGATGGCATGTTGTAGTGGAGGACAACAATGGCAGCTATCTTGTTTCTCAGACCTCTGTTCTTCCTTGAACTAGGCTGTCTTTCACGGTTGATGGTCATGACCTGTTAATATACAGGAGGTGTCACACTGTGTCCTTCAACTGGTGTATGTGTAAATTCAGTGGGGAACACAAGGCCAGAAGTTGATCTTCAGATGAGAAGTGAAAATGCAGCTAGGTGCTCTCAGTATTTCTGAAGACATAGTTAAATTTCAGGCTAAAGCAAACTATGGAATACAGCAGTAACTCAAAACTGTGTTTGCATTTATAAGCAGTTGATTTGTTCTAAATACGTCAAGTAGAAATGTCTGAATTTTGCTTTATAAAATGACTTTTCAAATCAGTCATGACCCTTCAAACTTTCTCATAAGCTGATGGCTTCTCTCTGGCAAGATGTGTCATTTAGATATGATGATGGTAAAGGTGCTACTAACTTCATTGCAAAAGCAATAAATTAGTAATTACTTCACAATGTTGTAGAGGTATTTGTAAAAAAATCATAGCTATAACTATGGTAATATTTGAGAGATTTTTGTGTGTATTTGTTCTCTACATTAGTGTGAAAACATATTTTTATAACATTTTCCTTCTATTTTTTTCTGTGGAAAACAGATAAATATTTTATAGTGACAGGAGAGGATTTTTTTTTTTAATGGAAAATGTTTTTCAAAATGTCAAGAATGGGTGTTTGTGTATTTTCATTTTCTGTTGTTGGAATTTGCTGTGGTCTTATCACCTACAACCCACAATTCTGGACATCCAAAAGTGAGACATAATATACCCAGTAGCTATTTTTGCTGTCCTCTAAAAATAGCAACAGTGAATTTGAAGTGAAACTATTTTGTTAATCTTCATCAATATGCGAGAAGATGCTCTGACTTCAAAGATCAGCACTTTGCCATGCATGCAAAATTTGATGAATAATTAGACTGATTGCTTTGGGTTTAAATATAATTTAAAAAGTATTTGGGGCAATGTACCAAGTAATTACATATCTCAGAGGCACAGGGAGTTGGTCAGATTGTGAAGATGATCTATTTATGGACTTTGCTTGAAATGTGCTATGTATAAAATGTATTATTCTAAGGTCCATAATGAGGTTTTTGACTCAGTATAATCTTTGCAACTGAAAAGTCTACAAAAAGTTACCAAGTGACACTTTCTGACAGGAAAGATCTTGTAGTAAGAAAGGATATTTACTGCCGTCTTTCTAATCACATCTTGCTTAAAGTTATGAATTGTTTTCAAAATTTTCACAGTTTACAGTCAGTAATTATTTACCAATTACTTATGAACTATATACTATCTAGATAACTCATGTTTCTAATAGAAAGTAAGTAGTAGCAAAACACCCAGTCCTGCAGCTGAAAAAGTATCACGCAGAGTTACCAGACCCATCTGTGAATAAAAGAGCTGTGGACAAAGCATGCCTTGGGGGCTCAGACTAATTTTCAATTTGAGTTACATTGCCTTGACTCAAAGCTTGTATGGTGCTTGTATGGTGTCCTGTCCTGTATTTCTTCACCACACCATTAATGAACAAATGCATTGCCAGTTTGTTCAACAGGAACATGAGGATTTCTCTTACAGGCCAAGAATTGTTTTGGGGTTTTTTTCCTACCACTCTGTCTTTGCATATCGCTGTGATTCTGTTGTCTACTTATTTGCACTGAAAGCTTTTCCTCTCTCTTGTTATGCATTTGAATAACATCTAGTATCCAGGTACCATCACCTTAGCTGGTGTTCATATACCTCATTACAAGTAATTTGCAAAAAGAATTACCATTCCCAAATAGCAGCACTTGCAATCATGACTTACTTTACTGTTAAAGCCTGAGTCCTTTTCTTCCATCAACATCTTTATTTCTGTTGTCCAGAGAGTGAAAAGGAATTGGACTAAAAGTGATGGCAGTTTCAATCCATCACGTACTCTGCAGGGTTCTGGTTCAGCAAGTGCTCTGAACCCTTTTGCTATTTTTACTCTGAACAAGTCAACTGTCTAAGGAGCAGCAAATCAAAAAAAGCATCCTTTTCTAACAAACAATAGACTTTTGAATCTATGTTTGACAAATTTTTAATATTATCTGTTAGAACAAGAACAAGAACAGTTCCTGCTGATGAAGGAATGGCCTGCTTGCCTTAATTACATGTTTCCTCAAGGACTCTTATTGTGGGTGGCAATCAGTTTATTCATTTTCCTCCCTGCATTACTTTTCTCTGAGCAAAACCACTTGACTCTTTGGTCTTGGTTGAAGCAGAAACAGCTATATTATTGTAAATTCTGTAAAACCAGCACCTTGGAATAAACTTTTTGTTGGGGAATACTGGTGGTTACTGGAATGCTGGTTCTGCATACTTGTGTAGTTGATGCAAAACACGGTAGTTGTAACATGCTGGTGGCTTGAAATTGTATCTGAAAATTATAACCATGTGGAACTTTGGACTCTACTCTAGTTCTGATGTCAGCACCTTATGTTTGTCATATTTCTGAGATTGACTGTAGACTTTTTGAAACAGATTAACCTGCAGTTGTTTGGAACAGGAAATTGAATCTCCCGGAGCATGTGCATATCAGAAAATAAAAAAGAACAATGGCTGTGCTTAGGCACTGCACTTCCTAACTGTTAACTCATCCCCTGCTTCCGTTATGGACTGTTGCAATGACCCTTATACAAAGCAAAGCAGCTACAACGAGGGCCAGAGCTCAGCACTGCATGCAGACCAATTTACGTTACTTGTCCTCGTTCTGTCCATTCTCCCATTGTGCAGAAGCCCCTGTGTAAACATAAAAAGGCAGCATTCTTCTTGAGAGCTTTACACGAGTAAATGGAATTCTGATTTTTCAGTTGCTGTACCAGAAGAATCTTAATTTGCTTTTTCTTGAAAAGCTGGTTAAATCTGATCATACCAGACCTTCATATTTTGAATACTTTGTGATTCATGCTGTCTCCAACTGCGCCTGGAAATTATTTGGGACAGTTCAGGCAAAAATGATTCCAGGGACTATTATAGCAATTTAATGTTGTAGAGAATCATGTTTCACAGCTAGTGAATATTCTCTGATGACGAATATACCAGTATAAATGTTACCTTTTTTTCCTGATAAATACCTTTCTTAACCTTCAGCCATATATTAAACAAAGCAGTTATGAGTGAAAGCGCAACACAGGTTTTTATTCCACTTGAATCTTTGCATAGTCCTCTTTGTTTTTCAAGGATCTTAATTTCTTTTCAGCTCTCTTCAGCATGTTGAGACATTTAACAGCTGAAAATGTATTATTATTAAATGTGCTTTGTTTTATTGGAGTGAATAATGAGACACTGAAAAATGCTGTGAGCTTACTCACTTTTAATTAAATGAATATATTTTGTATAAACATTATGTTTTATTGAAAGAGGGCTCATTGCAGACGAAAAGGTGTTTGAGAAATTAAGAAAGATAATGCATTATATAAATTAGACTACTCAGGATCAAACAGTCGAATACAAAGAATAGGCACTAGCAAAAATGGTGATTATGATTCTATGGTTCTGAGTTACTTATGCCAGTTAATGATATCTGTTGGAATGGGATCTACTGGTAATGGATTTTCCCACTGGGAATGGAGGGAAGAGCTATAAAACCCTTAAGGAATTTTATTTAGCTAATGTATCATGGATATCCAAAATAATAATGAAGTAAAAATTGTAAAAGTCAAGATGAATTAAGTCTCAAAAAGTAAATAAAAACAGATCGCTAAAGTCTACTGTTCCTGTTTGCAAAGTTATGAAGAACAACAGATTGAGTCAACATTAAAAGTAATTCGATCTTGGTCCTAGGCCAAAACAACCATTTCTTGGCATAAAGTGGTAGAAAAGATTACTCTATTTCATTTTTTTCAAGCTGCTAACTAAATTGTCCCAAAGACCCTGTTCACACAATGGAGAGTTGCTTCTGAGGGGTGATTCACCCCTCCATTTCATTTGACTCTTCATTAGTGATCTTGGATTACTGCCTTCCTAATTCAGGTACTTCAGATAAATATTTAAAATTATGTGTGCGGAAAAACAGATTTAATAAAGATGCAGACTGTAGAATATGAAGGCAAAGGCAAATTGATTGGCAGGAAGGAGAATATGGAAGTGGAGATGACCACAACTGAAGTGGAAGGACAAATCTTCAGAAAAATTAAAGGCAGTATCAGATAATTTTTGTCCCAAAGGATTAAGACTTGTTATTTAAAAAATCATAAATCTGGCAGCAGGGTCTTTTCTAGAAGGACTTTTAGTTGATCTTTTGGGTGTTTTTTAAATAAAGCATTGTTTTACAGGTGGTACGGTAGTGCTGGAGAACAACACAGGCAATGGATATGCTTTAATGCATGTTTGTGTGAGTGAAATGATTTCATTATCCACAAATCACATCTCTGTATTATGTTTGCTTTCAAGCAAACTTTGGAAGGATATGGAAGTAAATGTAAGATCCCAGATATGTGTCACCTTTTTTTCAAGGGATCATTGATTTTATTTTATTTGTTTTTTCCATAAAGGAAGAAAATATGGTTTAGATGCCCTCTGTTAAGACTTGTTAAGTGTCAATATAGTGCTACAGAGGAAATTAGAGTCAGGGTTTGGGTTTCATAGTAACTGGAAACTACTATGAAACTGAGGTGTGCAGGAAAGTAGGTGAAATGGAAAAAGAAGGTACGAAATTGCATAAGGTTATTGTCAGAAGTCTTCACTGATTAGCACTGGGGCTAGTTTAATGTAATGCTTTTGTAACTGATGTAAGCATGATTAGTTTACTCCCTGGAATTTTCTAATGATGGAAAAAATATTAACCAGTAGAAAGGGAAAAAAAGAGCAATTATACAAGAGTTGGGTGGTTTTGGAGACAGGTTAAAAGAAATTGTACCAGGCACATAACATCTTCCCTGTGTTTAGGTATCTAATCTAAATAGCCCAACCAGGACTATAGTCATCCTAAGTTCTGTCTGTGTATCAGTAAGAAATTCTGAATCTTCCCAAGGGAGATTCAAATTTTTAAGTGGCTTCCAGAGAAGTTCTGAGGCGTGTAATGATCTCTATTGACTGACTGTGAAGCCTAGTGTGATGAAGTTCCTGTATTGCCAGCCACAAACACTCCTTTTTCCTTACTGATTAATGTTCATTTCTGTTGTTCCCCAGGACCTCAGCACTTAGGAAGAGAGGGCGCAGGAGAAAAGAGAAACCAATATGATAAAGATATGAAAAAGGCAAATGGAATATTGGAGGGGTATTTTCAGAAAAATAGAATATTATTTGTCCTGATGTAAAGAATATTGTAAATTATCATCTGGTGGCTGAAGTCTGAGAGTCATTAATATCTGGCGAGAAGAGAATCAAAGTGGGGACAGCTGTGGAGAAGAGGTATTAGTGCAATCTGAAGAGCTGTCATGAAACAGGAGCCTGAAAGATTTGTCTTTATTTAGTGCATGAAAATGAAGCCTTAATAACACCATTAATATTTTTAAATACAGCACATTGAATGGTTACTATGTCTGAAAGAAAAATGCTAAATAAATCCAGGCTGAGTCTTAGAAGGATTTCCAGCTCTCAGGTGAATGTGGCCTAGAATAACCCCATAACGGATAAACTTTTTGTCCAGACTGCAGCTGGGTTTGAGTTACAGTGCATGCCTGATCTTGAGCAGTATGTCTATATGTATTTTGAAAGAAACAACTACATGGAGGTGCATCTGAAAGCATACACCAGAATATTTGAAAGAAACAGCTAGGAAAAGAAGATGCATATAAAAAGATTGGCACATTTATTCTTGATGAAGACAGTAATACAATGAATTTTCAGATTACCTTATTTTTTTCTTCCAAAAGAAAAAACCATTGACATTAATGATGATTGAAATGAGCTGAGCTACATGGCTGTAAGTGGGAGAAGAGCAGATATTTATAAACTGGATAAAAACCTTGATAAATGAAACTGAGGGTATAGAGCCTGATGTTAAAATCTGTACCATCATTCAAATAAACCAATATCTATGCCATGTCCAAGTTTGATAACGAGGCCAGAAAAAATGGCCTACTATTCAATAAAGAGGTAATTCCTCTTAAACAGAGGTAATTTCTGTGTCTTGGTCTTCATTCTCCTGTCCCCTTCTGTTTCTATACTCCAGTGTGCAATAACAAAAGAAAGCAGGATTGAATGGAAGGTAGTTTTGTACATAGGAGGAACCTGAAAATTTGAAAGGAATCATTTAATAGATTTTGGGCTGCCTAGTATGCTAATTACAATTTGGAGGAAAAAAACAATTGATCAATAAAGTTTTCTTGCTATAGGAATTGTTAGGAGGGAAGAAAGGAAGGAAGGAAGGAAGGAGGGAAGGAAGGAAGGAAGGAAGGGAGGGAGGGAGGGAGGAAGGGAGACCTGAGTTATATCTCAGTGTATTCCTAATGTTAGGACAGAGACTGGATTTTTTATACACATTGAAGAATTCTTGAAGGCTGGTTCTGTGCTGGGGTAACTTCATAGCTGGATGTTCTCTAATTCAGAGGGGACCACAAGTGTTAACAAGGGGAACTATTGATATATTTGGGGATTTTAACAGGAGGATGGTAGATCTTGCGACAAGATTTTCAGATGGGTTGTAATATCTTTATCCTTGGAGGTATTCAAAGGTTGACTGGTAAAGGTCTTGAGCAACCTGATTTAAGTTGCTCCTTCTTGGAACAAGGGATTGGACCAGAAGACCTCCAGACATTTCTTCTAACTTCATTTATTCTCTGGTTTAAATGTTGTGTGTGGAAAAAGCAAGGAGGTATATATTATATTGAATTTTGATTCATCTCAATCTTATTCTTCTCTTCTCCTAATCTAGTGTTTTAGAGATCATAATAGTCTCTCAAAAATCTTATGAGACAGACTGTGATTCCTTGTTTTGCGGGAGGGAGGGACACAGGATGAAAGTGGTCACAAGATATTTCTAAGCCTTGCTGGTGAAGCAGGACTTCTGCATCCTGAACGAAGGCTGGGTCAGCCTTTGTTTCATGAACGGGATATAGCCATAACTAACAGAAACCAGAAGCAAGTTGGGTACTGATCTCACTGACATCATGTGGGATGGGCCTCTCTTACCAATCTGGGCCAAATTGGGATGGGCCTGTGGGTCCCATATCCTTCCCACTGAACCATGTCTGAATTAATTTGGTCAGATATGAACTTTCTGCAGCAGATGCAGAAAGCTCTCCTCACAATGTACTCTGGGCATCTTGAGGAAGGTAGGTGGAGTAAAATGAAGTCTATGTTCCGTATTTCTTGTCAAGAAATATAACATGTTCCTTTAGATCTGAGCACGTGAATATAAACAGTGCTGAGATTTGCAGGCCTATGGTATCTCTCCTAGGTATCAAACAATAGTTTTAGAAAGCTGAAAAGAACTTCAAAATGGGAGGTGGGCATATTGGCTGTGGGTTGGTATGTAATGCCAATCTGTTGCTAAGTGTTATTTTTAAATTAACCTTTTATTATCTTCTGTAATATTGGAAATTAAATTTGAAGTAAAAAAACACTTTACTTTTAACTGCTAATTTTAAATAAATTTGTGCTATGAGAATCTGACTTAATTAAAGTAAGACACTGTAATTAAACTGGAGCAGAGTGGGATTGTCCCATCCTGACCTCAGGAAAAAAACCTAGAATTTCTATGGATGTTGCAGTAGCACTAAAGAGTTTTCTTATCTGGACTGTTTAAAACCATTTGGAAATCTCTGTGTATGCATTCATATTTATATGTAATTAATCCCTATAGCTATGGGGAGTGACTGTGTGGTCACTCAAGGTCCATATTCCTAGATGAAACAATTATCAGTGCTTGTACCAGGAGATGTACTGAAGTTTTCTGCTGTCCTTGTTAATGCTGCAATGATTCAGTGCTGGTGATTTTTTTCCCCTGACAAATGCAGTCAGACAGCAAGCAATATTTCACTGTGTCAAAAGATTTTAAGTGGATTCTACCTTCAATAACTGACATTCACAAAACAGCAAAGAGGTATTTGGATTCATCTACGATGAGTAGATTTAAATAATCCAGTAGCTGTAAACTAATTGATTTTATGAGTAATAAATGGGGCAGATCTTTTTCATGGGGCCCACGTATTTATATGTTTATAAGTAAATACCCACATATCTATTACATGAAATGATTAGGATCTTTTCCAAAGCTCAAAGAAACTACATGGGACTATTATATCCAAATGCAAATATGCAAAAGAAGTTAAGTGTATATAAGGAAAAGGGAGGGAGAGGAAGTAATGACTGATGTCCTATTTGTTTTTCCTCTCTCTCATCTGCACTTACTGCCCAGTTTTACAAATGTGAGGGCAGAGTTTTGTCTTTCCTAGGTTACCCATTTCCTGTCTGACAGGAAGCATAAGGTCAAATTTCTACCTACCCATTAGCAGACCCAAATGAATAATGTAAATAATATGTTCATAACTGATTTCTGTGTATTGCTGAAGATATGGTTCCTTTACCTACTCACCCTAAGACAGGTTTGTGTGTTGTGAGTTTTCACATTGTTCCACAGATTTAGACACCAGAAGAAGCCCATCTGCTCAGACACTCAGACCTTTTGCATAACACAGGTCATGAGATTTTAGCCGGTAAATCAAGCTGTGGAAGAAATCCTTCTTTCCTTTAATTTGAGTGTTATCAAGGCCATGAACTTGTGACTAAACCTGTGTATATCTAACGGAAAGACATTTGGTCTAAATGTAAGGCCTCCAAGAGATGATTAATCAGATACATCCTTTAATTATGTTGCAATGGTTAATTACTCTTGCTGTTAAAAGTTGTCTTGCTTCCAATCTCAATGTGTCTGTCTCCATGGAGACATTCTTCTGTGGGAAGAATAGAGTGCCATGACCTCTCTCTTCATAGAGATTTCCATTTGTTGCCTTGTTTTGTAGATTTTTTGTCTTAATCTCAGGCTATAATCATCCCAACTGATGAATGCATTCTGATAGCTTGATGTAAATACAGATCTCCTTTAATCAAGGCAATAAATATGCTTTAGATTTACATGAGTATGAGGGATACAAAAATCTACCTCTCACAGTTCACATACAGCTCTTAATAGCTAGAAGAAATCATTATCTATAAAATGTGCCTTAATTTGGCTTCTCCTAAACGAACTTAATCAAAGTTTCCAGTTTTGATTTCCATTCAACTTGGCTATCAGCCTTGGGGAGGTGAGCTGTTTTTGCCAATATAATAGATTTCACCTTCATAAAGACATATCAAAAAAGAAGTTAATCTCTCTTGAGGAGGGGCTTGTCTTTTACTGATACCAGCCTGAATTTATCATGCTGTGGTGTCACGGATCAATTACCCATTGGTCAGTATTTATGGCTTGAGCTGTTTGAGGAAAACAGCAATTGACTCCTTTATTTTAATAATTTATTTTCTGCAGGTGATTTCTTTGTGTAAATTACTTCAGGTTTTGAAATCTGGGTTTCTGAGCCAGAGATTACTCAAGGCAGTCCTTGGTATATTTCTGCCTTCTCTTTTGTTGTCAGCATCTCCTAAACATACACTCACAGTCTGTTCAAGCACAAACCAGTTACCTTATGTAATCCAGCATTTGGAGGCTTTGACATATGTCTGTCTCTGACTAAGCTTGACTGAAACAATCATATTTGGCTGCACATATTTTTCTTCCTGACAAAACCTGTTTAAAATACCAGACTAAAAATAGTCAGTGATTTAAAAATGTTACTTTATTGACATGGCATACACTAGATAGAATTGACTAGTGGCAGAGATGTTCAGAACCATTATACTTTGCATTTACTCTTACCCAAATATCATCTACTGTCTGCATGAGAGAGCCTTAAAACCCGTAGCATATTGGTTATTGGGTCATTTGCTGGAAAGGGTGTGAAGTTGTTTTCATTTTTAAGATTTTCAGATTCATCCTATCTAACTCCATGCTTTTTCTCCATGGAGATGAGAACTCTAAAACTACCTCACATTGGCAACATCCAGGGAATTTGTGAGTTGGAAGGGGAGGAAGGTCTAGGCTGATTTCCATTGACTGCGCTCACAGAGCATCTTAATTCATTAATGATTTCAAAAGCATTGAGTAAGACATTACACCTTGGTAATAACCCAGTCTGCAAATTGATCAGCTTTAGCACAGCAGTTAAAAAATACTGGCTCTAATGAGATGCCTGAAGAAACAGAAATAACCTCACAGCTTGCCCATAAAATTCTCTTTTTCCCAGGTTGTCATGTGTGATAGTGTTTCACAGCTTATATTTCAAAGGGATCCTGCCACTGAATAATTTGGACCTTTATTGGTCTTCCTCTGGCTTCTAAGGGGTAGAAATCACCTGATGCCAAGGTGTACCCAGTCACAGCCTTCATGCAAAGACAGGTGGAGAGGTACAGAGAGTGGTGCTGAAGAATGTCCTGAAAGAACAGGGATTATGCCAAAGTCCTTTCTGCCTGTCAGTTCATCAGAGAAATCTATATTTTGTTTAATAACTTCAGTTTTCTGTCATTCTGACTGTTTGTTCTTGTACAGATATTCAATCTTTATCTTAGACTTGAAAAATTCTTTACCCCAGTGTCCAAAATAATAAATATGGCATGGAAGATTTTTCAAGTTTTCCCTACTCTTTTGTAAGGCTTCAGGATAGTATGAGCACTCAGAAGTCAAGAGAACATTAGACAGTGAGAATTTTTTAATTTATTCCGAGATCTAATATATTATTTGCTCAGGAATTGGTATCATAATGATCTGATCTTTTTTGGATTATATTTAGTGAAGTATTTTGCAGACTTCTAGGACAGAATACGTAAGAATTTTTTGAACAAAATCTTGCCTATTGTAGGCTTGAAAAATTATTTTCCTCTGTTTGTTGTCTGTCTCATCCATAATACTGTTTATAAATATTGCTATTGAAAATAGCAGAAGGCAATAGAAATTAAGTCATGTACAAAAGCACCCTACCTGCCATATTACATTTCAATTGTGGCTTACAATATCTCTTCTATTTTCAAATCAAAGAATATTATTGAATATATATGTTTGGTGATAGAAGAACCTGTGTTCCCCTGAGTTATTCTTACCATTTCCCAGTAGAAAATATTTGTTTCAATGACTTTTTCCATTCAAGTCCCTTGCTGGACCTCACTTTTCTGTAATGAGGAATCATACTCATATGTCTCTTGATTTTTTTTACAGTTTGCAGAATAGATGAATTATTTGTTGCTCCTTTCCCCTCTTAAACACTGTAGTGACACAGACGTGAAAAGCAGATTAATATTTTTGCACTTATGTGCATGACGATTTTCTCAGAATGTAGTGAACCACTGAATGGTTTTGTACTGACTCATGGTCTCAACCATCCATCAATAAATTCAGTGTCTTGGATGTCTTCCATGGTTCGTGTACATGCTGCTTTTTAACCCAGGTGTATGGCAGTGCTCTCTATCTCCAGTACTTACCTGGTCAGGGTAACAGGCCCTTTCAGCCTCTGATTCCTCTAGAAAGAGCTTGGACACTCAGCCCATCATAAAATGACTCTTCGTAGAGAGGAGAAAGAGTGAAAACTCATATTCCTTTTAATGCTGTTACTGGAAATGAGCACAAATTTTTAAACTAAATCTCTTCTGTCTTTTCTGCCTTTCTTTGCATTGCACATCTGATGAGTCTGTCAGGCAGACAACAGTAAAGGTGGCAGGTCACCGCCATCTAATTCCCAAGTTTCCACATTCCAGAGTTCAAAAGCAACGACACTACAGGCGGTGAAGAGTAATAGTGTTGATGTGTCCCAGCAGACACATCTACACATTAGATTTGACTAGACACCCTATGCAAAAACAACTAAGTTCCCTCGACCCCATCAGGCTTTGGATTTTCCCCTTGCCCTGACAATACTCTCGTGATGTTGTGCCAAAATCGCTATAAATCTCATACAACATTCCTGAATAAGTTAGGCATTTCTCTAAAACAAATCTACCTCCCCTTTTAAGCAAGGCTTGATTTAGGTAGTTGTGTGGTCTGTCTGTGTGCTGTGTGAAACAGGAATTTCTCTAGCTGCCCCCTGGACTACGCTGGCTTTGATGTGTTCACCCACTACTTAATGAATCAGTGGAGTGATATTTGATGAAGTTTGGATGACAGCAAAGAGAGAATCCCAAAGATGATGTTTTTAAAAGACTTTGTGAACAAGATGTGCACCCACAGGTTGGTGCTAAAAGGAACTGAGAACTATCAACCTCTTGTGAAGACCCTGGGAATGAAGAATGCAAATCTCTCTTCTGTACAGCAAGTGCTCAGCACTAGCCAAGACTTCAACAAGGCAGAGTTTTCCCATCACTTTTGCACGCACCTACTGGCTCCTGTCATGTAGATAAACCTGACATGTCTAGAAAAATGTAATGTAAAAAAGAAAACTACTTCATTTTTCTAAGAATTTAGAAATTTGGGTTAGGTAGAAGTTTGAAAAATTTCAGACAACTTAAAACTGCTATTCTTATTTCTGAAATGGATTGTATGCATCCATCCAGTTCTCAAGGACAAGAAACTGCATTTCTTCATGATTCTGACTGAAAAGACTCTGTACCTTGAAATCAGCTTGGTGGTTTGGTTCTGACTGCACTGTGATATTTCACACCAGACTTCTGCCTTAAATAAGGTCAAAACAAAAAAGGATGCCCTCTGCCAATACTTGACATGTGAATACAAGACTCTTGTCAGCACAGATGCCAGTCCCAGCTGTATAGCTCAGCTGTTCTTGCTGATAGCTGCCAAGTGGTGTAGTGGAACAACATATAAATTAAGGTTCTGCCTATATGAATTAAGTATCGATGAATTAACCACCCCTGTGAAGCTCACACTTCGAGATGACATACCCATTTACATTTAAACAGTGCTTAGAGTTTTAACTGAGGCTAAGACATATTTTCAGTTTAAGAAACTGTTCATGCTGTCCCAAATGATATGATGTGGACTATTTGGGGTACCCTTGTTAGTGGTCATATCAACCAGGTCTTTGCCAGTCCCAACCCAGTTTTAGCTCCCACTCCAGGAACTCCTCTGTCTCCCAGCTGGATACTGGCACCTGATCACCTGATTTCCACTGCACACGGGGAAAAATTGCCAGTTTGCCTACAGGTCAGTACTGCCAGGTATGAATTCACAGTGCTGCAAGCTAAGACGAGAGAGTCAATAAGAGGTTCCAATTACTTGCTGCTGTGAGTAATTGACACCAAATATCGTCAGAATGATATTCGTCACAATTCTGCTCTGCTCCAGCTTGCTGGCACCTGCCTGTATAACATCAGCAGTGACTGGTTTCTGTATCAGTCAACCCTTGTTTGCTTTATCCTTTAGAGTTTAGTGGCTAACTCTGCTTCTGCTCATGAATACTCACACGTGGTTCACTGGAATACTGCTCTGACATTCAGCAGTCACTCAAATGCCTGGTGCTGAGCACTGATGCGGTCCTGGGCACTGCTGAGCATTTCCAGATAGAGGAAAACAGCTTTATTTCATTCTGGAGCTGTTAGGGAAAATGCTGCTGAATTCAGGGAGCTTTGGAGAGCCTTTAACCTGTCCCTTACCCTGAGGTTGCTATTCATGCATATTACACATCCTTTTAAATGGGTAAAGTTCCGTTGCACAATTAGAATTTAAAAAGCAAACAGTAGCTGAAAGACTGGAGAGGGGAAAGAAAAGAGATCTGAAAAGCTTGGAAAACTTCCATGGACACAGGACCGATTGAGATGAAATCTCCAGCAGCAGGGAAGGATGGTGAGAGCAACACTGCCATCTCCTGAATACCCTTGGCAAGATCTGGTTTTCCTCTGATTTCTTTTACTTTGTGGAGAACAGCAAGGTCTGCAGCTCCATCTTGACATCCCCACACACTGGATGCCCTAGCCTCCCTCTCAAAAGGTAAGTAATGTAATTGGAGTCCAGACATGCTGAGAGAGAAAAACAAACAGCAAAAAGACAGCCAGGAAACAGGAGGAAGCTAAGGGTAGTCTGGTTCCAGTGTTACAGGAAACAAGGTTTGTTTCTCAAATCCCTTTTCACAGGTTTGGACTTTTAGAGTGTTTGAAAATAAGAAGATTTTTAGATCATCTAGTCTGGATGCCTGCCTATTGAAGTATGTTAAGGTTTTTTGTTTCATGCTAGGCCTCAGAGCTTGTTATTAACTAAGGAGGAGCTTCTAGAAAGGTGTTAGAGGCTGAAGTGAAAAATGAACAGATTGAGAATCTCTTGGTGGTTTGAGTTACCCTCATTCTTAGAAATGCATGTGTACACTGCCATTGGAGTATGTCCAGCTACAATTCACAGCTACTGCCTCCATTGCTAAAGTCACAAGTTCCTTGCATTTTTGCCTCTGTGAGAGTAATATTGCAGCCATGCTCTCCATCTACCTTTTACAAACTGAACGTCCATTTCAGAGAAAAAGAAAAGCAAACAAAGCAAAGCCTAACAACAGATAAAAATCTACCATATTATTGCAACCACCTCATTTCATAGCTTCTTGACATAATTTTCACCACACATTTAAAGGTTGATGCTCTTCAAGAGATACTTTCTGTCCTTTGTCATATATTCTGATCACAGTAAAATAATTACTATGATAATAATTAAAATACTGGCATATGAATTTAGCAATCCCTGGAAGGAATGTTTGATACATCAAAAAGTGATTCCTTAGGCTTTCTGCAGATTCAGGAGAATATTCTGAAAATACTGTTTGAGTCTTAAACAGCCGGAAATTATCTTTTAAAAATTAAGCAAAGTTTGAAAACCCAGAACTATGGCAAATGACTGTAAAGCTTCCTGGAACACTTGCCCTGAGGTAATCCCTGCCTTTTCCCACAAGCACAGAGCTCTCAATTCAGGAAACACTGTGTTAGCTAGTGTTATACTAACACCACAGTGCTTTTTTACATACAAATGCACCAACCAAATCATCTGTCAGACTTCTCTAGCCTTAATTTGTCCTCGTGTAAGTAGATTAAGGCTGTATGAAAAAAGGAAATCTCATGGAAAAGCTGTCAGTTTACTTCATCACAGTTTATATTGTTTAGGATGCTTGGGGAATAAAAAAATCAAAATACATTTCTCAGTGAATTGAATTGCCACTCTTTAATTCTCAAATTCACATGATTTTTAGCATCCTAAAAATTCAGTTCACACTGGTTTAAAACTTGATCTGGCACAGCTTTTTTTCCTAAATTTTAATCATGAAATGGCAGTCATGTTCTTCATTCTACACTTCACAAAGGTGTGCCAAGTGGTTTTTTTTTAGCATCATCCAGTGAGAGAAAACCAAACATATTGCCAGCAGTTCAGATTCTTCTTAAATTTTCCCTCCAAAAAACCAAAAGCAACCCACTTGTAGATGGTAAATTTCTAAAGTAGGTATTCAAAACACACAAACAAAAACCCCTTTAAGTAGCACAAAACGCACATGTGTCTGTTGAAGCAATGTAAATTCTCACACTGGGCTTTCTGGGGAGTAAGAAGGCTGAATGACCCTGTTCTTTGTACTTTCTTTATCTGGATCCATGTCTTCCCTTCAAACATTTACATCTCCTTTTTAAAATATGGATTTTCTGTTCTGTCACCTGACTATAAAAACAAAGTTACTCAAAACCCCTAGGCTCCCAGCCAATTTTCTCTATGGTTTTCATTCATTCAGTAACGTCCACAACACTTGTACACATTATAAAAGTTATTCCATGTCACAAACTTGTAAACACCTGTACTAATTTTTCTGAGTTGATGACAAATTTTACTGTGACTCACGAGTAATATCATCACTCGTCATTTGCATCCATCCATTGTTAGGGTAAAAAGTGAATAGGTTCAGTAAAACATAGGGCATTTAATTATTTTTTAAGAGAGAGAAAACTCATTAAAAACGTAAGCTAGTTTTTGATAAGCAAAATAAAACTGTTCTTTGAGGAGTTTGATCTTTTCTCTCACAAAAGAAATTTGGTAGTGAAATAATCCAAAAAAATATCATATATGGCACTGGAAAAATGAGGTTAGCAAGGGAGAATTTCTACTGACTAATGCTATGCACCAAAATTCTCTTTGTAAGGTAGCTCTTGAACACAAAACTCTGATGTTTGTGCAGACAACTTGTGCATTATTCAGTGGTACTTCCATACCTCCCTGCAGTACAGCTGAAAGAATGCTGAAAGCATGATGAGCTGCAGCTCAGTTTCTTGTCAGGGCAAACAGTTGTTTCCGAGTGAAACTGCGACTCGAAGTATAGTTCAGCTGGTGTTGCTTGTCAGAATTCTTGGTAGCATTTGTATTGATGGAGTAGGGTTACAACATCTGTATTTGTAGAGGAAGACTGCTGGCACTAAGGACTGCAAGTCACCACCATAAAAGCTGATTTGTTATTTGCTTTCTTTTCCTTTTTACCTTGCCTGTAGCTCTCCTCTGGTCATCAAGTGTCAGTGCTCATTTGTGCTGGTGCACCGTAGGTGTGCTTTTTGGACCACACCTTCCAAGTTAGTTTCATTCATTAGGAACGTATCTGTCATACTCCCTGAACATATTACCCAGTAAATGAGACCACAAGAAAAGGGGAACATTGTGACAATTACTTCAGAAGTGAAGACTGAACTAAACGTTGATGTATCCATTACTTGCTGAGAAATATCTGCTACAGAATGAAAAAAATGTCCAGTTGTTTTTGTACTTAACTGAGGTGTTATTCAGGAAGCACAAAATGAGAGCCCTGGACTTCTTTTGTTTCTTTTGTAACCTGTCAAGCCAATCTGGCCAGCAATAGCTATTCAGATGACTTTGATACACCAGCTTGACAAGTAGTAGGCAAGGCAGACCAGTATGGAATAAATATCAGTGAATTTCTTGGCCTTATCCCCAGACTGCTCTCCTTGTGAATTGGCCTTTTCCTTTTTCTCTATGGTTCAGCAGATGTTCAGCACAGCAGGACAGATGCACATATGCAAGAGAATTTGGCTAGCAGCAGTTATACCGATCGGTTCAATTTAAGTTTGCTGTGTGATGCTTTATCAAAAGATGCATTAAGTTTATGTGGCAGACTACAAAGTCAGTTTTAAGTTCTGTTATGTATTCTAACTCCTTTCAGTTTCAACAGATAAATCTTATATTAATAAAACCATCTTGCAATGAAGTTCTCAAATGTTTCCAGGGATGAGACATCTACCACTTCTCTGGGCAACCTGCTGCAGTGTTTCACCACCTGCATCACGAAAAATTTCAACCGAGTCTAAATCTACCCTCCTTTAGTACAAAACTATTACCCCTTGACTTACCATTTCAGGTACTATTAAAGAGTCTGTCTCCATTTTTCTTATAAACCCCCTCCAAGCATTGAAAGGCCACAACACGGCCTCTCCAGAGCCTTCTCTTTTCCATGCTAAGCAATACCAACTCACCCTTTCCTCACAGGAGAGGTGTTCCGTGCTTCCAAACACTTTTTTAAGTCACATAAAGAACGTTTGGATCACAAAACCAGACAGAGACCAGGTCTAAGGGCGAGTACCTTCTTGACTTACCACTTTATAGTGCACAAAAACTCATTTGCTGGACCAGGAGGAAAGTGCAACTAGGATACAGTCCCCTCAGCTATTCTTTATTACCCTAATAACAACATCCTTTTTGTGTCCTCTCCAAATATACAGCTAATTGATATTAATCAAATAATTCTGTGTAGTTCATCCTCATTAGGCATAATATTTGCTGAACATTTGGCATGTCAAAGTGAATGGAAAAAATTGTTCTAAGGTTTCTTTTGGTAGTTTTGTCAGTGGAGATTCAATCAATAAAGGGAATCCCATCTTTTGGCCACAGGTCTTATCTTTAGTCCTTTCCATTTGTTTTTAATTAAGTCCCTGTTTAATTAAATCCTTGTTGTGCAAACCCTCATTAATGTAAGAAGAGTTTGTTGAAGCCAGTTAAAAAATATGAAATAAGTACCTGAAGTCTTGCATTCAAGTACGGTGCTTATAACCTCTTTCCATCCTCCTTACATGTCAACTGTTTTATGTTGCTTCTTCCTAAAGGTGCCCTACACTATCTTGCCTTTGCATGTTCTATTTTATAAAGGGAAAAATAAGATGTTAGATCATAATATGATAGGGTCAAGAAAGTAATTTCACTGCTGGAAAGCCGATTTTCTCCTGAACCTAATCTGTGATATTGAAGTTTCCACAGTAAAAAAAGGAAAGCTACTGGGAAAATAAATGAATGAGTATGAACATTGCTCTTAATGAACAATTACCATTATTTTAATTGGGTTCAGGAATTTAACTGAGCCAAGCTTATCACAAGTCATGAGTGATTCTGGGATGGTGGAGAGAGATGAATAGGATTGGGAACAAGCTGGGAGGAAAGAGTGGGAAAAGCAAGTACATTCTTTACCCAAAAGCATCAAAACCATTTTCTTGAATTCCCTGTTACCAGCATTTTGAAAGTATTGACCTGCAGCCATAGAAGCTTAGGTTTTTTCCTCGAAAGCTTCATTAGAGAATACTCACTTTGGAGTCCTACGCCCTGAAGCACTCCTCAGACAGAAACTGATAAAACAGGAGGGATTCACAAGCAAGGTATGTTTGTAGCATTACTGTCTTCCTCTGAGTGAAGTCTCTACTGCCAAAATAGAAATATAGCTGCCTTCAGAATGAGATTTATTTAATCCTAAGGTTGATGTCTCAATGACATCAATGAATCTTGCATCAGAAGCATCTATTTTCTGCCCACTGACCTTAAAGAAACCCGTAGGCAACAATCATGGTTATAGCTATATCCTATTTATAGAATGTCAGGTCGCTGTATATGTGTATGTAAATAGTACGGTTGACTTCGAGAGAGAGAAAAGGTGAGCAGCAGTAGAAAAGTTACCTTTTTCTCCTCATTGAAGAGATTTATTCAAGTCGAGCATTCATTCTGAGTTACGAGGTCAAGTGTCCTTGCCTATTAATCTTAATTGCCTCTCTTAGCTCCAAAATGAAGTCTCACATGTGACAAGCAGAAGGGGAAAATCACTTGTTTTGATGGGTATGCTTTTCTTCATGATCCCAGGATGTGACTAGTTTCCATCACTGCAAGAGCACACTTGATGTTAAAATCCTTCCCCTGGACACTTAGATCTTTCCCTGCAGAGCTGCCACCTAGCCAGTCAGTCCTCAGCCTGAATTGAAATATATGGTTCCTGATCACCCATCCTGTTAAGCCATTAGCAAACTCCCTGGCCTGGTAAAAAGGTTATTTTTACAGAAAGTCCAGGCCACAGCTGAGTAGTTGGGATAAGCAGCCAGATTGCAGTCACCCTGCTCTAGAAGGTAAAACACCGGGATGAAGGCTGCTATGTTACAGTGTGCCCAGTGAGAAAGAATGATACAGGGCCCAGATAGTTCCTATTTTGACATGAACCTAGGCTACCTTTCAGCCCTGGGAGTCTGTTGCACTGGCCCTGGTTTTCTCACTTTACCCTCATCATTTTCTCACCTCCTTGTTATAGCTGATCCCTGGTGTTTTTTGACTTACTGATTGCTTTACCTTTCAGCCTCTGTACAGAACAAGTTGAGGTTCTCTACAGGTGCTGACACCAATCTCATTGGTAATAAGGGTAAGAAACAATAAATCCCAATTTTAAGAGCAGTGGGTTTCTGTCTCCAAGAAGCACTTAGATCCAGCCACGACTGATATGCTAGGAGTCAGACAGTTAAAGATTCCTGACACATTTGAAAAATAAAACTGTGATATTTTTTATGATTTTTCAAGGGTATGTAAAGGAATCAATTGCTTGGGTCCCACTGAATTTCAAAGATACAGATTTCCCTGAATCACCAACCCCTTTATAAACTCCCAATCTCCATCTATATTTTGAGTATTTTCCTATGTCAACTGTTGTTCCCTTTCTGGTTTTATTCTTGACCCACAAAGGAAAGACTCCATTTCAATTCAATTCAATTCAATTCAATTCAATTCAATTCAATTCAATTCAATTCAAAAGAACTCTGTTTCCTCCTCTCAGTTCCACAAAGATTAGCAAGTCTTTTGTTTCTTTATAATTTTTTTTTCAACTAGACAAATTCAAGCAGAATGTGTGGCATAACATGCAACTTCGATGACACTTTGCAGAATCTCAGACTCTGTGAAACTTACCTAGATAACAGTCTGTTACCAAAATTTGTCTAAGATTATAAACATTTTTTTAATTGAATTACAGCAAAATGAGAAAATCGGTGTTACTGATTTTATTAGGTTTATTTTGGTTTATTTTGTCTGGTTTTTTACTATTTATTATCTGTATTTTATTATTTAGGTTTATTTTGTCTGTTTTTATTTTTCAGCTTATACTTACTTTTGGTTCCATGAGTTTTGCATGCGTAATTTTCATCGGAGATGCTAAATTTAGAATTTTACAACCACATTTCATGCAAGTCTGCCTGTCTTTCCTGCAGTTGCATTGGTAATTTGCTCATCAGTTTCTCATTTATAATGAGTAAAATTTCTTTTCCCCCTAATCTGGAAGACATTTTATTGCCCAGTGTGTAGCAGTTAGACTTGCAACGTATGGAATGACAGAATTGAGATATATATGTGCAGTGGAGATCATGATGAAAATTTGCAGGAAATGAACTTTAAATACTATCTCTTCTCAGGCTTGCCACTTCCAGCCTCATCCATCAGCTTGGCTCTCTCCTACAGCAGGAATTGTGTAGCAATTTTGATTCTCTGGTTGGGGTTGGATGCCTGTCTTTGCAAGGATGTTGTGTCAGTCTGATTTTGTTCAACCACAAGAGAGATGTACTTTCAGAAAGAATATAAATGCTCATTGTCACCAAGATGTTACACATTGTTTAATCTTTTTTCTTTGAAGCTTTGTATGGTATGCAATTTAATCCATAATTTTCACCTTGTCCTTACATTCATAGTAATATTTAATCACAATTGCAGCACCACGGAAAAAACCAGCTATGTAAAATGCAAATACTGAGTTACCTAAGAAATAAAATTAGCTGCAAAAAAAAAGAGGCAACTTATTTGTATCCAGTCAGAAAAGGCTTTGATGTCAGAAGTCTTTAATGTTAAAATATTTGGTATGGGCAAGTCATTGTAAACCAGGTTTCTGTTTGGTGTAAACAAGTTCAGGATTTTGATAGTTGATGGACATTGGTGCTTGCTTTACTTTGATGTTGAAACATCAACTCTGAGCTAAAAGGTCTGGCAGCATTTTTCCTAGAGTTAGATATTTAGAAAGAAAAATTCATGTTCCGTCCCACCTGTATAGCATAGCACCTTGACTAGCACTAATTGGCTTTGGGAATTACTTTCTTCCAGAATGAAACAAACTGTTATTATTCCGATTTGTGGCCAATATGAGAAAAAACTTAATGAAAGGCTCCAAGTTATAATGGATTTAATGCTTCCATTGGATACTTGTTTAAGTTGCTAAGTACCTTCATTATTACAAACATACGTCTTATTTCCAATTTGAAAATAACACTGAGAGACACTGGATGTTGCCAGGCACATGATAACTAAATGGACACAAATTTTAACATCATGCTTTCACCTTGGTACATAATTTTGAACTTCTGAAGTAACTCCTTCCTGGTAGTTATTGCACCCCAGCACAAATTGTCCCCTTGTGTAATCTATAGAGCTTAGATGTTTCAATCAGAATTCTTAAAACGCCTACGTTTACAAAACCTTTTTGGTTTCCAGATCTTATTAGTTCTATCATGAAATGAGATCAAGCTGGGAATTATCTTTATATGCAAGGAAATTTCCATTGATGAATTAAGGGAATAAAGACAGTGCTAATTGGTTACATAATATTAAAATATCTGGAATGTACAAGAAGACTCAGGCTGTTAATTAAGATTAATTGTGGAAATAGTCATACAGACTATAATTTCCATGTAGTCTTTAAAAGTAAGAAAATTATCTTGGTAAAGGAGAAAAAGATGATAATATATTCATCTGAGAATCTGATTGTGCTCTGATAGTTCCAAATCATCTGCTAGTGGCACGTGCATTTTGGGTTTTCAGATTTCCTCTTACCTCCAGTGTCATGTCTCTGTTTTCCACACAGTGACGCTTGCTTCTAGAGTATAATTCAGAAAACTTCTCGTAAACAATGATTATGTTAAAACTTGATAATTTGGTAATTGTTATCGATAATGATTCTCATGGCCTATGTAAACTCATACTACAGATAGCTGAGCCACTTATATTTTACTCAGGAGTGGAGGTACTCAGTGTCCTCAGACTGATTGTTAGAAAGTATCAATTCTTTGTTATTTTAATATTTTCAATAAACAAATGCTGAAAAATAGGTGGTATATCACAAAACAGGATCAGAAAATGCATGTGCTTAAGTCTACTCCACTACTTGTTTCTTGACTCTGTTTTTGGTTTCTCACCATCGATTTTTCTCACCTGTTCTTCAGTTTCTCTAGGAATAAGGCTTCTACTACCTGCCTTGAAATCTGTTCCACTGACAAGCTATTATCACTAGGATACATTTCAATGCCTATACAGTTGCCAACCCTTCCCTGAAACTTGCACATCACCAATATATTGTAATGACTACTGACGAGACAAAGTTGTACAAATCCCACTGGGATTAGGGAGCTGCAGCACCAGACAATATTAGGGTAAGAAAAAAATACCCCATGCATGCCTATTTAAACCTCACACACTTCACTGTAGATCTCATACTATTCTTAGCACACTTAAAAAATGCCCCCCAGCTTACATGTGTCTGCTCTTCGAACTGATAGGCGTTTATGCAGCTATTTCATCTGACAGTCTCCAAGTGGTTCAGAAATTAAGCCTCACTGCATGCCTGTAGGACAGATAGAAATGATACTGCTTTTAATGTAGACATGAGAAACAGAAAGCATTGGATAAAGTTTTGCACTGGTCAGGGAATGATTTCACTAAGCTAAGGGAGATTTCAACTAAGGGTGTTTTCATTAGTCTGTGGGGTTCCAGAGCTCACTGTCTCACCACAGGAAGAGAATGAGGGTGTAGATGCAGTGTCCATCTCCATCTCTTCTGGAGACAGCAGTTCTGAGATTCAGTTTCACGTGTGTACCCTGTGTCTCCTTAGGCTGGCTAGTGTCTCTGGGCCTGTCTTCTCCCTGCTGCTGTTCCTTGTCTGCTGAGTGAGGCCCAATCTCCTCAGTCTCCTCCCATACAAATTCATATCTCCAGGGTAGTTCTGGCATTCCCATCTCTGGTATCACATAGTAATTTCATATCTCGTATCTCCCCTAGCCCTTCCATTTCCATCCCCTCATTTCCATCACAAACAATCTCACTCAAGCACTATTCCAACAGCTCAGTCCCCATTTAACATCCTGCCCATCCTCCACATCCCAGTGGTATCACCCCAGCCATCTCACCTTGATACTCACTGCTCTCAGGCCCTATTATTCCTCACTCTCCCTAGCCCAATTATTTTATAATGCAAAGATCCTTTCTGTCTCAACATTCTTCTACACAACCACAGCTATCAGTGGTCATCATGACAACTTCACAACCTCTTTACCTGCACTCTCAGCTTCATACACTGGTAGTAATACTCCAGAGATTCAACTCTACCTCAACAGTGGCAAGACTACCCTGGTCAACCCCAAGTCATCCCTTATGATCGGATCAACTTTCTCTTTATCATCTTCACTGCCAAAACCTAGCTGCCATCTGTATCTCTACTACTTTCCTCAGTCTCAGGAAGGCATATAGAATATGCTCTATATAGTAATTTACACAGAAACCATAATTATTTTCTATCTTTCATCTAAAACTCATTGATCATGACTCATAGCAAATGTGTGCCACTTTAAAAATGCCTGTTAGATCTCTGTGTTTTGAGAGGTGAAGAAAATTGCTGATTTTCTCAGCTACACACTTTTCAAGTAGACAAGTTGAGGGATTCACTAGTTATTACACAAAAAAACAAGTTTCCTAGACCACAGTTTACCTGTGCTGAAAATTGGTGATTGTACAACAGTGAATTTTTTCAAAGGTAAAACAACGTTTTGTTTTCAGCTAAAAGCTGAGGGAGAATGTTTATCATCAGGATATCTTTGCCATTTTCTAAGTACGTTCTTTCTAAGCACTATCTTTTGGCTCCTGAAGGTGCAAAGCTGCAGAAGATGGATGGATTGGTGCTTGGTCTTATCCAGTATATCTTGATGACTATATATCCGAATGTTAAAAAATATTTCAGAATGGATATTCAGTGCACACGCTCCTGAAATTTGAAGATACACTACTTAGATATTTAGATCTGCAAAGACGCATAATTGAATTATAGATTAAATAGTTGCTATCTGTCCATCCACTTGAAAGAAAGGCCAAAATGGGTTGAGAAGCTTAATATTACATTTATATCAATATGCTATTTCTCTAAGCAAACTTCAAGGCAAAACAGACTTTATGAACTAAATTGCTAGACACTGATTGCAAGAAGTGCTTGACTAAAGAGTGAACTGAATTTAGATGAGGGGCTTTTGGTCCATAACTGAGAAGCTGTACAGTGAGCTTGTCTCTTACATTGAAAGTGCTTTGTGTGACAACCTGTGGGTGGTCCATGGTACTGATTAAATTTATGCAGAAATTTTCATGCGGAACAGGAAGGAGAAGCTGTCATTGTGTTTTTCCATAAAAGATTATATTAGTGGAAGGAATAACACTCTCATATGTTGGCAATATAGACAAATTCTTCAACAAGAGTCCTGGTGAACTCGGTGGCAACTTTGCTAAGTGACAGTTGAGAAGTGCAGTTGCCTCCTGTCTCTCTGAGAAAGATGTGCTTACAAAAAAAAGAAATCAATCACTGCAGCAAATTCTGTTTTATGCACTGAGGGTTCACTAGTGTACAAGTATAAAACCACCATAGGAATCAAACTTCTCTTCGTGCATTTGTGCATTCCCATTTGCCTCACCCCTGATCATATGAGGAGAATGAACTGCACAATCCATTGGGCCAAGAGCATTTTTTGGAGGACATCACAAATGAACTATTCACAGCTAATAAGTCCTGTGATATGCTTTGAAGTCTTCTTCCTGGTTTTGTTGAAATTAATGGCAAGACTACTTTTGATGAGGGTAATGCAATGAAAGCCCCAAGCACTGTACATGAGCCATGTCATATGAAAAGCAGGAAAGCTGAGGAGCAAAATAAGGAAGGAGATATTTTGAGTTCAAAACCTAATGTGTCTTTCATTAAGCATCAATTAAACTACTTTGTATTACAGTATTGCTATATAGGTGAAAGAAAGAAATTATTTTCTTTGATTCCTGCTTTTGAACCACTGAAACTGCTAATCTGAATCTGCTGTGATAACCATTACATTTCACTGCTTACTGCCCAGAATTTCTTTCTACTAGATCATTCGCATACCAAGAGGTACCCACCAATTAGCTAACTTTCACCTGCCTGACTTCCTGCTTGTAAGTTCACCTGCTGTCCTTCATTTTTGGCCTATTCATCATTTCCTTCTGGGTCCACAGTAAAACAGGAGGAGAACTAAGACACAACATTTTGTAGTGAGATTTTGTGTGTGTTTCCTTTTCACTGGAGTTAGGGTGATTGCCAGATGTAGCTGGCAGCAGTCCTGTGCAGACACAGCTTGTGTGACTGGAAGGTGCATCCGTGGTGATTTTCCTCTATGACTGAAAGGGTGGTTTGGAAGAGAGGATAATTATTACCAGACATTGAGTATGGAATAAAATCACATAGAGTTTTGGTTGCTACTGAGGCACCCTAGTACATACAATGCACATCAATGAGACACACAGATGTGCTGCAAGACTACAGGGAACACACTTCACTTTAATGCAGTAATGACCAAGCTGGATACTGTCTTCAGCTTAATACTGTGTTCTGGGCAAGAAGAGAACATACCTGATAAGCAGAGCCCTAGGCTCAAAATTCGGGCTAAATTATTATCTGGTATTCACTGAGAAGTGAGAATGTGTGTGCGCATGTGCTTGTGTGTTTAAGGGGTGTCCTGCTGTAGGGTATCACAGCCTCCACTTCTCACAAGGAGGAGCATGATGGCAATGGCTGATTTCTTCCCTCCCTTTCTTCCAGCTGTATCTGCTTGAAGTTGTTTTAGATGTCTTTTAACAATCTGCCTAACAGCTCTTTTCTTACCAAATTGCAGTTCCATATCTCACTTATTTTTTTGTTCTCCTTGTTATTACCTGGCCTACAAGGCTGTAATCACTCTAGGACTTGTAACTGCCCAATGTATTCATATTTTTGATCATAAATAGCTCCTTCTCACAGGAAAGGTACTGGTTTCTACTATCTATTAATTGACACTAGAGGCTACACCACATAATTTTACAAATCATAAAATCTTAAAATTATTTGAGTTGAAGGGTCCTCAGAGATCACCTTTTTCTAACCCCCTGTCAAGGGCAGTGACACCTTCCACTAGACCAGGTTGCTCAGAGCCACATCCAACCTGACCTTGAACACTTCTGGGGATGGGACATCCAAAAATTTCCCTGGAAATTCCAGTGTCTCACCCCCCTCATTAAGAAAAACTTCTTCTAATATCTAATCTAAATCTGCTTTGCACTTGGCCTTGTTACACTTCATGAAGTTCACATGAAACAAGCTCTCAAGCCTATCAAGTTCCCTCTGGATGCCAACCCTTCCCTCCAGCAGCAGTGCCATCAGAAAACTTGTTAAGGGTGCCCTCAATCCCACTGTCCGTGTCACTAACAAAGATGTCAAACAGTGCCAGTCCAGATACTGACCCCTGTGGAGTGCCACTAGCCACTTAGACACTGAACCGCTGACCACAACTCTCGGAGTGGGACAATCCAGCCAATTCCTTGTGCATTGAGTGGTTCAAAGCCAAACTAAAACTGAAACAAATTCAGGCAATTTTCAGCTGACTGCTATGCTACTGCTACCTCAGCTAAGATGAGCTAGAATTGGCTCAAGCCAAGGAAGACCCTACACTGTTAGGCCAAGAAAAAAACTGTGGCCTTTAACTGATTTATATGTATATTTATATGTATGTGGATACATTTTTACAGCTACCAAAATAACGCAGTGAATCTGCACTCAGGCAACTGCATCCTTTTCCATCCAGGAAATTAGCCCAACTACATGATCAGAGAAAGGATGAGAATGTGCCTTACTTGTGACAGGCAATCCTGCGTCTATTTACAGGCCAGACTATAACAGTATGCTAGGGAGGATACAGAAGTGTTTAAGTGTGTTTTCTTTATAAATCTTACATACACCTTAGTCTGTTAGTCTGATATCACCCTGCTTGCATTCATACAGATAGATAAAAAGAACTTGTCAAAATCAGGCAAAAATACTAAAACAACAGCAGGAATATAGAGCACACTTTTAAACAAATATCCCTGGAGGTGACTGATCCTAACACTGTTGATGATGGTTGAGAAGAAAAAAAGCTTAGAGAGCAACAAATTAATAAAACACAACTCTCAGTTTTTCCTCTGAATGTTGTATTCCTTTCAGCATTATGAATCTACTTTTTTAGCATAAACAGCTTCTATTGCTCTACATTTTCTTTGTCCGCAAGATTTAGAAAGGAAATTTTGTGGGTGCCCATGATGGCTGAAAAAGTAATAAATGTTTTTGCTGAAGTTAGAGGCTAGAAGCAGTGTCTGAACTCTGGGATTTTATGAATAAGGAGAAACAGATGGGCAAAGAGGTCCCTTAGAGGCTGTGTCAGAAAAGACAACTGTAGTTAAAGGTTGAAATAAAAACACAGTCTCTCACCATCTTCTCTGACTTTCGTTCTGGAAATACCACCAAGACCTTCACACAGTCTAATTCCTTTTTCCCCTTATCTTGAAGACATATTTCTATTTAATTTAGCTTATGTTTATACTTAATAAATCTTTATTTAACAAAAGCCACAATCAAAAACTCTGTTGAGTATCTGTGGCTTGAAAGGACCTAACTGAAAGCTAGCAAGAGTCATTTAGATAAATAAAGAGCTTTTTAAATTTTCTTGCACTACAGAGACATAGCATCCCCTTTTCAAACTGCCAGCATTTTTCTTCTTGAATTAAAAGGCTGCTGAGGAAAGAAGAACTATCTTCAGTAATACTGCCATCTACATATTCAGGGACTGGTACAATGCTTCTTTAAAAGATTCAAATGAAGTGCTAAATAGAATGAAAAGTCCACTGTCTATATTAGAAGTAAATAGCATTTTATGGAGGATTTGAGACATTTAATTTCTATGGCAACAGGCACTGGAACAATGCTTTGATTTAGGATACAAAAACCTTGACAGTTGACTTGTTTAAATATTAATAATAATTTTGTACTTTAGGAAAAAATGCATCATTTGAATCTGAAGATCTCAAAATGCTGTTGTTCTGAAAGGAAAGAAGCAGCATTGTTCTTCAAACATAAAATAATTTACTTCTTCAGGACAACACAAGACATAAGTAGAGGTGTCAGAAGAAGCAAAATGTTGGACCTTTGCAGTTCCACTACTCCCTGCCCTTTTCAGAGCCAATATTCCACAAATGGTTTGGAACTAGTAAGATAAATAAGTATGGATACCTAAAAATCCTATTGTTAATCTTCTGAAGATTTTGCATAAACACCCTGAAAGCAGAAGATAGTTTAGGGTAAAGATTCTTTCCTTAGACTTTTTCATAATTGTGCAAATTAGGTTATTTTATCATTGGACATCCCTCAGTTCTTGTCTACTCATTGTACTGCTCCATCAGTCTTCAAAAGTTCATGTTCTGACAGCCGAAAAATTGTCACATCTAATTTTCTTGATCTCTGAATGACATTTTACTGCCTTCCATCGATCATGGATAAGCACAAAGCCTACTAATATCCACGATAGTTAAAACAAATGAGTGCCCTTACCAGCCCTAGGTGCAACCCTACTGCATGGCTTGGCATTGTAATAGGTTTAGGGACCTCTGCACAAAGGAGTTATATGCTAATAGTTTATGTGCCCTTTTCCTCCCCCACAGACAACCCAAAACTTTCAGCCAGGCAATTCCAAACCTGCGAGGTTCCTCCAAATCATTTGACACTGATTTAGTCAATACTAATTTATTTGTTTTTTGGTTTATTATTCTTTCATGTACCCTTTGGCTGTGCTTTCTAATCTTCATCTGCATTGACTTTTATGTTCCAAAAGACATTTATTTCTCCCTATAAATCACATAAATTCAGGGACTTAAAAAAAAAAAAAATTAGTTGTGATTTGCACTAAATTGTTAAGAGTTGCTAGCACTGTGATCCAGACAGATTTTTATTTGTACATTTTTATCTCCAGGTCTGTGGCAGTGGTAAGCAGGGGTACATATGCTAATGTGCTGTTGGAATTAAATTGAAAGAAAACATACTGTTGATATTAGCCTCAAGGCTGTAGGAAGGAATAGGTTTATGCAAGACATTCTGTCAAGACATCGTTTATTAGAAGTGTGATTAGTATCAGCTGGCAACAGGAGAGTGGTAGTGTGAAAAAACATTATTTATGCCACTAAGTCTATTTACACCTATTTAGAAGTGTTACTGCAGTAAGTGTCTTAGAAACAGGCACAGAATTTATTACTGAGCCATCAGCTTTCCTGGGAAATAAATAAAAATATGTTTAAGATGGAAAAACACCTTCCAAACACGAATTGAAGAGGAAAAATTAATGGATGGCAATCACCTTGTTTTCCCTGTAAAGAGGCATTTGACTAAAAATAGAAAGATCCTCTCTCTTAGTATAGGAAGACAAAGGCCGCTAAATAAAATTTAGCATCCAAATATTGTTTGTGCAATTTTGTCTTCTTATGTTTTAATGTATTAGGAAATAGTGAATATGATTCATTATTTCAGATTGGTTTAATTTTTAAGATCAAAATTTACACCATTATTTTGTTACAAATGAGTATGTCTTTTCTTTGAAGGATGCACATACTAACCAGCCCCTTTTTAATCTCTGTGTTTGTAAAAATAAAGTTTATCTGGAAGATTCAAAACCTGAGGTAAAAGGAAGTAAATTCATGTTCAAGGCATTCAAGATTTTCTAGAGATAAAAGCTCCTAAATTTGGTCACTGCCAACAGATTTGATTGCTATGGAAATCAGTCACAGTTTTGCAGGAGGTTCTCGCATAATTTGCTGAATGAATATCACAGTCCTAAGGAGATTTCCATTGAATTTTAACTGATATAGTCAGATTTTGTAGGATTTGCTAGGGTTTTTGGTTTTTGGTTTTTTTTTTAAGCTGTGGACTTCTTGCCTCTTTTGGACTGAGATCTTAATTATACTTTTCAATAGAAAAGTAAGTTCTCAACCTGATTCTAAAACCCTATGCCCTGGTTTGTGAAAGATCAGATCCAGACACATTCTTAGTCTTTTAAGTAGCTTTTAAGTAGTTTTGCCGTCTCTGTCTGTCTAACTCACATGTCTGCCCAGTCATTCCATACATATGGAATCTGTTGCATCTTTCAGCACTTTCTTTGTGATCTTTGAGGAACATGAGCACTTCCATGATACAAATTAGGTTGTTGTCTATAAAATCCTGGTGCAGTATTCTTTGAATCTCAGACTATGTATACTTACAAAAGTAAATCCTGTATTATATCTAGAAATCCTTAACAGATGGAGACAACATCATGTCAGATTTATCATAAAAAGTCCGTGTTCCTTTCCCGGAACCTGACTATGGTGAGACATTTCCTGGCCCATGCTGTCTTGTGAATTGTGTCTGCTCAGCATGTTGCTACTTAACCTGAGCAAAGCCATGGAGGGTATGTGGTTACAGTTAAATGCTGTACTCAGCAGCAGGCCTGTGTCTGAGTCCATGCCTTAACCTTATTTCAGGTATGGGTATAGAGGAATTCAACTGAAAGGTGCTGAGGGAGACAAAACATTGCTTAGATGCAGGAGTTTCAGTTCTAGAAATGAGTGTAAATGAAGAATTTAAAGAAATAAAAGGCATATTTTCTACAGAGGTTTCCAGACATGATGCCACATGCAGAACAAAGAACAAAAAAGCAGGAAGTAAAAAATTCTGATTTCACGACGATGATGATCAAACTACAGAACAGGCTGCACAGAAATGTTGTGGAATTTTCATCCCTGATGGTGTTTCTAGGTTGACCAAACAAGGCCCTGTCAATCCATGTCTGGGAGGGGCATTCATCCATGCGATCTACAGTCATCTCTTCCAGCCTCAATTATTCTCCATTTCTATGAAAAAAGGACTGTTATTACTGATGGAACAAAGCTGAGTTTTACCTCCTGCTGCTCTTTCACTGGTTTCAAAGGTCTGAAGACATGGGTTGAGACAGTTGTAGATATACACCAACTTCCACCTCCACAAGATCACAGGTACAGTGTAGAGGGAGAAGACCTTGACAACTTTGTGGCACATGAGGCAAACAGCTTGGCCTTAACTAATAACTCATAAAACAAGGCAGTTTGTGCATTGGCAGCAGTAAATCAGTGTGGAAATGTGCATGTGCAGAATTTCTCTTTGAAAAGCTGAGTCACACCATGAAGGTGGCTTTTATGACACTGCACGATGTTAATTTTTTCTCCTTAATCAAGTGCCTGTCTCTGCATTCTGCTGATCTATCTGCTCTGATCTACCCTCCAATGTGTCTGCCTTCTGCTGCACTTACATACTGTTGATTCCTTTGGTGACATTTCCTTCACTGAATTTATGGTGTCAGGTACTGTGGGGTGTGTACAGAGCTGCTTTTGAAACTCTGCATTTACTTCTTACGCCAAACGCCACATCTCATTTGATATGTTAATTTTAGAATCTAATGATGTTTTAATTAAAATAATTTGAGTTCATAATCATGGTTCATGGTCCTCAAAAAGGAAGGAGAGTAATGATAACAATTTAAAATGGTGTGCTTTTACTAAATGTATGAACTTTTCTTAATATAACTTCTAGTTATATTCTGGTTAATTAAAAACAATGAATATTAGAAACTTGTATGGGAGCTGAAAAAAGAATACTCATAATTTTGTTTCAGAAAGCATGAAAGGACAATTTACTACTCTTTTGGAGCTCTTGAAGACTAACCAAGAGTAGAGTCTGATCTCTCTGTTTACTGAGGGTTTAAATGAGCTTGTGTCATGGTGACATAAAATGGATATTGATGACTGTCTCTGTGACCTTGATTCAGGAAAGTGAACTTCTCAGTTCCATTATAGATGAAGAGAAGGGTGAAGTAATTAATTGTTTAGATGAATTGGGATTTAATAACATAATTGCTTTATTATATACTGACTCAGCTGATTCAGCTGAGTGTTTAAGTACAGGTCTTTTTTAATTTTTTTTGAAGTTAGCTTTTAGAAAAATAAAAACCTCATTATTTTATTTCTTTTCTGCTAAAAAGAAAAGTGACGGAAATATGATCACAGAACACTGTTTCATCTAGAAAATGTCTTTCTTCCAAATGAAGTTACCGTTACTGGCTCTAAAGATCTGAGACCTTGATAAATATTTTAGGATTAAAGAAAATTTGCCGTGCAGATTATGATCTGTATTATTAGCATCCTGCTGTCTGACCTAAATAGAGAAACGAGGAGAATGCTGATTGCTGACAGACCTTGGAGCTTCCCAGCTCGAATGTGCCGTGACATGTGGAACACATTGTGTATAACATGTATGCAAACCTGTAACTCAAATTCCTTTCAGAATGTACTGTGATAAACAGGTTTACTGCATTTTAGAAGTGAAAGCAGGAGCTAAAAGGCTGGACTATTTCTTTTGCTTTTTTTCATCTTGGATTCTAAGACTTCCATCAAACATTCCTCAGTATGTAGAGCAGAAGGTTATGATGACAGACACATAATGTATTCCATGCTGAATTGATCCCCCACAAAATGTATGCTAAACTGTAAATCCCTTATGTCTTTGTCTCAATTGTCAGTGGAAATGTGGAAACTGAACAGTACTGGAACCTAAACTATTAAAATGATCATGTAAAGAAAAAGGACATATAAAAATAACATGTTCTTCTTTAATAAGATCCGTTCAATGAACGAGGACTTCTGGACTACATTACCTACTGATAGAAACCTGCTAACAACAGCTTAGAAACTCAGATGTAAGAAAAAGGTGATTTCACCTCTAAGTAAAAGCACTGAATTATTTAAACATAATTGCCTATCAGATGATTTGCAGAGTAGGTCTGACTTTTCTCCACAAGGCTGAATATTTTAAGACATTAATCATATCCCACTCAACATCACTAGCAGCTAACTGCAATTTTCAGATATGTGGGGATTTTGGGGATTTATTGATTGGTGCCCTCTTGAATCATGCATGCTCATTTCTGCTGTGATTCATGTAGGATGGCATACTTTGATAAGGATCACAGATAGCTACGTCTGAAACCTTTAAGCCCTATGTGATACTGGTTTGATGATGTGGGAGTGTAATATCCTCCACAAATTCACTCTTCTCCACCTTTATAGAAACAGACTTCGTCTCCAGTGTATTTACTCCAGGCTTTGAGATTTCACCTTCAGCTTTCTCTTTTCAGATCGTCAGATTGTATTCTTTGCTCTCCCAAAATGTTAAAATATGCCCCTTGTTATTGGTGGCACATAAGTAGAGCCATTTAACCACTAGGCCTCTTTGTGTGCAGTGGTGTCCACTGCTCTGGGCTGTTGAACTCAGACTGTGCACATAGGTCAGGCAGACCCTTGGGGATCTGTGAGGATCATATTCAGTGGTTTATGTCCTGCTGACAGTGATATCAGAGAACAGTTGTAATTTCTGGCCTCAGAGACCTCTGAGTGCTCTGTGCTTGAGAGGGTCATGCTCATGGGTGCTGGGGGAGATGCTCACTTCTCCTTTCCTTCTGCACATTGTCTGTTGCAGACGTTGCATGAGAGATTGAGAGTCACCAGGATACTTCCTTCTCTGCTAATTTAGAACTTGGTGAAAACTCAACTATTCAACTACTGAAGTTTTTGTGACCAGGGAGACTGAATAGTACTGACAAGTTATCAGTGTGCAGCCATTGGGTTTCTGAAGCCACCCAACAGAGAGAGGAACTGAATTTTAATGTGTGCACATTAAACCACAGTGGAAATGCTAAGATTTTGTTTCTCTGCTCAGTAACCCAGAAGAGATCTAAAGGAAATCTTATTTGAGTGAAATTCAAATGTTGCAATGTTACAGGAGCCCTGTGATAATTCACATGAAACATTTGTGTGCTTCTTAGAGGATTTTATATTTAATTAGATTAATGGACATTATTTTGAAATTAAAATCTAAAAATAAAAAGAACTTATGGACCTGAAATTTGTCAGAAAAACTGTATAAATGTAGAGAAGAATGAGGAATCTCTGTCATCATACAGCAGTGAATAAAAAATAAAATTTTACCATGCATTTTCACTCTTTTATGAATAAGGTGTGATAGATTTATTTATACTCATTCCTACAGTCTTGAGTTCTGTAGACACATATGTTGCTGCAGGAAAATCAATAGCAAGAGATGCTGTTGAAGTCTGTTCTTGATTCTGCCCACAAAAAGTGTAGGAAAAAATTATTTAATGATCATAAAATTACTGCATTGAAGGAGCTCTTTGTATGCCTGGATGTTCTGGTTTCAGCTGGGCTTAAGCAATGACACTGGACCACAGCAGCAGATTTTACTTGTTTACACCTCTTCCTCATGATTCACAGGTAAAGAACCTGACTGGAGTACTCATTTACTCTCCAGGAATACTTCTTTAATACTTCTTTAATAACAGATACTTTAATTCTTGGAAGAAAAAAATGCAGGTTTAAAATGTGCTACTAGAAACCACATGGAACATGTGATAGGTATAAAGAGAGAGATATTCTAGTCGCTTTTTACTGTGATACATTAATTGTTTTGAAAGAATCCCATGTTTCCTCATGAGTAAAACAAGAAAAAATGGACAATTAGAGGACAAAACTGTTAGTGAATTTGGAGCATTTGAAGAATAATTTTGTTCTTTCCAAATTAGAGAAATCCTCAAATTATTCAAAGCTTTCAACAGTTTCTGTCGTGTTGATGATGATAATAATAATAATATTAACAACAACAGCAACAATGATAGTAGTAATCAAGTAGCATTTTTAGTAGCAGTGTTAGGGACTGTAGTTGCTAGTGAAAGGGAAAGCACCACAGGTATATCCTGAGCACAGTAAGCTTTATTTTTCTCTAGCCAGTTCCTCTCCCTGAAAAAAAGTTTTGTCTTTTTTTTTCCCTTATTCTGGAATAAACCTTCAGAATAAGCGTGATTTATTGGCCATCCCAGAAGTTCCTTTCTAAGTACATTAATGTTGGGAATGGGAGAGTGTATAAAGTTATTCATTAAGGATATAGAGAGGTAGGCAGCCAAAAGATTTCAGAGAATTCTCTCTTATGTGGAGAATCATAAGATCAATTTACAGTTGCACGTTTCCACAAAAGAAAAACTATGTCTTCTTGGACCTACATTAAGCTGAAAGGTCTCATCTGGTGCAGTCCTTTAACAATAATGTGGACAAGCTATGTGCAGTAAAGAACAGGAAATGTTCCAGGAAAATGGACCACTGCAGGACATGGGAAAGGATTTAGGAGGCTGTTGGGTCCTCTCTCTGGAGGAGATAGTGAAGGTACTGAGCTGCCCAAAGTACTGGCTCAATCAAGCTGACACCAATCCAGCACTCTGAGCAAGGAGTCACCTTTTAGGGAGATTTTGGCAGCTACCAGGAATGGGAACGTGCCAGCCTATATATACTAAATCTGAATAACTTAAAAAAATTAGAACTTTCCAGAAGACAATGAGGAGAAATCTCTAGTGTCAAGCAAAATCAGAGGGGAAAGTGGGGAAAATAGTCCTGTTGCTTCCATAAAACTGATGGGTGTAACAATCTACCTGCAAAGAGATGAATCAATTTGTGAGCGCTGCTAGGCAAGAAAAAATCCTGAATTTGGTGCACAGAATTATTTTTATTACCTAATCCACTTCAAAAGTGTTGAATACTTCTTTGGTTTGGTTTGGTTTTGTTGTTTCTTTGTGATGTTTTGTTTTGTTTTTCTCTCATAGTGTCTTGGGACATTTTTTTGTTGTGTTTTTTTCTTTTAGTGTCCTGGTTTTTTGTGGGGTTTTGTGTCTGCATTTTTTTCTGATACAAGCTTTTTGTTGAAACCTTTTCTTAATGTGGCATTTTACAATGAAATAAATGCTTCAAAGGATAATGGCAGAAAAATAAAAAGAGACACATGCTTAGCCACTGAATAGAATAAAATAAACTGTTCCTTGGCTAATCACAATATTGATTTTTAACACTGTGCACCATCAACAAGGGAGAAAGGGTAAGAGAAAAAGGATTCTTAGGTATTCAAGAATTTTAGTTGTAATCTCTCACAAGTTATATAGGTAGTGGCATCTTGGAAGGGAAACTTGTATTTATTAAGTAATAACTGATTGAAGACTGAGAAATTATCATTACCATTTGCAAAAAGAACAAAAGAGAACAATGATTTATTCAGCTGGGCTTAGAAATGCAGATTAAAAATAGAACCTATCAAAACAGGTGCAAATAGGGGATGCAAAGACTTAAGAAGGTGTTCACAAGCCAGCTATATTTGTAAAACATTTTGGTTAGTTTAGAGTAGCTTGAAACCACTCCACTAAACCCTTACAAATGTCTGGATGTTGATAGGGAATGCTGTACTGTAGAGCTTAATTGATCTGCTGCAGAATACAGCCTTAACTCAGTGGGGTTTAAAGTGTCTGACAATTTATATTTTGTTCTTAGTCTGGTTTTTTGGGGTTTTTTTCGATGGTTTTTTTTCCTGGTATAGATTGTCAGGAAACAACTAAAGTTCAGTTTATATTGCTGTGTTACAACTTTTTTCACTGGTGAACCTGACCCAAACTGTGTCCCAAAGGAGATAACCTGAATTAATAATGATTTCCAATCACTGCGTATATGGACATTAAAAATGAAGCATTAGAATAAAGACTGATCAGATAATCAACTATGATTTGCAGTGTCTGCACAACCTTTACCCTTTCTGGAAGAAGACAATAAAAAAAACTAGTAAAAATCTGATTAAGTAAAGTTCACTTTTAAACAGAGCTTTTTTGCCCTGTTTGGTCCTGTTAAAGCTGTTGTGGGATAGCAAGCAGTCCACTTCAGGACAAAGGGAAAAGTTATGAGTATGTACACATACTGATAGCATTCACAGCTTACTATTCAATGAAGAATAGCAAAAAGGACAGGGAAAAAAAAATCAGAAAATTTCTACCTTTCTGCACTAATTCAATGCAATCAATAATTGTGAGGAATTGAGGGAGACTTCATATCTTTAGGAAATTTTTTTTAATGAGTAGTGTGAAATTGAATGTGTGGAGTCTCCATCCTTGGAGATGTTCAAAAGACATCTAGACCTGGTCCTGGCCAATTGTTTCTTGGTGGGCCTTCTTGAGCAGCAGTGTTGGATCAGATGATCTCAAGAGGTGTCTCCCAACCTCAGTGTATCTGTGATTCTGTGCCACTGTATTCTTGCCAGTCAGATTGGTATCAGTCTATTTCAGCTGTAGATGAAGTCTGGACAGCCACAGGCACGTGTCCCCTACATTACCACCTGTGTTTCCTACATTTCCAAGCTGTTAACCCATACCTTGACCTCAAAGGCGTACCATGAGATGCCGAAGGAATAATAAACTGCCTGCTACACAACGTGTTTATTCACATGTAAGGAAAAAAAAGAAATGCAAGTTTCTTTAGAGCTTTCAAGTAGTCCTGGAAAGACCAGTGAGGTTTGACAATCACCATGCCCATGGATTTTCTGATTAAATGAACAGCTGCCCATACATCTGTAAGGAACCTTTTACCCCGGTGTCAGATGGAGTGAATAATAAGTAATAATCTTTTTTTTAGCTGACACAAGCGAGAACAAATGCCCTTACTAGAATCCTGTACTAAAGAATTCTATCTCAGATGATCTGCAGTATGGATGGAGAAAACATGCATTTTTCAAACTGAGCAAAGCAGAGAATGTGACGTGGTTTTCAAATAGTTATAGCCTTCTCTCAAATTATTTCCATAGGTGCTTCTCAGACCTGAAGTACATTCAATGAAATGAAAGGGAAGAGGAAAGAGAGAAGAGGAAAAGAAAGAAAAGGAGAAAAAGAAAGCAATGTCAAGAAAAGGGAAAAAGGGAAAGGGAAAAAGGAAAGAGAAAGGCAAGAAAAGGGAGGATTTATAGCTGTCAGTATAATAATACATATAATTCATAACACAGTCTCTTTCTTTACATCCATTTACATTTTGTTTAGTTTTCTGCTGATTATTATGGGCATGTGTGAAAAGGAAGATATCACTTTTAAAAATGGATTTAAAAATGATTGTTCTGTTGTTTAATCTTCATTGGCAGAACTTGATATTTAATGTAATATGAGTAAACAGGTAGGTGATGGAAACCAGCATGTATTCTCATTATTACAAAAAATCTTGAAGAAACACAAATTTCATTATATTCTCACTTCACACAATCCAATTTCCTTCAAAAGCTGTCACAGCCTCCTCTGCTCTTTGAAGTGGAGGTCATCCATTATTTGTTCAGCTGCTTCTGTGTGACATTTTTACAGGGAAATCTGGATCACAGGTCTTGAAGGTTACATGTAAATAGAAAGCCCCTGTGAAAATGAGTTGCCAAATATGGCCCAATTATTCCTTTCAAAGCTAAATTTGGGCACAAGTGGAAATAATTTTAAATATTTTTAAAGGAACTTTTCAGTAAGGTAATAACTTAAAAAAATAACTGATGCAGAACATAAAATTGCCTTGGAAGCAAAATATGTTTCTGGGGAGGTCTAGAAATATGTGTTCATGTGACTGCGTTGGACACTGGCTTGCTTGCTTCTAACAGTCTCAGTTTCAGTGGTGAAGTGTCCCATTCTAGATACTGATATTTCTTTGTACAAGGTTCAGAGAAACTATAGATTTTCCAAAGGGGGTTTTCAGCCCCCAGAAAATGGGATGCTGTCTTGGTTTCAGCCAGGGCAGAGTTAATTTTCTCAGCAGCTGTTACGGTGATGTGTTTTGGATTCGGAACAAGAATGGTGTTGATACCACACTGACGTTTTGGGTGTTTTGCTAAGTCGTGTTTATCCTAAGTCAAGGACCCAAACTGGCCACAGGGTTATTCCACACCATAGACCATCATGCCCTGTATATAAACTGGGAGGAGTTATATGAAAGGGGGCAACTCTTAGTTTAGGAAAGGGGGTCTGGCATCAGTCAGCATGTGGTGAGAAATTACATAGTGCGTCACTTTTTTTTTTTCCCTTTTTTATTATCATTATTATTATTAAATACCATTGTCATTGTATTTTACTTTATTTTCAATTATTAAACTGTTCTTATCTCAACAAACAAGTTTACTCCAACTCTCCTCCCCATTCCACCAGGGTTAGGGGTGAAGAGAATGGTAGTTGAGCGAGCAGCTGCTTGGTGTTTTATCTCCAGTGGATAATCTCCATGCAAAATGCATGGCACTCTCCTCCTGTCTCATCAAAGGTGGACTACTGAGCATCCGGGAAGGTGCAAAGTCCTAAGAACAGCAAGATTCTTCAGAAGAGCATTTAAGATATTTTCTTTTCCTCTTACAAGTTCTGTATTTCTTCTAAGGACTGTACAATAGAAGTTACATAGTTAGTCCTAAAAGTAAGGGTAAGACCTGTACTCTAACAAAGAGCAAGCAGAAATTTACCATTTCTTGCCTTTTCTCTATCCAGTTTAAGGACTATTGTACTACTGGATGCAAGGCAGCATTTTCTAATCAGGAACAAGGCACCCCCCCATCAGTTTCAAGCTGTTGGTAACATTTATGACATCTAGGTTTCTTGTGTTCATTTTATAGTGAATTTTTTCCAAACAACTGTTTGTACAACAATACAATGGTCTAACACTTCTTTCATCAGCTGCAACACCTCCCTCCCAACAATCCCCAAAAGATCTCCTCACTGTTAAAATCAGTCAGAATCCACTTAGATTCCACACATCCTTAGCAAGAAAAGAACAGTCGTGTTGTAAGGTATTTAGATGGCCATAATATTGGAAAAAATGAGGTTCCTATCCACAATATTTGTCCACCCATTATTGACCATTTTGGTCTTTTCCAGTGATGTGGAGGTTTGTCCTTTGGGGTCTCAAGGCCTTCATTCAGCCCAGAAGCTGAGAAGGGATCACGAATGGCCCTCATGAGCTTAGGGACAGGGTGTTCTCCGATGTGATCATTTAAGGAACACAAAAGGGAGGCACTATTTGTAAGTGTTTATTCACAAAATTGCTTTGTTGATATGTAGAACATTTTTGTGAGCACTTTAACACTGACTGACACTTATTTGTAAAGGGGAAAACAAGATTTCTTCAGGTTTTATAAATGAAATCTTTAAGGAATAAATTTCATGAGACTCAGTGTAGGCAACTGTGCACCATGTAACTAGATGAAATCAGAAAGCAATAATACCTACACTGTGAGGATGCATTAATAAGCAATTTGCTTACTTTTCTAAAAATCATACAGTTGACTTATTTACAAAATTGTGACAAAATCCCTTGTGCCCACCAATCATTCATTAAAAAACCATTTTGAGTGACCTTAAAAAGGGCCACTGTGTTGCATAATTGACACTAAAAATACAATCAAATTACTATCTTCAAATGGCTATCAAAGATCAGGTTTTTGTTGTTAATTGAAATACTGGTGCATCCTCTTTACTCAGGCCACCATAGCTTGCTTCTATTTCCAAAATAAGGAAGGATTCGGTGTTGACTTGAACCTTCAAGCTCTTGGCCTTTCTCAGTTGTTACTAATGCATTTATAGACAGATGAATTAACACATGCTTCAGGCCATGGACACTGATTACCATAAGCTGCAGTCAACTGATTTTTTTGTCTTGGCATTTCATATCCCATGCCACTGCGCTCTACATTTACTTTTGTCAAATATTTAAACTGCAAAGGAGATTGTTTATAGTTAGGCAGTTTTGAATGGTCTGTGTGGTGAATGGACAACTCTCAAAATTCTTTGAGATGTTAGTAATTCACGTAGCAATGCTCCAAATTTAATGTTACTAAGAACCTACAATCAGTCCTATCAGTCTCCCCTCAGACTTTGTCTCAAAATGTTCAGCTCAAAAAACTTCATCCCTGGGGTTAATACTAGGGAACACTTTGGGCATTAGGGGACATCCAATCAAACCCCCTTTTTTTTCCAAGCCTATCACTGGGTTTTGCAACTGCCCTATCTTGACATTGTTGAGTCTTATGGAAGACCGTCAAATCCCTTCTCCAACAAAGGACAAAAGGATTGGGTTTGTAGCCATTGAGAAGACTATAAAATCTACTTAATATTATTTCCTTATGCCCTTGCCTTCCAGGACCTGTGAGACATGGCTTCTCAATTTTAAATATTTAAAAATACTTTTCTCCTTTTTGTCAATACATTACATGAAAATTTTCTTTACATTTGCTACTTTCTTTCCCTTGAGGCCTGTATTACGGCGTATTTTTCTCAGAAAATATAGACATTACAAACACTGATGTTTAAATTTTTTCAAATACTTAATGTCATCACCACACACTTATATTTATTCCTCATACTGGAAAGCTCACAGATGAATGACTTTAGAACTGTGTTAAGCTGACATTTTTCTGAAAGGCAGAACAAAGAAGTTAACCCGCTTACTTCAACAGCTTTACTCTGAAATATTTGTTTCATTCAAATGTCTTTAAAGAAACAGATATGAAAGCGGTTCTGGCTTTTACATTGATTGTTTATTTCATATTTCAGCTGTTCTATCTGGAAAGATGTTCTGACCAAACTAATTCAGTAGCTGTCTTTCTCTCAATTTACGTTCTTGGCATCTGGCATTTGCTCAACTAGCTTGTAAAAATTTCCCTTCATATTGCAATACTGTGTATTAGAAAGTATAAGGCAAAAGTACTGATCTTTACATGGTTTTCAGCTGTATAGTTCTCCTCTGTTTTGAATCAACTGCCTTTGCTGCTGCTGGTTAGCAGGGCCTGGAACTGACTGTTGGTGATGGATAGTGGTTGTAACCTTGCAGCTGAGAACAACAGCTGATTGTGGAGAAATGATGAAGGTTGTTTCACATCAGGATCCAAGCCCTATCCTGCTGTCAACAGCACTGATGCTGGAACGAAACAACTCCGTGCTGGTGAAATAGACTATTATGAGTTTTGTGACTGGTTGCACATCTGCCAAACATTTGCATGATAACTTCATCCTTTTTATCCAAGTATTTTAAACAGCTTAGTTGCATGTTTAGCTTGCAGATAATGCTAGCATTTTTTAGATTTAGTACAGTAAACTCAGTGTCTTGGGAACCATATTCAGTGAGAAATATTTTGATAAGGATAAAACCAGGGCTATTTTTCTTGACATGCTCATCCCTGCCAGTGTGTATCAACCCTCCTTGGGACCCAGGCAGCAAGAGAACCTCTGTTGTGTAAACAGTAAGTCTGAGAGGTTACAGAGGATGCCACCAGGGAGATCCCAGGGCTCATGTCTCTGGTTCCATTTCTCTCACTTATACTCCATGTCTTCTAGTGTGACCAAGTTAAATATGTTTACATAATTTTAATGTTTAAATAATTTCATTTTTTCGGTGTTGTCTTTACTATCTGAAAGGTTTTCTAAAGCAGAATCTGAGTTCAGGAACACTTACATCCTGCACGTCCAAATGCACGGTAAACTTGGAGCAATTCCAAGAACCCATCTACTCAGTGATTTTTTTCTGCTTCCCCTAGCATTGTTCTGTTTTCTCAGGAGAACATGATCCCAATGTCCCTGGCTGTCCCAGATCAGTTGTTGTGGTTTGAGGTCACATAAGCCAAGTCTCTTGCATAAAGAAGCATTATGCTCACGAACACAGATCACCCATACAGGTTCTGAGTGGAATAATACCTGTTTCAGGTTTATTTTACATCAAACCTTTCAAAGTTCCATACTAATATGTAAAAATATGGCTTCCTTACAGATGTTCCTGATGTTCTTTTAGACAACACCACAGTATTGTTTAAACTAGAAAAAATATGTGGTCTCTTAATAAAGTTTAAAAATCCCTGTCAACAGCCACCATCTGTTATTTTTGTAATTGTACTGTATTTAATTATGGAAATGCTCACTTAACTGGCAACTGTCTGACATGAAGTTGTCCAAAATTTATTTGGTTTATTTAAAAGCTGCCTGTTGTGTTTTCTGATGTCTGAAAGCCCAGAATGAGTGGCAATATTGGTGTGTGTAATACCAGTCTTTATTAACTGTATTATAATTGCCCAAGTAAGAATCATAAAATTGGGAGTTAAAATACAGTGAATTTAATTATTTGTGCTTGGAAAACAAAAAGCTAATTAGATTTGCTCTAAGTCAATGTCCCACAAACCAGGTCACCTTTTACAAACTGAGTCATCGTTTTCATCATTGACTCTTTCGTAATATGTATTATGAGATAAATAATTTGTCAGATGTGGAGGAAAATGAAGCTTTACTGAACTCCTAAATAACTTGGCTTTACCTAGTCTAGTTCTTTTGTTTATATATAAATAGTACCTTTTTTTTTTGATTGTTAGTTTGATTAAAATATAATCAAGAAACAGACAATGGCTCCATTTTAATTACCTGGCATATTAATTTCTATTAAATGATTGTTGGAATATTACATCTAAATTTCTATACAAACTGAGGAAAAGACATAGAACTTTAACTAACACTAAAGTATTCCATTCCAAGTGGATAAACAAAATATTAATGTCTTTCATGGAGATTGTCATGGTTTACGGTTAGCATATCACATTCTTATGATAAAGGTCTCAGCAAGATCTGTAAATGTCACTGCATTGAACTATTCTTAATATAAATGTGTTTTCAAGAACTTTGATCTGCTTCATATATTCTAATTATCCAAACTGTTTCTGGGACTGTCAACAATGAAGTACTTGGAAACCAGCATTAGAACCATGGTTTTGTCTTACAGTATTACTGAGATGGTTCACACCAGCAGACAGGATCTGAGAGAACAATGTAAATGGGATAATTCACTTTTTTTATTCTTATTGGGCATTGAAGTATGAATTTCTTCAGAAAGCTTTTCTATTCTGTCTCACTCAATATTTTTGCCATGATTCTTCTGTTTGTTACATTACACATATTGATCACAAACCATTTGCATTGAATGCTTACCACTGAAAATCACTGAGGGATCGGTTAGTTGTGGTTTACTGGGGAGGGTGGACTAAGGCTTTACTCCTCTCCAATCCCTCATCCAGACCTGTAGTGTCTGCTCCTAAAGCACACAAGGCTACCACAGGTGCACAGGTCTTACTCCTTCCCTCATTCGGGCTGTCTGTGTGTCCCGCAAGAGCTGCTGTGAAAGAAACCAGTATTGTTTGTAATCAGAGCAAGGAGACACAGAAATCATCACATTTCTTCCCAGAAGAGCAACTTGAAGAATACTAGGAGAGCTCCCTTTCTTAATATTGCAGCAGAACACATTCCTAGAAAGAGCAGTAGTAGAAGTAAGCTACAGCTGGATTGATCAGCAACGTTCTGGGTTTTTTCCTGCAGTTAGATAACGTAATGTAATCACAGGTGCAATTCACTCAAGTTAGATTAAAAGGGTTTTTACAGAGTTAGGAGGACATTTAGATTTTTATGGCCTTTCCATTTAATTATTGGTTAGAAGATAATCAATTTCCAGACAGAATCCAGATGACTCTCATTTTTTTTTTTTTTTGTTTCTTGATTGGTTGTTTTTTAAACTTGATGGACCTGCATATCCTTCTTCAGAGCACAGGGGCAATCTGAAAGAGGGGAGAAAATGAAAATTACATCACATCACTTCAGAATATGATGACTTGTCATATTTTCACAACTACAGTTCTTGCAATTTTTCAATACATTTTGGTCTTTGGGCACAGTGTAAATTCCATCTCAAAATCTGATATATGACGATGCATCATTTTGCTCTACTGTTACTTACGTATAGTGAAATAATATGAAAAAATTAGAACACAAATCTATGCCAGACACATATATTAAACCTTAACTTCCATTGAAGTGCTTTTTTTTTCAAAGTAACTAATTTAAATAACTAAATAGTTAGTAATCTCTATTACAGTCTCTGAGTTTCACAAGTAGTTCTTTTATTAAAGCAACATTGGTTTTTCACATTTCCAGGTATATCTTGCCTCTATATTTTATTACATTTAATCAATAATATAATAAAACCTTAATAATTATAATTTTAAACTCTGATCATTTCCCATTGAAATTTTCCTACTAGCCTTAAAAGGCTCAATATGTTAACATCACATAGTAGGGATAGTTTAATAACAGATAGTTTAAGTTCTCATTATTATTCCTACTTATTTGTATATTGCTGGCAGTGTGTGCACCTGCACATTCTACCAAGTTTTACATAAAATTATAGCAAATTATGTGAATCCCTTAGAAACTAGAAGCAGTTTCTGAAAGCAGGAAAGCGATAAGAAGCAAGGATGAGAAAGTTCTATAGCAGTTTGAACTGATTTTTTCCCTGATGGGTTGGTTATCTTTGCAATTTTATAACTATCACAAAGGAATGGGGAGGGAACAGAATATACAAATTTTTGTTTTGTAACATTACAGAAAAGATTTAGCTGAAAGCAGGACTGCAAATTGAAGTGTGAAAGTAATAATCCCATTTTAACTTCAATGTGAACATTTAAATTTGTTGGTTTATGTCCTACGTAAGGATTGTTCCAGCTGGAGAAAAGCTTAATGAACATGTAAGACAACTTTGAAAAAATAATGATCTAAGGGTTTTCAATGTCCTCGAATGTCATTATGTTCTTGAGCTTTCAACTGGAAAATACTTATCTATATTTTAAAAGTCTGTATATTACACTTTTCATCAAAGACAATATACATAATTACCATTTCAAAAAAGCCTACCAGTAGGGATTATGTGTCAATTTTTTTTCAATATTTGCTTTAAATTTTAGGAATTATTATCTTGAAATAAGAAAACATAGTCAATGTGTTTCCAAATTGCTTTACCACAAGCCTTACTTTTCTGATTTCTTCTCTACCACTCAGTGACTTTTGTTCGAAATACCAATACTGCCTAGTTTAGGACAAAGAGTCTTCAGAATAGCTCATCTAACTTCTTCTTTTTAACACAGTGTAGAAATTTCACTGAGTTCTCTCATACAGCACTTAAATTGTACCTGATTTTGTGAGTTGAAGACATCTGTAGTTCATTGATACATCTGTTCTCTTGTTCTGTAGGTTGATCAACCAAATCATAAATTCTCACTTCCAGTTCCAAGTTTTCAGAATAAATAAATTTAACACCTGTTGGTTTCCCTCCGACAAAACAGCATGGCCCAGCTGCCTGCACATAGGCCCGACTGAGACAGATATTCACTCCCTTGTGGTCTACTGTTAAACTAAGCCACCCCATAGATAAAATTTCTTGCTTCTGTGATCATCTTCCTAACATCCCAACATCATACTAATATCAGCAACTGTTATGCTATCATAATCAAGTCACCTTTCCCTTATTTCTCACAAACTAAAGAGATTAAGCTTTATTAGTCTTGAACACAGGCATTTTCTCAAGACTTTGTAATATTATATGTGTATTAGTACATTAATTATAATATTACAAGAGCACTGGGATATTTCACCATGTAGAAGTGAATTGTCCATCTCTTCTAGTGAAGATACTGTACACCGTTGTGGCTATAACAAGGCAGTTTTATCTTAGTGGAATATTTTCTTCCTGATGGTGCTCTCACACTAGATTCATTTAACCTTTTCAGGTTTGTCCCATAAAATCACTTATGAGAAAGTTTCACTTTGCACTTAATCTCTAACAACCTGCATCTTGTGATTTTTATTGACCCAGAAAAACACATCTCTTGGTGATTATGGTAGCAGTGCATCTTCATTGCTGTGGATTAAACCTTAAATTTTTGTGAAGTTTAGGCTAAAAATTCAAGTAGCTCATTGTACTTGACTGAGAACCATCAGAATCACAGCAGTCATATCCCAAAATTTTCAAACTGACCCTGAATGCAAGATGACATTGTACATTACATCTCTAGCTAACTAGGTTCTCTGTCAAGTCAGCCGCAAGTCACCTTTAAACCTACAAAGTCGAGAAATTTTCAAATTAAAACTTAACTTCTATCTTTAAATCACTCATATAATGTCCACATAATTATTTTTATTATGATTATCCAGCTAATGGAGACATTTGCAGTATGGGTGTATAATGAGATCAGGTAAGGACTGCATGTCAGCCATAAATCCTGATTTACTTGATTCTGTCTCTATGAGTCAGGCCACAGCAGGGATATTTATTTCAGTTTGAGTCCCTCATTATCTGCCACAAGTACACAGTGTCAGAGTAGATGAGTGGGGCACAAAAACAACTTTAAACAGAACAAGAGCATTTTGAAAAATTTCCTTCATTGGATAGTTACAGAGACATTCAGCCTCTGCCTCTGAGATTCAGAAAGTCCCGTCTCTCTTGAACCAGAACACATTTGTACCAGAAGTCATGCCTGGCTGAATGTCTCTCTGACACAACCTTAATTTGAAACCTGGAAGCCGGTGTTCTCTGTGAACCTTCTTCCATCCTTCTCACACAGGAGAAACTTGGTCCTCAACTAGAACAAATGAGATCAGGTAAAGCCTGCTGCTGACTTGCATAAAATTATCTGCTTCAAAGATTCATTCCCTCTGCAAGTCAAATATGAAGTTTGGTCATTTTTATTAAATTAATTGTTTGCACACCCTCAGCCTGTCTAAGTCTGAGTTTAATATTTTTTAAAATAGAAAACGTTCTTATGGAATAGTGATTGATTGAAAATTCAGGAGAACAAAAAATGTTAAAGAACAGGATAGATGCAATAAATGAAAGCCAGTGTGATTATCTGTGTCACAGTACGTTATCTTTGAGTGTGGACAGTGAGACTGAGATGATAGCCATTTGATTTTTCAGTCTTTTCTTCAAGCTACCAACATGTATGTATCCAAGTGGCAAGCCACATGCAGTGGTGACATCTCCTGAGAAGGACTTATGCTCAATAAAATTTTCTCTTTGAAGTCAGCTCAACAGACTTACAAGATCATAATGTCTGTGAGTTGTTGCACCTAAAACTGATTCCTGGATGTCCATGAGGAATAAAAGACTTCGGTTTCTCTTACCTTCAACGGGATTAGAATATAAAAACCAAACCAAACAAGCCCAATACAAAGCCTGTACAATAACTGAGAAGATATAAATTCAATCTTATGGTAATTTTATTGCCTGAAATTGAGTACCTTCTCTAGACATACCTTTTACAGTGTCAACTGCTCTTTATGTAGGCACAATATTTTTCTAAGAACAGCTGTTTAGAGATTAATTTAGTTTGGGGATCACTGTGTTTGAATATTTATTGATGACATTAACTCCAGTCGGAACAAGGACTGTGAAAACAAGAAAAAAATGGCTTTCTCCTTTTTTTGGACTGTATTCTAGTCTTGCATGTGTTAGCATAGCACCAATACAGCACCAATAACTTTGCAGAGGAAAGAAACAAATTTGTATACAAGTGTTACATATACATTTATTTGTACAATGTTAAAGTTCTGATTTCCTATAAACCCCTGCGATGGTTAACATTGTCATTGTTTTGTTGCCCAACAACAAAAAGAGAAAAACCTTGCAACACAGTTAAAGTGGTAAGATAAAAAAGCAACTCTTTAATAAAAGCTTTCAGGTGCACAAAATATGGCATTGTTCATGCATGATAAAGGATTTCTATAATTTTTAGAGGGTCAATTAATTAATTAATTAATTACCTGGTATATCCAATACGAAATCAGTTACCCCAGTAACCCACCCCTTTTTCAGCCCTCTTGGAGTTGGTCCAGGGGCTTCTTTACCCTATTTCCTTTTTATGTCTCTTCAGTTCTGGTAGAATATAAGGCGTCTTTGTCAGGAAGTCTCTTCTAAAGAATAAGACTAAACAGAATTTCAAGAATGTATTAGTAAGGGTTTGTTAAGCTGAGAGAGAGGGCAGGAAAAATACTAGAAGTTACACAGATATATAATAAAAATCTACAAGACTACAAATATATGAAAAATATGCGAAAAGCTAAAAAATCTTTAGGCATCAATTCCATTGTTCAGTTTCTTATAATTGAAACAAACAAATTTTGTATAAGATAGGCTTGAATTCTGTGTATAAATTCACAGTTAGCAGAGGAGTTTTCTCCTTTGCTGACGTGTCACCTCTGTCAAGCAGAAGCTACTAGACATGCTTACCTAGCTGGTGCTAGACAGGGACTGCTGTGAAAATCTTCTAACAGAGGTTGCAGAGATTCCTCGTGTTCACATATTTTTTAAGCTACAGAGATCCCTTTGTGGCAATATTAGATAGATATCTACATGGTAGATTTGTGAAGTTAAATGAAATAATCTCCCTTTGCACATCCATTTGAATCTCTCACTCTCTGTTAAGTAATCAGGCAGTGAATGAGTCACACAAGTTGCTCTTCATTTGGATGAGCTGAATGCATTGATCTCTGACACTCTTGATGGTTTTTGTCTGAATGATCATCAATTCATCATTCTCTTTGTTATTTTATACAGAACTGACCTAACAGCAGTAGCTGTACCAAAGCCAAACACACGGATAAGGTGACCATTTACTCTGCTTCAATCTGCCTCAGTTTCTATACAGCCTCTCGAATCTACCATTGCCCAGCAACTTATGCTCTGATAATGAATTATTGTAAATCCTTTTCAGGAGCCACTCATTCTCTGAAGAGAGATTTCCATTCTTCAGATACAGCCTTCCTCTTCTGCTTCTAAACATACAATTTCACATTTGGCTATATTCAAACACTTCTGTAGTTTATGTCCAACTTGCTGAATCACCCAGGATGTTCCAAAACTTTGGTCTATTTTTGTTTATATTCTGTGGTTCGTCTGTCTTCCTACTGTTTTTGGAATTGATTAACACATCTTAATTTTTCTCCCAGCCTGTAATAGGAATGTTAGATGCCAGAAGGTACAGGATTACTCCCTGCAGAATCTGGCTACATTTTATGAATTAATTCCCCTTTACATGATTAAGAAACTATTTGTCAACTCTTAATGTGATGCTTAAACTCTGTAAAATACTTGTTTTTCAGGTATATGAATTAAAATATTGAGAAATACTAGCCTGAAATGAATCTTATTGATTATTAATTTTACCAAACAAACTTCTAATTAAATTCTTAGAATCATGTTGCTTTGATAACAGCAATTTTTCGTACCACGTTAATGATGCTACTCAACTTCTTTTTAGTTGGTTAAACTTCATATTTATTTTGGTTACAATTTATATCAAATAGTTATGCCTATTCTGCCATCTTAACTTTGACTCAGCCAAATGTTACTGGTTTGAAGTCAGATTGTATGAAGCTGGAAACAGACAAAATGGGAAAGCCTGAAGAAAGGTTCTTCAGCTGCAATAAGCAGAATGAGATGTCTTCTTAAAAAACCAAGATCTGTTACTGAAGAGAAAATTATTATCAATAAATGATATTTTACTGCTATTGTTATAAATCCCAGACACAGTCGTAACTGCTTCTACGTAATAACTAGGGTTTGAAAGAGGGATTTTAATGAGAACTTTTAACTCAAGTTTTCAAGGTTTTCACATTATTTGATCCATCCATTGTGTACTTGTGTTTATTTTGGGACCAAAGCACATTAAATTTATTAAAGTATATTTTATGTGTCATTTGGCAGCCTAGGTTCAAAGCAAGCTGCATCCTTTTGAAGGACACTAAGATCTTGGTTTTTTAAATTCTTTCTCGTTATTTTGGTATTAAAAGGGATTATTTCATGCTTGCTTAAATCGCCCTACTTTTTACTATTTTGCATGTCATGGATGTAATATTTATCAAAAGGTGGCCTACTTTAAATATATATCCTAATTGCTTATTTTCTGTAAGTGACTGACTGACAGAACAGAGACATCCCATCCAAACTCAGTGAGTCACTGTGTACTCCTTGCAGCTCTAAATCTACTTACATCTGGGGAAATTTCAGCCATCCAAATAATCCTATTCTGGACACCTGGATACCCCAGAAAAGCTGATCACAATGCCCATTTTGTGTAAGGGATGAATTCCTGCATATCATCATGGTTCTCAGCTCAAAGAAATACAAAAGACTCATGCTTCAAAGACAAATATATACAGGTCAGAAACTAAACCAAATAAGAATCAGAAAAAGATCAAACTGCTGTTCATTGACAGTTGATATTATTTTGATACTTTCTAAATTGAAAGTTTTCAGAATTTTTGGCCAAAGTTTTTTTTTTGTTCAACATCTCAGTGCACAACTCCTGTTCAGGATAAGAGGAAATGATGAGTGAAATAATCCTAGATAGACAGGAATTCCTTCTTTTGCTTAGCTGTTTCTTTTTGTTCCTAGGGATGCAACTTCATTGCCTTTTTCAATTTATACACACTTTCAAGTTATTAATAATTTTCCAAGTAATTAATTTCCCATTTTAATGAAACTTTTAAAAAGTTTATCAGAGTGCAATTTGCTGGTAGATATGAATTAAAAAAATAAAGTCGTCTAGAGGAGGTCAACTTAAGATTAAGATGTCAAAATGTACCTATGTGCATGTGAACTGTTGATCTAAATTCCCATGATATTCAAGAGAGATCTATTCTATGGAGCCTAGAGACTTTTCATCACACCAGGAAGTAGGCACCAAGTTCCCTACATTTTTGTACTGATTGTTCTCCAGCTGCCAGTCCCAAAGGACAAATATATCCTGCATGTCCTGAATCACATGTGGATAACCCTGCTTCTAAGTCTCAGCAGTACTGGTGCCTTAGATCTTACCAGGCACCTCCTGAACTGAGGCCCTGTGTGCTGGAATACCAAAGCACTCGTGGATGTGACACAGCGTAGATACCTAAACTGGGGTGCCTTGACTGAGCGTCCCTGAGCTGGGCCTCTCCCTTGTTGTCACTCAGGTTGCATTTCCACTGTCAGGTAACTCTGATGCAGCATCTGCCCCTGAAGCCCAGCCCTGGATCACGTGCAGTGCAATGTGTGCCGTGCCACGTCTGCTACTCTCCAAGCCAGCTGTGGTGCTGGGGACAGTTTGCTCCAGGGAATGGGATGCATTCCCTCCATCCTATGCAGTCTTCTTCCAATACTATCCCAGACAGCCACGTGCTGCACAGCACTGAGTTATGCCCTTATGCTTCCTCATGCTATAGATATCCTCAGTGTCACACTGTGATAACACCCCTGGGATGTGGGCATGTGAGGCTTAGAGAAAACACTGCAGTGCACTGTGGACACACAGACTGGGATTCAGCTGCCTAATTCTAAACATTCAGAGCTAATTTATGTGTTGATAGATACCTCACCTTGCCTTCAGCTGCAGCTCCAGAAGGATGTGGGTTTTCTCTAAACCTGTCCTTCATGCCAGTTCTGTGCAGATGGATACATTAGGGCATATAAATGGCACTGGAAGCCAGTAATCAATTTTTGTAGTGGTTGTTTTTAATAATGAAGATATATTTTTTATCATCTAGTTCATAATGATAATTATAATATTGGCATGTTTTCTTTTAAATATTCCAAGTCCTTCCATTGCACAAATTGAGGAAAAATAAATATTTCACTTGTGAAATGAAAATTTTGCCATTATGTTTTCAGGGAACAAGCTGGAAATGTCAGCCAAGTACATCTTAGATTCTGAGGACCATAAGGCAAATAAGTAGAGCCCCAAGTGCACTAATGATACATCATATCATTTTTGATCAATTTAATTCTTGCTTTAATTTTAGCAGACAGTACACATAGCATTCCTGCTATTTTCGTGTACTAATAGTTGATGATATTACAATTATTCAAAGAAAGCTTGGGGGCAACCTCTTTCCTTAGGGAAAAGAGCCAGCCACCAGTGCACTGTGGGAAAAATTCATTAATTAACAATTTCTGGAAAGGTTGCAGAGAGAGAGAATATCTTAGGACATGGAAGCTTTGGAACAGCTTTTATTGGCGAGGCACCATCTGACATCAGTGTTCCTCTATGTGAGACAAAAAGTCATTTGTAAACAAAGTTTGAGACATTAACGATGACATTTGAGAGCTGAAATCTGAAAACCTGTCCGGGTGAAACCAAAACAGAATAAATGATTCCCAGTGAGTCAGAAAATAGTTCAGAGCTCTAAAGAAGTGAGTCAGAAACTAAATATACCGAGAAGGTTAAAGGCATAAAAAAAACCACTTTAGCAGTAGAAAGAAGCTGCAGGAAACTCAACCTAATTCAGTCAGGCTAATATGATCAAGCTCTGTGAACCAGTTCATTTGTATTAAATATCGTATGAGGTATTTTGATCACTTTGAGAAAAGTAGAATTGCATAATCTGTTTGCAAGCAACAGGAATTAAGTGTTTAATGAGAAAGGCAAGAATTCCAAGGAAAGGAAGAGAAGGGAAAGCAAGTAAAGAAACAGAGGACTAGATAAGGATTAATCACCAAGAAGTGACAGGAATTTCATTGCTCCAAACTGGAGAGAGCTTGCCAGTGCAGCGTGGAGTCAATGGGCAGCTGCAGTCTGGAGGGCTCAGAGACCCACGCTGTTGCTTGGACCAAGTGAGCACTTCCAGCAGCCCTGCTTACTGTGGTGTGCATCCATATAATTACATCTGCTGTTCATGTAAATGAGACCACAGCAATAAAATGTCCTTTCCCAACACTGAATACTCAGGCTGGAATGTTGTGAGACTCACAGCCATTTGAAAGTTACACATAAGCATTGAGGGTACGAGTCATCACCATTTACCCCTGGTTTAGTCAGTAACTGCTAGTAAATTTGCACGTAAAATGGAAGCTAAGTGTAGAAAGCATTTTAATCACTCTTTTCCCTATTCTAAATTATATTATCAGGCTGGGGAGATTTATACCCTCAAAATGGAGTTGCAGATGAGATCATACTGGGCATCTTACAGCAAATTTCCTGCTGGCTGCATTCTTTGTCTCTTATTCTGCTAATATGAGGGCCTATGTAGAAGTACTCTTACAAGTGATAAAATATTTCGTTATACTGAAGGTGTGGGTGTTGAAAAGGAGTGAAATGTGCTTTATTCTATTTGTTAGAACTATACTAAGGTCTACAAAGAAGGTGTGCAAAAAATACAAAGGTTAAAGGTAAAGAAGCAGGTGGTGGTGCTTGGGCTCACTGTATGTACTTTGATTTGTACAGACAGTCTAAGAACAAAAGAGCAGTATGGAAATATAGACAGCATGAGGGAGATATGAAAGCATCAACTGAAGTGAGTAATAAGCAAAAGAACAGAAAAGAAGCTATATTTGGCAGATACTCAGATAAACACCTTTGCAACTATTATCCAAGGGCAGATTCCTGTTGCATCCAAACAAGAGGTTCTAAATAATTCAGTGTCACTGTTTCCATTCTTACCATAGACAATATCAAGGCATGCAAAAGAGGGAAAGAAGTTTAATTAGATTTCTTACCAGTTTTGTAGTACAGCTAAAAATAGCAGTTGAATATCTCAAATTTACATACAGGGTTTTTTCTTCTCTGAAGATAGTAAAAGCCACTTCCTCCACATTCTTCCACTGCAAAATATTGGAAAAGGTAAAACAGATCATTCTCAGTGGAAACCAATTCCAAAACAAGTACAACATGATCTTAAAATGGCTTTGAGAATCTTGGAAAACTTATCAAACACTGATGGGATGATGGAGGGATGACCAGATCATTTACTTTGAGCAATAAATTAGACATTATAAAGCCTAATCTTGCAGGTATCTAGTCTTATGGAATTATTCAGAGCTCTTAGACTAAGACTGAGTAACTCTCTCCATACATGGTATGCCTTTTATATAGACAGGTAATGGTAGTCCTTAAGGTTTTTCAGACTTATTCAGGGATGCTACACACTTATAAAGAAAATACCTGAGTCTGGCCATATGAAATATGAGTCCAGGGGTGTCTGAATATGCTGTGGAGAAGGCATGTGCCTTTTTGCATTCTTTGTGGTAATTGCCAAATGGAAAATAAGGGGAAAGGAAGGCAACAGGTTGGTCCAAGGATAGACACACTGCTGTTTCCTGTGTCTCCTAAAAGTGCACCTCCAGAGAAAGGAAGAGGAATTTAGAATAACATTTATTTGGTCCTTTGCATGCCCACTGACATGTCCCACCAAGAGGGATGTTTCCAACATCCCCCCACAGCATATGACCTGGAAAACTTCTGTTACCCCTCTTCAACAGCAGTAGCTGCAGGTTCAAGTCCTCCTCTTGGAGGAGGCATCAAATCTGTCTCCCACTTCTCAGACAAGTGTTTTAGGTGAGGCACAAATATAGGAAGAGTGAGCACTCCTGCCACTAACACTGAATAAACTCTTCCTCACTGTTCTGAACACTCCAATGTGTATGACATGCAGAGGCAGAAAAATTTTCAAAATCAATATGCATATCCATACTTGGTGTATTTTAAGATAGTAATCCAACTTCATGTGCAGTTTATTTTTTTCAGATTTGCAAGCTAGACAGAGCCACTAATAATTATTGTCTACATCTCGTATCTCTAGCTCTTTCCTACTGCACCTCTTTACTTGATATGTTCTTGAAACACAGGATATATGTTTGTACCCAATGTAAGATTCATTCCAAAACGGCAGATAAATCGGCCTTATATGCCGCATTTTCTCCAACCAGTGCTAAATATCTCCTTTAAATAGGACAGATGTAGAGCCTTTAGAGTGCCTTTATCATTCCACAATGAATAGTCCAGATGACTGTATTTGATCAGTTGAGTTCCATCATGTGTCATGTAGAATTTCCTTTTCAGCACCATATTTCTAAGTTTAAAGGTGACTGACATTGCAAAGAGCATGGCACCAAAAAGCGTAGGCACTTCAGCCATAAGTTTTGAAGGTAGGTGCAAAGTAAGTGTGTGAAGACTGATGAACATTCTGTTTAAGAAATTTCACAGCTCAAAAGTAATTATTTTGTAAGAGGTAGTTACATATGTTAAAATATTAAGATACCTCCTGGGTTTATCCTGCCTTCCATCACTGATCCTTAGAGCTAACATTAGTGATAATAATAGATAATGGCTGTAACATTTAGCAATTCATGGTGACCTCTTTTCTGGAGACCAAATATAAATTAAGCTTCCCAGTCTTCTTGTGAAGTCATACATCTATTTACATCAATGGCCAAAATATTGAATGCTCCTATTGCCATTTACCATTTTCTTACTTCCCCTACTTTTGAATTATGATCCCTTTTTACATCTTCATTTAAATTACTTTGCAAGCCTTTGAAAGCATAATTACCTCTTCCTTTAGATTTTTCATTGGCAAGAACTGCATTGCAGGACACTTCTATAATATTAATGATCCTAGGGCCTTAAAAAATTATCACAAGACTGTCAACAGTAGAGTATGAGTAGGGACCAATTAAGAATTCAGCCAACCTACACAGATTTTAAAGGATATTTCAAGGGTGACCCACACAAGCTGCAGGTGGATCATCCTGAATGCAGGTGCTTCTCCATTAGAAATCATTCTGTGTCTTCTTTCTGATCTCCCATCAGCATATTGTGATGGATTAATGTAGTGGTATGTTAACTACCAAAATACCTTACTGAAATGACCTTACAATAACTACCTTACAATATTGGAGGGATCATGATTGTTGTGTAGTTTGAAACCCAGAGCTGAATGAATATGAAGCAGATTTTGTTTTACTAAAAAAAATTATAATTTTAAACATTAAGTTTATCCCAAGCCATTTTCCTTCACTTAGACATATAGTATGCGTCTTCTTTCTTCTTTTTCTCAACTGACTTGAATGCACTTCCAAGAGTCAAGACTTCTTGCAAGAGTAAGGGAAAAGGAACTTGCATTTTATATCATTGGAATAATCAGAATCTAAATCTTCCTCTTTTGATATGAAATAGCTATAGAATATTTTTATTTTCCTAATTGGGAATTGTGCATTCTGTTAAGAGTCACGTTTCAATAATTTATTTCATACTGAAGATCTGAACCTACACCTTGGACTTGAAATCTTTTATCTTGAGGGATGTTTCACATTCAAGTCCAAGTCTAGATGGCAAAATTTGGTCTTTACTACAGTAATACATCAAATCAAACACAATAATCAGTGAGTGTTTTGCTTTGCTCTTCTCCAATATGATATTTAAATGCAGGTGTTGTCTTCTGGGCTGTCACATCCACGGTGACACCAAAACACTGTACATAGTGATGAAACTGAGCCTGCTAAATATGTATTGGTGACCTTTCTGTACTGCTCCTCCTGAAAGCTCATCAAAGAGGTTGAAAATTTAAGGCTCACAACACAAAGGTCACCCATCACTTATGTTTGGAGGGACTTTGGTCAGGAATTAATTCATTAACAGGTCTGTGTTTTGAGAAGCTGCTTCTTCACTAAGGTAGCAGTCAAAAAGGAGCACTACTTATGAACAAAATGTGATCTGAGTAGAAGAAATGATTTTATCTCAAACAAATCAACATTAATAAGACTGAGTACTCAGTGAACAGTCAAATATAGGTGTAATGCAATCAGCAGATATTTGACACTTCCTCTTCCATTACTCCATGTCTCATTAGCAGTTATCTTGCACCACTACTTTTTCAGGCTTGGCACTACAGTCATCACTGGTGTTGTCATGCCAAATGTAGGAATAGGGAGGGTTAGGAGACGTGTATTTATGAAGAGATCTTTAGAAACCAAACTTTCCTATAAGCTGTTCCACACCTTCATTCCACACACCATTCTTCATCTTTGTTTTGAGTAAGCTTTTGTGAACATTATGTGTTAATTTCATCTATTTTCCCAAAAATTATGATCAATAATGGATTTGTTGCCTGTATTCTGTTACCTCTGATATACTCTTTGAAAGAAGCTATATTAGAAGAAAATAATTTCCAATTTACAGACTGCATGTTGGTGTTCCCTTTACTCTTGGGTATAAACCACGATCAGTCTGTTGAATCAATAATATGCTGGCTCAATATTTTTATTTGGGAAAGTAAAGGTCTTTAATTATTCACAATAGTTTAGTTTCATCAAATGACCTTTACTTGTAAATTGTGTATTTTAGAAGGCAGCAACTGATATTTTCATATCTTGGCAAAGACTAACTACAAATACATTAAATGTGAAGCTGAATAATTATATGCTTCAACTGATACTTTGGAGATGGGTATTTGTGACCTGGGACAACCTTGATTATCTGTTTCTTGTAATCAAGCTCTTCTGCTGATTACAATTTACTGGCTGTAACACAGTGCTACCCAGATCTGGCATAGAGATCCAGGTTTGCTGTGCTCTGCTACCACATGAAGAAATGTAGTCTAAGCTATTTCAGAACAAATACCTATCAAACAGCAGTGGGTAAAAAAGAAGATAAGAATGTGAGATTGTAATATTATGTAGATAGAAGATTATTTCAGGGCTCACATTGATTTTTTTAAAAAATAAATAGTCAATAGTTGGCTGATTTACTGATTTTGTCGATTTTATTGGTTTTGAAGATATTGTAACAGAAGAGCTCCCTCTGGGTAGTTCAGTCACATCGATGAAAACAGGAATTCACATGAAGAATTAAACTGGAATTTTCATTTTAAAGGATTTTTTTTTCAATTTTGGCATTTATTTTCACTCCAAGAGAATGAAGCTTTTGCTTTTATTTTGTTTTAAAAGATACAATCTTAAAAATAATTGGTTTTGAGTCAGACAAAATTGTTCATACTGATGACATTCTATGCAATTTTTAACAACTTTAGATTATGAACTAGACTTGAAATTCCACTTTAAAAATTCCAGAAATTATTTTTAATGTAATGATAGTTTTCTAATGTGATATTTTTGTCAAGTCTAATAATAACAACTATGTGGTAGGCATTGTGAATATGGGAGGGTTTTAGAAATTTGATTCCAGGCAAGGAAATTATAGCCAATCTCTTCACCATCAGGGCATGGATTGGCAGACAAGTACATGTTTAACTTGTCTAAGAATACCTGATGGAGCCAGCAGAGCCACTCACACAGATCTCAACACAGTATCTTCTTTCTGATGTGATTAATATTGTTGGTATGGGTAGTAGTGGGTTAAATAAAACCAGATGGGCTTGCACAGTTCTAGCCATAAATAGCAGCAATTTCTTAATCAGGGTATAAAAGTAACTGCGATAGGCCAGAAAAATACCTGGTTTGACTGGTATTGTCACTCTGAATGTGGCTGGCTATTTACAGAAGAACATGAGATGCTCTTCCATGATAATGAACACTCTTCTTTACATACTTTCTTGTCTTTTGTCAAAGTTCAGCTCAGGACCTCCCGGTCCTGCAGTTACAGCTACGTCTTTGTCATGGTCCAGTCCTTTTCTTCTATTAGTATATATAATTTATTTTTCCATAATTGAATGACATGATACAGTGGGTGAACCTTCATTAGCCACCAGTTTTCTACCAAGGAAACACAGACTGCTCCAGAATGGGTCCTCTGTGAGGTTATAAGTCCAGTCAGCAAATCTGCTCCAGCATGGGCTCCTCTATCTGTGGCACCACAGTTCCTGCAGGAGGCTGCTCCAGCACAGGTTCTCACAGGTTCACAGCCTCCTTCAGCATCCCCCTGCTCTGGAATGAGGCTCTCTGGGGGCTGAAGGTAGGCCTCTGCTTCCCTGTGGATCTTCATGAAGAGGGACATCCTTCCTCACTGTGGTCTTCACCAGACGCTTCAGGAGAATCTCTCCTCCTGCCCTACCTTCTGCACTGACCCTGGGGTCTAAAGTCTCACATATTCTCGCTTCACTCTTGCTGTAGTTGTGAGGGTTTTTTTTCCTTCTTAAATGTTATCACAGAAGCTCTACCACTGTCGCTGATGGGCTCAGCTTCCATCAGTGAAGGGTCTACCTTGGAGCCAGCTGGAAGTGGTTCAGTCCAACAGGGAAAATGTTTCTCACAGACACCACTGCTGTGGCTTGTCTGCTACCATAACCTTGGTACACACACCCAATACACTTTTGGACTCTACAACACTCTTTGCTGAAGTTCTGCTGTCTATCACATTTCTGCTCATAACAAAAACCATATGTACTCCATTAGAAAGTAATATTCAGACACTTCCACATTTCTCTTGCTCCCATTTTCTACAATGACAGCAAGACATTTACTGTATTTTCATATTTTACAAAACTTCTTCCTTTCTTGCTTTGCAGTTGATTGTCTCAGGAAGTGTAATGATAAAAAGCATGTCCAATAAACCCTATCAAAACCAGAGCTGATGTTTGCTGAACCCAGAGAAGAACAGCTAATATTAAATTGTAGAAGAATTTTATTTCCATTCAGAGAAGGGCATTAAACATTTCGGTGTGAGAAGATTCTGAGAGTAAATTAATCTGTGATACAAATAAAGTTCATATTTATTCATTCTGTTTTTCTATCATGATGTGTTTGATTGACATACTTTGTATTCCATAAGAGGGAAATTTGAACAATAAATAATGTCTTCAAAGTATTTTTGTCTCAAAACCCTTCATTGACTTCATTATACATAAGTGAACATGAAAGAAACAAGACAGAAAATTTCTTATAAAAAAGTATTATAACAAACTATTTCATAGGAGAAGATGTATGAAGTCAACTGCTTTGTGTAATTTTATGTATTACTACCTTAATTCAGTTTCAATAACTGCAAAACAATGAGAGTATTTCATAAATAGAGTAGTTCATAAATAATGAAGATTACAATCCCCATCCAAGCCTGTTGAGTCTTAGTTCATGCCATGACTTCTTGCCAAGAGAGAAGCTTGCTATGGAGGCCATAAAATGTTTTATGTGAAGGTTGGTTGCAAAGCATTTTTAGTCAGTAAAATTAACATAACTTTTGAAATAGATTGTTTTCTGGGCAGACACTGGGAAGGTCAGATTGACACTTGGTCACAATTTTTATGGGGCAGGGAGAGGGGAAGAAGTGCAAGGTCCATCTGTCAGCTGTGGAGATGGTGATGGATACAGTGGGAATTTCAGATCTACAGAATGAGAGAGGGAATATCACTGGAGTGCTGCACCAGCAGTGTCAGAGGGATGCTCCAACATTTTAATTCAAAGGAGTATTGGCCCTCAGACTTCTCCATTTTGTTATGCTCTGGAGTTATGCCTGTGGCAGATAACTAATTTTTGGGAACTAAATTATGGGCCATTTAGTGCATTCAGTGAAGTCGAAGGCAAAGGGCCAAAGGGTTCCTGTGACATCCTTTGGTCTGATTTGTTTTAAGGTTTCACCTGAATGGTATTGTCTCCTCCATGCAACTGGAAATTGTGCTGATTTTTTCCTAAATCTGCATAATATTATTTTAACAACAACTTTTTTTCCCTCTGAAGAGTATGGTTTAAAGAAAAACAAAACTATTTGAGAACTTAACTTGAAGTTGACAAATAGAAGAGGAAAAACGTTGAAAACAGGCTGGTTAACTTTGGTGAGAAAAATAGACACTTTTTATTTAAGAACAAGCCAAATATGAACTTTTCTGTCACTGCATCCAAATAAATACATAGGGATGCCTCATGAATCTGTCTGATTATCTTTCTATTTATGTTTCAAGATGTCTGTGCATCTGTATTCATTCCTTTAAGGGTATTTTTTGGCATATGATTACAGAAGATGTCCTCTCCAAGTTCTTAGGAAATTCAGTATTGAATGAAATGATAGGATACTGACTGAAGTGCTTAGCCAGAAATAAAGAAATTTAAGTTCCACTCACACATGCACACGTGCATGCGCACACACACACACACACACACACACACATATACATATCTCATTGGTGTGATAATTGGAAAATCTTCACGTTCAGCTTGTACTGCTAAAGAATTTGTTCCACTCTCCTTTTTTCCCTGCTGTGTTGTCCTATTGCTGCCTTGCACCAGCTTCATAAACAGCTTGGGAAAGAACAATAACTTAGATTTTTCTTGTTGCAATGTCATCAGCGCTGAAGTGCTGGGGAAAGATGTGAGAAGGTGTGACTAGGAGAGGTGAGAAAGAATATGACTGATGCTGCTGGGAGCAGCACTGCTGTAGACTGACATGGTAATGACACTGCTTCTCAAACTCACTGATTTGTATTTTTACATGAAGGAGCTAAATCAGCCACCATAAGTAACTCATGATGGAGATAAAGAAGACTAACAATTTTCTTTTGCTACTAAGTGACTGTCACTGCATCATTCTTTGATCCTTAAGTTTCACACTAAACATATGATACCTGGGGAGAAAGTAGGATTCTAGCCATCCTGTACCTATGGAACAGAGCTTGATCCAGCTTAATTATATCTGAGTAAGCTGGGAAATTTTAAAAACCTAGCAATTCTTTCAAATGTATAATGAATATTAATAAGGTAATAATATTTCCTAGGACTTGCTTTTTATTGTGGGAAATATTTATATTTTGAAAGCAAAAATAAGCCATTTCAAACATAATTTCAACAAACAAGTTATTCAGCTTATTCACTTTCTTTACATGATGATCAGATATGCCAAATTTCCTTTGCTCAGAAACTACTCAAGACTAGAGACCATGTTAGACCTAAAGCCATTAGAAGACCTGGATTTCTGTCCCATGATGAAATTTGGGGTTAATCAGGCAAAAAAAATGCCAAGGAAAAAAAATCTTGTGAAAAAATCCCTAGGAGAAAAATAGGAAAAAACACCATAAGGAATTATGTTTCAAGATATGGTTTTCACAGAAAATAATTTTTAAAAATGAGTAACAAACATAAATTTTGCCTTTCCAATTTTCATCATAGCAGAATCTTGTCCAACTCATTTACTTTGGTGCAGACTGCTAGAAGATGACAGAAAATATGAGAAAAAAAGAAATTTTTTGTTGGTGGAATATTTCTCCCAGAAAGTCTCTCTGAAAGAAAATTATACTTTGAAATCCATATTTTGTGCCTTATCAAGACTGGATCTATGTTACAGCCTGAGAGATAAGAAAGTCTTTTGACTCAGACAGTTTATAGATTGCCAACAGAGAAAAGAAAATGAAGATCAGAGAAAGAAAAATCAGCTCTTTTGGTTTTTTAGCTGCTTTAAAATTGATTGTCTAATTGTATGAAATGTCGCAAAATAAATCAGATGACTCTTGTTGTGTCCAAAGAGTCTGTGACACAGGTATAAAAATAATTGAGATGTGATGAGCTCTTCCCAGTGTTTGACTTCAGTGACTGTACAAACCATCCTACACAAATCTTGGTAGATATGATTTGATTCTTTACCTTCAGAATAAAGTGAATGAACTTGGAAGAGGTTTAAAATCAGAACAAGCAGAAATACTGGGTCCATTTTAAGAGAAAGTGATCATAATGAGGTCAGCTGACATCACATGTGTGAGGTCATCATATATTACAATACATCACCAATTTGTTATGGCAGCTACAGGGACAAGATCATACTTTGGGGATGACCATGGAGGCAATTTCTAACGGAAAGTATTCCCCAGCTTTTTGCCACCACACAGGGAAGAGGAGAAATGCTCCATAGTCCTGTCATGTAGATGCAGAGCCAGCCTGCATTCAAAGTCCTAAATGCAGGGGCAGGAAAAAAATTTGTTGTTCTCAAGATAAAGGTTGTTGGTGGTCCTTACATCAAGCTGTTCCTTCAGTTTAGTGTTCTCTTTTTGGCTTTTTGATGTTGGCACGACCATTTATATGCTTATCAATGCTCCTCTATTTAGGTTTTGCTTAATTCCTTTAGGTTCCAATCTTCCGAAAATTTCTTGAGTCTTCTTAGATATATATCATCCAGCCCATCTCACATACACTTGCTTGGCTCAGTAAATTTTATCCTGTTATGAGGGCTTATATTTCCAGTCAATCTCAGGTCCATCTGCATCTTCTTCTGACCACTGCCATCTGTTTTAGTTTCTGACCAACTGCCTTCATCACTCTGACGAGTCTATAAATCACACAGAAACTAACCCCAGTGGCTTTATTTGTTCTTGTTAATAGGAAAACACCCAAAGGAGACCTCAATGTTTCTTGTATGGCAAAAAATTTCCTTACATGGAGGTTTAAACTCTGAGCTTCTCAATAAACTGGTTTTGAAGCAAATATTGGAGTAAAAAAAGGAATATTTATAACATTAGAAAGGTATACAAAATACTTCAGGCTTTTCTGTGATTGAATATATGTCCAAGTGTGCACTTTGAGAGCAGTCAGGGATTTAGTTAGCTTGATAGGTTTGTGATTTGAAAATTTACTATGACTCCTAATAGAATGAAACTATATTTAGCTGTGCTCTTTTCCAAGCATGGTAGAAATCCACCTTAGATTCTGAACACTGAATAACCTGCTTGTCTGTTTGAAAAATGGTTACGTTGTTGTAGAGAATATTAAAATCTAATCATACAGAACTTATGCTTTTAAAATGCTTTTGTGAACACTTGATCAGTTTGGGTCAGTTAGTTATTTGTGGGACCATAACACTCTTTCCTTAAGTGTGTTTTGATATCTCTCAATTAATGGAGATTGTCACAAAACCTGATGCATTTCACCAATGATATCACAAAATTATATTTATCCCCCAATAAAAAATGTACAGGAATAATATTTTTATACAGTTTTAATTGTGTGGTTCAGGGAGGACATTAGCTGATGGGATTTTTGTTGATCTCATAAGCAGAAAAATGGTTAAGCATCTTGAAAGATGGTACTGCTTTCACTAATTCTTTAGAAAACAATTTCAAACTCTTGCTTCCAAAATTCAGTTTCTGTTCGCAAGAAACACAAGACTGGAAATTGGGTACTTTTTCAACTAAATTTAGTGGGTTCCTATAAATGATCAGTCACTTTGTATTTAAATGGTCTGGTCCTTCTTCCAGTAAAATAGTAAAAGATTAATTGAATTATTCATGATCAAATTCACACTCTGGCTAAAGAATATATGCCAATTTTTTAGTGAAAGGTAAAGATGATGTTTTGTTTGCTTACAGTATTTATGTCTCATTTACATTACACTCTTCAGCACACCAGGCTGCTAAAAGAATTTTTTCTCTAAAGACTGTAAAATATGATTGTAAATCTGGTTTGCATCACTTAAGTGTCCAAAATGGGCACAATATTCCTACATTTCCCTTTTTTTTGGCTTGATATGCTCCTAATTGAAAGAAAGAACAACCCAGTCTGCACACTCTGCTCCTATACACACAAGGAAAGAGGCAGGTTCCTGTGAAATACTGAAGCAAGCTATCTATTCCATATGTTTCACTGATCCTGTTTTTTGCTATTGACGGAGTAGGGAAGGTGGATGTCTCTGGAGGCAATGCTGGAGCTCCCTGTTCCACCAAAAGGACAAGCCAACATAACCCATATTACATACCTTCCTAGATTTTTGTTTGTCTAGCATCCTACTGGAAATTCCAGGATCTATTTAAATTTCATCAAACATGTCCTTGACACTCAACCAGTCAATAGTTTACAGGACTTTTATCCTATTTTTTGGTGTCAGGTAGGTGAGAGTCAAAAGACACCATGAAGAGCAGAGTGGACTTCTTTAAAAGGCAGGGAAACTTCCAGGTGAGGGGAAGTGAGGTTTTCTTCCCTGAATAAATTATATTCCATTGAAGTATATAATGGGCACACTCAAGGAAACTAGAACCTGACAATATGACAGGCAATACTGTATTAGTGCTCCAGCAATTAAATAATTATTGAGCTTTGGGTGTGTCATGTAATTGAGGATGTTTACAGAGAGCAGTGGAGTGAGCTTGAAGATTTCTATGAAGCATTTCTCCCATGTGTGACAGCACAAAATGTATCTATTTAAAAATGTAACAAGCAGGTGGAAGAGGCTGACATCACAGCCTGATCAAAAATGAAATTGATGTTTCAGGACAGTGAGAGATGGTAGTGAGGGAGGAGAAGCTGCCTTGGGAGGGAAAACCACTAGAAGTGAAAATAAGTACTTTGGCAGAGAGATAACAGAAAGATGTAAAAAAACCCTAAAGCACCCAGATCACAACAGTTCCTTTTAAATTTGTTAGAATTACTGATCATCTGTTAGTGTTTGGAACATAAGTTTATATATTCTGCTGCAGAATGTATTCTTTTGCACTTCTAAAAGGCAAGCTGTCCTTCCAGAATCTCTCTGCATGTGATAAGCAGAAAAGCACTCCCACTGGAAAGTGTCAGCCTTTCTAAATCTTTATGATGCAAGAGAGAAAGAGATATGTTTAGCTATGGCAGATAGATGTCTGCATTAATAAGCTGCATCTTTGCTGAGGAGACTCTCTTGAGGATTCTATGTCCACATCAGTGAAATGCCATCAGACTGAGACCTATTATCTTGGCAGCTGTTCTGAAGTGAAACTCACAAAATCTGAGATGGTGATGCCTGCCGATACATATCAACAAATAACAGAAATGAAAGGATATGCAACCACAAAATCTGAGCTGATATAACACAGAGATTTGACAGGCCCAGTAATGCAAGACAGCTCATTCAGTTTGAAGGCTGAAAATCCATCCTGAATTTACTATGTGGTCTATTATTCTGGAGCTTTTGCTGGTGGTCAGCAATTAGTAAAATCTATAGGGACCAGGTAATCTAGACTTCCATATTCCACAAGTGATTGTCCCTTTCACTAAGTGGTTTAACATGACCTTGAAAAAATGTATATCGGATGTTTGAAACAGTTTTACACCTTACCTACTTTTCAGGGTTTTAAAGGCATAGATAACAGTTAAAAACCTTTCATAGCTTTGAATGCAACAATCATATCTGTTCTTCTACACACATACAAATATTTTCAGGAAATAATCACCTATTTTTAGATTGAATTAACTTGTAGATATGACTGATGAAAAACACATTTTGTGATTCCTTAGCTCTTTTTGTTTTTATAAAGAGCAACTGTGAAGCAATGGAGATCGACATGAGATTGTCGCAGCCTTGGGAAAGGATAGATTCTGCCTGTATTGTGTTACAGAAGGGACCTCACAGCATAATCCATGATCTAGTCAACAATAATGTACAATGGTTTAATAAATTTCCAGTAGTCTGCATTCGATAGCGCACCAAACTCTGGTTTCAAAAGATTTCCTATATGAGATGAATGTAAAGAACATGATAAGTTCAGGAGTACTTTTAAGTTATCTACTTTTCTATACATTTGTGTACTTATGTCTTTAAAATTCTAGAATAATCTTTACCCAAAACAGTGTTCAGACATCCTGAAATTTCACCATGTATTTTCATACTAAACCTAATGTTGTTTCTTGAAGTGATGTGTAATTTTGCCTCTGCTATACACAAAATCCGGACTCAATATCCTGCTCTAAAGAGAAATGTGGTACAACTTTGGTCACAGCATGTAAGACATAAGGTTTGAAAAACAAAAAAAAAGAGACACTGGGGTAAGAAAAGACCTCACATGTTGAGAGTTTAGTCAGAAATATCTAATGGTGGATTTCTCCTTGATGATGAGATCATTTGAAGGGTTCAAAAACCCTCTGCAGCTCCATGAACTAAAACATAAAATTTTGTGACAAAAGAGATCCTAGGAAAGATTTCCTGCTTCAGTTTGTTTGTTAAAACCAGGAAAATATTCCATTATAATTTTATTTAGTTTATGGTTAGCAGTTATCTCTGATACTTGTGTTTTTATTAATCATTTAAGGGTGCTCTGACATGTTCTGATTAATTCATGAGATTCCATTAGAAGTATAATATTTATGTTTTTTAATGGAATAAGTAAACAACGGGGGGAAGTAAACAATAAAAAAATTGTATCTGTATTTCTCTTTAGGTTTAAGTGATTCTATTTCTGTATCCAGAGGCTAAATAAATTGATATAATCATAGAATAGTTTGAATTGGAAGTGTACTTCAAAGATCAGCTAGTTGCAACCCCCCTAGCATAGACAAGGACACTTTCTACTGGACCAGATTGCTCAACATCCCAGCCAGCCTTGCCTCGAACACATTGAGGGACATCTGGAACATCTCTGGGCACCCTGTGCCAGTATCTCACCACCTTCATAGTAAAGAATTTCTTCTTTATATCTGATCAAAGCCTTCTCTTTCAGTTTTAAATCATTGCCCTTTGTTCTGTCACTCTAGGCCCTAGTAGAAATTTTCTCTCTGCCTTTTTTACAAGTTCCCTTAATAAGTTGAAAAGCCACAATAATGTCTCCCTGGAGCCTTATCTTCTTGAAGCCTGACAACCTCAACCCTTTCAGCCTTTCAATAGTTATTGCCAAATAGTAGAAAATGTTTATTACCCAGTTTTGAAAGGTTTTACCATTTTCATCAAATTAACTTGGTTTCCAGGTTAAAAAAACTTTAATTTGGGTTTAAAGGTAGGAATTGCTCTGAGAGGATATTATGAAAGAGTCTAAGGAGAGTAGCCCTATTTCTGCACACCTATGACTCGATCTCCCAAAAGTTTTAAGCAAGAATTTTACCATTAACACGATAAAACAGAAGCTCAGCTATTCCAAAACCACTTTTTACTTCCTTCAGTGTTTAAAGAAGGAAAGAGGGTATTTCACTAGCTTTGTGTGTAAATGAGGCCAAATCTCAGGGTAAAAAAAGCTTGATGTTAAGAGTTCTGCCAACAAGTCTATTTTCAAATACTCTCTCTGCCCAGACAACAGTTGACTAAAACAAGTACAGAGCTAGAGGGTGAATACTGGAGTATGCATTTTCAGCAATTCTGTTAGATTAGTCCTTAGGCTCCACAGGTATTTCTTTTTGTCCTCTGTTCTACTGCAAAATGGTTTAGCTTCATATGCATTATACGGCTGATCAATTGATTAATTATTTAAGGCTTGTTGTAATTGATAATTTGGAATGGCCCTTGAGGGCTAGCTATCTCTCACCTGAATTGTGAGCAGAAATTAAGCAGTGATTTTCTTCAGTTTCCTGAAACCCTAATGCTGCCCTTGGCTTTCAATGGTGCTATGTGGTTTGAACAATCACATGGCTCTCTCTTTTTGCCTAATTCCAACTTCTCTGATGAATATTAATGACCAAACTTTCAATTCATACAAAGATATGGGGCAGCAAAGTCAGAGAGGGAAAGGTATGCTGCTCAAATCAGGACTTCACACAGAACTTCATACCAGCTAAAAATACGAAACACCATGCTGCATTGGCCTTGAGGCTATATGTGTGCAGCTTGTGTGCATGATCATTCTCAAAGATTTCTCTAATTTTCACTAAAGCACTGACAGACAGTTCATTAGATTTATAATCTGGGAAGGAATGGATTGCGACAGTTTTTTTAGGTTGTCAGTTGCATATAGAAGGAGTTTGGAGCATTTACTTAATCATATTGTGTCTCAGGTTCCAAGGCAGAGAGCAAGAGGAAATATGAACATTCATTTTTAACTAGCACTTAGAGATCCTTTGGTGACTCATTCAATAAAAGGGAAAGTTATTAGTACTAATTATTATCAATTTGGGGAAATAGATTTAGTATTGTTTTCTTCATGGTTTAATTAGTTCAGTTTCCATGCTCCTTGGTGTATATTTTTTTTGTCTCTATCAGTTTGAGTAATTCTTGTTTCATTTCAAGAATATTCTAATTTTATTCTGATAATTTTACTCAGCTTTGTCACATTTCCTTTTAGAGTCCTGTTGATGCTTACAAGAGCATCAGTAAGGGCCAAACGTTCTTGAGGAACATTAAATAAATTAATTTGGACCAAAGTCCCATTAGCTTTTCAACCTAGACAAACATGCATGTCCTCATGGGAATGATATGTTTTTAGTCTACCCAAAATTGAAATTAAATTTTTTATGGCCCACAAAAGTGATAATTTAGGGTGGCTCATCTCTATTCCTCTCTGTGGACTCTGGAAGCTGCATTATTTGGAAGGAAAATTGCTTACGAATGCTAAGGTTAAGAAAAAAGTGAACCTACTGGCACACCATGGCCTTATTGTTTTCTGTATTCAGGGAGAATTTCTCTAGCAGAAATTCTGACTTCTATGCAAAACGCATTCATTTTTTGCTTCTATTATTTTGTTTCATCTCCCACTCCTTTTCATTTGTTTAAACCATTGTAACTTTCTCTTCTATCACAGTTTTAATATTTTGAGAATGAAAATATCTTTCATTTTTATTTGCAGCTATTAGTACAATGGATCATATATTATAGTGAAGCAGATAATAATGGCAAAGCAGTTGTGAATGGCAATAAAGAAGGAATGGTGTCACTGTATTCTCTGAACACTAACCAAGATCTAGTTGCAACAGATAATACTGATCACACTTTCCACAGACACAAACTAAAATCTTCCTCGAGGCACTAAAATCCTCATTTGTCCCCTTGATATTCCCCTGCTACTCAGTTGCTGAGTACTACATGACTATTTTCTGCTATATCTCAGATGCTGGAGGCTCTTTGCTATCTCCCGTATATCACAGGTCCAGGTTCTGTGCTTTAGAGAAAGGTGAGAACACATGATGCCACTTTCTATACAATACACTAAGTGTATTGTAGCTCTGCAAGGGCAAGACACCGTTGCAGATATCCTCCTGGTTATTACTTGAACATCAGGTTAAAGGCATGATTTTAGCTGTAGACCTTGCTAGTAAATTGATTTTATTAAACCTTAGAGAAAAAAATTACTCCCTGCATTTTTGCTCTTCTTGAAGAGAATTCTGAAGAATTTGCTTTAACCAAAAGCAAATAACTAATTTCGCAAAAACATAAAAAATATGTTTCTTTTGTTGTGAAAGATAACATTGAGATGATCACATCAGGTCCTTCTCTGTTTGGAACCTTCAGATGTTGAAAATCAACTTGGAATTTCATGGGAAGGTTTAAATATCTAATCTTTCTGAAAGGAGAGGGGAATTGAAACTAAACAGACTTTGGTGTCAAGCAGGGTATTGTCACACAATAATATAATACAGGTAAAATAGGGATAACAATGATTTTGGCAGATACCTAATAAATCATGTAAGGCATATAGTATGTTAAAGGCAAATAATAAAAAAACATGTAAGACATTTTTAAAAAGTAGAATTTAATTTTTTTTCTTTTATACCCCACAAAACAACCCAGAAAAGACAGAAGAGTTTTCAGAACTTCAATCAGAATTTTCTGCCTTAAACTGCTTATACTGAGAGAAAATCAACATAACATCGTTAACTTTTATGCAGGAACAATACCCAAAAGCAACAACCTGTCATTAATGCTGCAATATATAGTAATGAAAAGCTGACAAACATTCAGGAGTTCACTAACACAGGAACACATACAGAGAGGAACGTGATCATTTGGAGGCCAGCAGGCATCATTGCAGATTTCCACCTGCCAGCCTTGTTAATGTAATTTCTTACTGATTTTTACAGCTTATTGCAGTCATTGGTTAAAATTACCTCCATTATTCATGTACTTTCCAGAATTACAAATGATACACATGCTGTGGGGATAGGCATCTTTGCAAAGCAATTTTTCATGTATGTACCAACAAAGCCCAGTGCAAATCTTCTCAAACGTATTTATCAGAGAATTAAAGCTGTTTGCTAATAACAAATTGGAAATCTGTGGTGCAGAAATATTATGCATAACCTTGTAAATCAGATTAACTGGTGTTCCTTTTTTCATACAATAAATTCCATAAGGAGCATCTGTTCAAGCCAGTGCCTGATGACCTGGCAGCAGATCAGAGAGCTTGCTGCTTCCTGCACTAATTTTGGAATCTGGTCCAGGTGGAAACATCATTACTTAAAGTCAAATCTATTTTACACTGAGATTAACATACTGTGATACCTGTTCATTGTGGTCCATTACTCCTTCTGCTATTTGAGCACTCAGCTGTGGTGTGTTCAGTGGCTCCTCTGCTCACTCTTAAATGCTGGCACATTTCATAACATTGGCCTTCCACTCCTCTGTGGCGTTTTGTAAGCAAACACACCATTACAGCTGATGGGGTAATAGAAATGCAAAGAGGTCTGAAAAATCAGAAAAGTTTGCCGCAATAGCTGATCTGCTTTTTACCTAGGATTCCATTGAATTTGACAAGAAAAATATTAATATTATGGAGACAATGTAAAAGTTATTGGAGACATATCTGTTTAAGACTGAGGATGAATGGTGAGGGCAAAGTGCAATGGAAGGTAATGAGTTCATCATCCTCAAATAAAAAAGGAAAATAGCTTTAGATGTAACTGACTCTAGGGAAGAATCCAAGGTGAAATTCTGTTATGCACCTCAAGTATGGAGATGTTGTCTATCTTTATGGTAAATGTTTGTTTGAACTGTCTAACATAATCTAGAACTGGGAGTCACTTGAACAGAGGAATGGTTAACTGTGGCTTAGGGTCTGGACACATGGATGTAAAGGACTAGGAAGGCAACAAGCACCTAAACCATACTGAAATAAGAGGCTAATTTTTGCCCTAGCTGCTTAAAATTAAATGTAGCTAGTTTATCAGACTCATCAGTTTCAAATAATGGAGGATTATATTATGTATATTCCAATGGTCCAGCTAGTCAGTAGTCAGCAGTTATGACTGTAATGTCAATAATGAAAGGGATACCAGCCACTCTATAAAAAACTCGTTAAATCTTCACAGCACTTACTTAGCCATCTAAAAGAAGATAAAGAAAGCACTCTTATCACCTACAGTTTACAACATATTCCTTGGGAGAATTTTCTATTTTTATTTCATTTCCCCTGATGTAAAATCAGCCAGTAGAACCAAAAAAAGCTCACAGAAATGTGGGAGAAGATGTTTCCTAATATATGCAAAGATTTTCTAAATAACCCAGTTCTTTCACTGGAACCTAATAGTATAAAATTTCCTAAATCTAGTATTGGATTACTTCTCTGGCTCAGTTTCCTACCCTTATGTGGAGGACTAAATCTTTTCCATGATGACACTCTTGCTAGAGCTGGTAATTTATTTTTAAGGGTGAGAAACATTCTTTTTCAGGTCCAAAATTACATTGAACGTTTGGTCAAAAAATACCCTGCAAATCAAGAAGATTTTCTTTGTGAGGAGAAGGAGGGATGATTTTCTTGGAATAAGGTTAGTAAATGAGAATGGCCAGGTTAAATGCCAGATTGGAAGGAGCTTTGAGCAACATAGCAAGTGGAAGGTGTCCCTGTCCATGTCAAGGAGGTTGGACTAGATGAGCTTTGAAGGTCTTTTCCAATTCAAACCACTACATGATTTATGATTCTACAATTTAGCATGTTTTGGGTGGGTTTCTTTGGGTATCTGGAAATAAGGCAACTAAGTAAACTGAATTATATGTTCTGCAATTCTAGTCACCCCATCTATCAAAAAAAAAAAAGAAAATATGTGTAAGATAGCTAGGTGTATCATCTCCTGCAGTTGCAGGTTCCACTCCATTTGCTATAAATGGAACAAAGGCAGTGCCCAGGAGGGTGGCTTCAGATCCCAGCTGACAGGGTTAAGATTACAATTAGCAAGTGCTATAGTGGGAAATTTATCTAGTCTTCCTTTATAAATAATCGGTTGCCTGACACTTCACAAATACTTTTTTTTTTTATCTTAATGTGTCTTTATTTCCATTCTCATTCTTTGCTTGTCTTGTATAATTAAAATTACCTATTTCAGAAAAGGTGCTCTCTTACCCTGTCTTTTTGTTACGCTTAACATGGTGTGGCCAAGATCTTAGCAGGGGTCTGTAAACAATATTTAATACCAGTTGTTGTTATAATAATAATAATAATAATAATAATAATAATAATAATAATTATAATAAAAGATACAGTGTTGAAAGGCATAAGTATATACCAGTTTATCTATCTACTCAGTACTTGGCTTTATCAACAAAGTAATACATAAAAAATCTTTCCCTCATCCCGTATTGTTTCTTTCTCACTGTCACATATTGTCATGTATCTGTGCCACATTTGCAGGAGAAATTTTCTTTAGTTATTACCTCATATGGACGCTGCCTGTACACCATGATCAGGCATTTCTGAAAATTGACTGCTCCTGTGGTGTGGGTTGATTTTTATGATCCCCATTAATATCTGGACTCAAAACAATGTTCCAAGTGTATGCCTTAATATCTGGACTCAAAACAATGTGCCAAGTGAATGCCTGATGAAAAGGACTTTGACTTCTCCAGTCAGCCTTGAGCCTGGCACCTGAAAGGGAGCCCAAACGAAATTTGATCTGAGGCTAAAATCATGAAGAACGCTGTCCTCTCTTTGTACACAGTACTTAAAAAAAATAAGTAAATCCAGAGACTAAGTTTGGTTTTGTTTTGTTCTTTAATAATTTTAATTTTATTTCTTTTCTCCTTCCTCCTCATGTTTACCATGGTGTTTTTTTCATAAAAGATGTTTCATAATGAAGTGCTTCACTGTTTATGAACACTGTCACCAAATGCAATATCAGGCGTTTAAACAGGTCCGTGAAGTTTGCAAGAGCCTTCTAAGTTGGTGTTTTTGTGAAAAGGTAAAAATAAAAATGAAGCTCTGAGGAAGTTTTAAATATGAACAGAGAAAAAAAGCCCTTTTGACATCTCATTCTACTTTCTGCTTCTTCTTTCTGTGTGCTCAGGTCTAGATTTCAGATTAATTTGTAAAATCACACAGGGAAGGTCTCCTACCACAGCCTTTTGGACCTAGTCGTGTCTTGTGGGTAAACCTCTGAATGGAATGTAATATTAGATATCTTTCTACCTCTTTAAAAGTAGATGTCTGTTCTGGAATGAGATAAAAATTAGCATCAGAGATTGTTGGAAATACAGTTGCTAATATCCTGAATTTTTTAAATTGCAGCTCTGAAGGAAAAGTAATTTTTTTAATTCCCAGCAAATGGAAATTCTCTAAAGAAAAAGACAACAGACATTTCAAATCTTTTTTTTTTTTTTTTTTTTGCATTACAGGAAGGAATGTTTTGTTTTACAGAATAATTTTGAATATTTTGGCTAATTTTTCCAGAATTTTTGGTTTAATAATGACAAAGAGAACCTGTTTCTTTTGCCCAATTTCTAGCAAGTCAACAATATCTTTAGAAAATCTTACAATGTTTCTGTGTCCTGGCTGGCATCCTCAGCACTGTCCAGTTAAAAGCCATTTGCAAATTTCATTAACTTTGTTTACTAGCTTTTCAGATCATTAAGGAAAAAGTTAATATGATGGATGACAGTGTTTAGCACACCACATGAGGCCACCTTATTTGAACTTGAGCATGTTGCAAAAGTCAGAAAGAGCTTCAAGTTCTCTGATCACTTTGGCCCAAAGACTTTTACTCCGTGTCCTTCTGGAATATCTGCATATATTTTTAGTGTCCTCTTAGGTAAAACCTATCTGAGGTGCATAACCTTCCAAAAAACTGAAATGAGATTACACTCATCTGCCTTTTCTTGAAAGAGAAACTGAGGAAAAGCTTAGCCAACCATATTTCACTTCTGCAAAAAATAAACAATTCTTCATAAGGAACGAGTACTTTCCTTCTGGTGTCATAAAGGGACAACGCATTCTTAAAAATAAAGCATATCAAGGCAACCTAGTATCCAGTTCAGAACATTTGTGTGGAATGAGTCACTTTATCTTAAAACCATGCACTAAGAGGATACGAATCTGACTTCCCTGTGTTATGCACAAAACAGAACTTAAGTCATTGTTCAAACTGTATTTCCCACTTTCTAATAGGAGACATAAGCTCAATGTATTACTTACAGAGCTGCCTTGATTCCATTTTTCATTATATTTCTGACAGTGATTTGAATTATGATAAACAGTGGACAGTTATTAAATCTGTAAAGAGTACCATGTTGGATGACACTGCTCCTAGAGCGGAATATTCTAATGCTTAAATACTGGATGAAGAATGATTGACTGAGAAGCAGTTCTGCAGAAAACAAGACCTAGATAATTAAAATGGATCACAAGTTAAACTTGAGTCAACAGTGTCATTCCATTTTTAAATAAAGTGATATTACTATCCTTACCTTATCCTTAATTATTATTAATATTATTATTACCTTTTAAATAAGGTAATACTCCACTGAAAGTATAGAAAGAGGTAAAAAGTTTTTGACACATGAAATAGATTTCAATTCTACTCTGCCCAGGCAAAGTACAAGATAAAAAAGTACCATATTTTGAAAAAAACCTGCACACTATCCTTTCTGGACAACATAAACTAATTTGCAATCACCCCCAAGAAAACCAGAATACTGGAGTTGTTTAAGGGGACGTGGTGGTTGTCTTAAAAACTGCTGAGGGCTTCTGAAAATATCAATTTGAGAAGTTATTCTCACATTTGATAGAAAATATTTAATAGGGTCTAATTCAAAGAGAATATAGAAAAACAGGTTAAGAAATAGGGATGAAAAACTTAGGAAAAGACTAGTTTGGCTTCGGACTGATTGTTCAAGGTAGCCATGAAATCTCCACTACTGTTGAGAGCTTCTAAAACAAAATTCATTATGTAATTTTTAGTAACTAATTATGGTTTTCCTATAGGGCAGCTTAGTCTGAAATTCAGCAAATCACAGAATGACAGGATGGGTAAGGTTGAAAGGGACCACAGTAGGGTCATCTGGTCCAACCTTCCTGATCAAGCAGAGCCATATCAGAGCACACTGCACAGGATTGTGTCCAGATGGTTCTTGAATATCTGCAGTGAGGGAGACTCCACATCCTCTCTGGGCAATCTGTTCCAGTGCACGGTCACCCACACAGTGAAGAAGATCATATTCTTACCTTCAACCCTGTTCTATTTTCTCCTTCTTCAGTTTCTGCATCCCAAAGCTGAGGATAGTAGTGTCCCAATGATATCATCTGCAGGTACAATTCATAAACCACCTTTACCCCAACAATCTTAAATGCATTTTTCAAGTATTTTTGTAAGATTCAATCTTTGTTATCCTCCAAGAGGCAATGATTATCCAACATGTTCCTAAAATGAGAACATCTGCAAGAAAGTAGCTGGTCCCACTGTATAGTATACACACCCTATACAGTATACTCTAAGAATTATAAATATACCCCAAGAAACTTCATATTGCCCACTTCAAGCTCTTTTGACAAGCACTCCCAGGAAACACAGTCAATAGACCTGCCTTCCAGTTACCATACTAAATATTTATGGATTCCTGATAGACCTCTCTGTTCTCCAAGGTTATATTGAGAGAGTCACAAAACTCACTCTTATCCCAAAGGAAGGTTCTGAATATGAATGTGCATAATCATTTAAAGTGAAATAATAATGCGTAAATAATAAGGTGTAAAGTGAAAATAAGATGTAACCTTGCCATCATCTTCAGCTGCTCTGGGGAAATTTTAGGTGTTGATTTGTAAACAAGTGTTAGACAGTGATTGTTGCTACAAAAAACATGATGTGATCATTATTACAACAAAGCAAAAGTGAGTTTTTGTGAGGCAAAACTGTCATGTTTCATTCAGCCTGATCAATGTAAATGGTGATCTTTTACTGCAGTTATTGGAGTTTTCCATAACATGTTTATTCTTGCACCACCACTGTCAGGGAAACATGTTTGCCTTCATTTCACTTATCAGGACATAGGGCGGAGAGAAAGGTACTTAGCAGAAAACTCAAGATTAATTGAAGACCTTCAGAATCTAATAATCCCTGAATTATGCTTCCTTTTGCTGGATGACTTCTGTTATTGCTCACCTACTGCATCAGCAAAATAGGACATTGTGTGTATTTCAGAAAAGACCAGATGCAAACCATAGCAGAGTTAAGAATTAATATTACATGAAGTTATGTTCCAGTTTGTGAATTTACCGAAGTGTAATGTTGTTCATTTGTAGAACGGACCAACTCTTTTGAGAAATGTAATAATTAATAGTCTAAACCAGAACTGGGACTAGGTTCAAATGCCAGTGAATAAACCCCAGGCAGCTGAACCCCTGAGGAATTCACTACACCCACAATGAAGGATACAGAATCAGAGCCTGAAGAGTTCCTGCTGCAAAGCTCTCTCCTTTCTCTCTTAGCCTTTGTCTTCTGGAAGAAACAGCCTGCAGCCCAATACTGTCAGTCTCAGGTGTTCTCATTTCTATCGGAAAACCAAACAAAAAATGAAAAGTATAACCCTGAAGGAAAATGAAAGAAAAGTTGAACATCTCTGGAATCCACTAGGAACTGTTCTTTTATTAATGGAAATGTCTTAGAGTCAGGTAGATAGAAAGAGCTATTTCCCAAACAGAAAGTAAAGAAAAATCTTTATCTCTCCAGTCTGAAAACAAGGAGAGCAGTCAGAGATGGCAGCATGTTTCTGCAAGAGCTGTAAGACTTAAAATCCTCTAGTAGACATTAGCATCATGTAGGACTTCAAACATTGCTTAGTGGACAAGGGCCACAAAGCTGCAGACATTCCAGTTAGCAGGAGGGACCAAAGGAAGCATACAGAGATGGCTGTTTCCACACTTCCCTTTGCTCACATAACAGCAATGTTTAAATGAGTTTGTCTTTTAAAGTTATGAGGTGATAATTTAAAAACAAATAAAAGTGGGGTGCATTAAAGTGTGAAACTAGGTCATCATTATCTTGAGATATTAATTTATTATTTCAAAAAAGCTCAGAGAAGACGAGAGAGAAGAGACTTTGATATCAAACTGATACTTATGAGCTCTCTTAGATCAGGAGATAATGAACAGATTTGTTTAAATTAATTAAGTACAGTTATGTTTGGAGTATATTATATGTTACTTCTCTAAAATAATTTAAAAGTTGGTTAGTTAAACAAATACCTTATGAATAGAGCTGGTCTAAATGCCTTTGGATGAGAACTTCTAGTCAGAAAATACCTAATAGCTGAAACTTAAAAACCTCACAGAAAAGAGTTAATTAATTTCCTAATAAACGTGTTCAATTTATTTTTAAATGTCAAAATATTTTAGCTAATTATTTTGGGAATAAAAATAGTTACCTGATTCAAAATACATGTTTGATTTTATTTTACATTGCAGAAAGTAATATGAGTCTTATATTAAAATGATAAAATGGTCAGTGTCAAACCAAATACTATCATTTCTGCACATTATTTCAGTAGATTGAATTTTAAGAAGATTAGAAGTGGGGGGACTTTGATTAGCAAACATTTTTGTGCTTATGAAAACATTTCATGCCCTCAAATGTAGAAAACTGAAAACCTCCAAACTCTTCACAGAAAATAAAATTAAGTTTATAGCTCACATGACATCATGGTAACTACTGTTTCTTTATATTGACACATCTTGAATTGTAGTATCTGAACTTACCAAGCCACCAGGGACATAGGCAACCCTTTGAGGTCTGAGTTTTGTGAATACTTGGCAGTAGATAAATGCTGTTTGAAGAGCTTTCAGTTTGAACAGAAAAGATTAACATCTGAGAAAATATGTACATGGTTCTCCACTATCATATGGACAGCTAAGGATAGAGTCCTAACTGCAGCCGTCAGTGGTTATGTCCCCTGTGAGGCCTCAGATGTTAGATTGCATCCTCCGAATCACTTTGGGACTGTCTGTGCTTACAGAAGGCAAGTATAGCAATTTTAAGGATGGAGTAGGTAGCATTCTTTATTTAATCCCTGAGAGAATTTTTGCCCTGTGCTGCTCCTTTGCTTTACAGGGCAGAGAGAAGGTTTCTCCAAGCCCAGACAACATTGCCTGTCTGCTTCACTAGAGAAGTCATATCTTTGGAGAAATCTTCTGTCCATACAAAGGTGTATTCATATTTATCCTTTCTTCCCATGAAATTCAGACTTTCATAGTTAACATTTTATGAGGAAAGAGCCCAAAGGTCTTGAAGTTGCTATCTAGCACTCAAGATGATTGAAGTGGAACAGCCCAGTCTACAAGTGATTATTAAGGAAAAAGTCTAGTTGGAAATACTGAAGTGGAATATATTTGGAAGAACTATTCTCATTTAAGTTGTTTTTAATGGGTTGCTTTCATAATGAACTTTTCTTTTTTATTTTTTATTGTTTTACACATATATATTTAATATACAAATTTAAATGCCATTTAAAAATCATTTAAATAAAGTATTTGGATCAGATGAAAAGAAGTTGGGTTTTCTTTTTTTTTTTTTTAACACACATAGACAACTCCAGAATTTCAGGCATATGTGTTTTGATTTCATTTGGTTTGTACCCTTTAGAATAAAATAACACTCTATTGTCATGTTCTATTTGCAGACATAACCACACAGAAGCTGTGATTTTGATCATGTTATATCAGTGGTATGTGGTGGTTCCAGCTGCTTGAAGGACTTGGTTTATGCCTCTATTCTTAACAGAGAGGTACTTTAAAAGACTCATAGTCACAAGAGTTAAATGTGGACAATATCTAGGAGGTAGTAACAGGTCCTATTGGTGTTTTTCCGTGATTAATTTGAATTGTAACCGTCAAAGGCACCTCTAACATTTCCATTTGGGAAACACCCCCATATCCTCAACTTTCAGGAAGATCATCTTGCTAATCAACCAACATGTTGCCTTTCATAAATATGCTCTATTACTCCCACATGCATTTTCAAAATTTACCAAAGCTATACCTTCTCTTTTTATATTTCTGGCAAAGTTCATCCTTTTGGTGCAAATGGAAACTAGTGGAAAATGAAGCTTTCTATTCCCTTTATTTCTTGCAAATATATACAGCAAATTTTAATGTGACTTGACTTCTTTTCTGTGGCTCAGATACAGCATGTAATATTATTCTGATTGGCTCTTCTTTGTCTAGAAAAATAATGAGAGCATTTCTGTGTAAATAAATATGGTTTGTGACAGGTAGGGTTATGACCAGCCTAATGAATGACACAAGGCATTTCCTTTGTTTCACTCAAGGCTCCTCTTCTTTTGCTTTGTGAATTTTCACTGTGACCTGACAGAAACAATCCTACATCTTAAATCTCTCCTAAAAGTTGATGCTCACCTATGGTCACTGAAAATCTCTTAAACAAAAGAACTATATGATAACAATTTGCATGTACAGCTATTGATAGAAAAATGTCTTTTATTCAGAAAGGCATACATGACATCCCAAAAAAATTCCCGAGCAGGAGAAAACTTAGCTTGTTCTTCCATTTGGCAGTAGAGACTTTTCACCTCCTATTGATAACTTCTAATGTGATATGGCATATGTCAGTGCATTTTGCTAATTTTAAGAATTAAATTGTTGTTTTGCTGTGTAATGCACATAAGCTCTTAATGGTTTATGTTTAGGTAGTTTAATTGGCTCAATTGCTGGGCAGGAGGGGAAGCAAGAGCCGCCTGCAGTTTGTCTGACCCTTTTCTATCAGATTGAAGTATTATTATGTGCTGTACTATATTAAGCTTCATCTGGAAAAAAGCACAATCTGTTCTTTTTAAGCTTCTTAGTAGTTTCTAGTACTGATTCATGGGAAATGGAACCAACAGATTGTTATAGTTAGACTGTAGGTGGGGACACATATGCTTGAGTTTTGAACAAAATTCCATCTCTGAGGCAGGGATAAGTCTTTTGCATGATGATGTAATTGGTTTTAAAAAAACCCCAAAACATGAAGAGTCATATGGGAGTAGCTTTTGACAGGGCTTAGGGCCAGACCTTCAGGTAGGCAACATGCAGGATCCAGGCTGGTATTTTAAAAGAACCCAGTTGCCACTTGTTGCCAAGAGAACACATTTACAAAAGCCATCTACTGCTAATAGCTCTAATTACAGCACCACAGACAAAGTTTCAAGAGGACAGGAACATCCACCACAAAACTGAGATACCTCCTCCAGCAGAACCTGTTGCAGTATAAAGGTGCCAGTTTCCAAACACTGAAATGGAGATGGAGTTTGATGGGGTAAGGGGAGCTGAATTTAAATTGACCATACTTGAGCTCCAGCTTGTGTTGTTTGTGGAGTCTTTTCTGCTGAACTGGAATGAGGCAAGCAGGAGTAAATCAATCCCTCCCTTCTTTTTAACCTGTCCTTCAGAATTTTCTTTAAATTAGAAGTGGAAACAAAATAGATACATGGGTAAATTCATGGATGTAGGCAACTTTCATCACAGGGGACTCACAGAAGGATGCTGGGTTGTTTCCAGCTTAGTTCTGAATTAATTTTCACTTGGAGGTGAAACTACCAACTGCATAAGACATCACCATTGTCCATCCATTTGAGCAAGTCTTGAAGTTCCTATATCCTTCTTCCTATGTCATAAACCTTGCTGGACAGCGTGAACTACCCCGCTGTTGGAAACTTGCTCTTGCTGTGGCAGTTTTGGTAGTACTACTATAAGTATACCAAAGAATCATGTCCTTGAGGAGGCCAGTTGCATACAGAAAGCTGTAGATTTTCTTCCACTGTGAACCTCACATCTCATCCTCAAGGAAATGACAGAATGTACCTTACCTGCTTTCCTGCTCTCATTCCTTCAATGCTACATGTATATGTTTATGTATGTACATGGTTTATTCAGAAAGAAAGAGCCCAGAGGAAATATTTCTCAATATGTGGTGCAAAGAAATTTAACAGAAAGGAGTTTCGTTTTCCACCAAGGAGTGTTCATTATCCCCACAGTATGGCTCATACTAGATATACATACCTCATCAAGCCACTTGCACAACAGGAGAATTCACTATGAATAATTAATTGCATAGAGTTTAATCAGCAAGGCAAGAGCACCACTGGTATATTTGTATGAGTGTCTTGAAGCAAAGCTGCTTTCTGTTTTCATCAGATCTCCCTTGAGCTCATGTCATAGAGCTGTCGTTTTCCCAGTTGGAGACCTCAGTGATTCTCAGATTTGGACTGCCAGGATGCATTTTCTTCCAAAGAGCCTAAGATTTTCCTAAGTACTCCTGGTAGCTTAACATGTTTCCTATGATTCTGGATGACACATAACTTTCTGTATGGTTTCGTAAAATCTCCCTGTCTTGATGTTTGATGAAACCATGCTGTTTGTACTAGAGCAGACTTTATTTGATTGGAAAAGAGTTAATAATGCACTTCATGCTCTCTGAAAGACCCGCTATTTTTCAGTACTGTAATTAAACCTATTCTCAGCTTTACAGCAAGCCTCAGGATAACAGTTTGTATGCTTATACCACTTTCAAACAAATACTGCAGCATTTGGAACATAGATGATATGCAGTTCTGTGAGTCAGCTGGACCTGTCTGGGAATTTTCCACTGAGAGTTTTTTGACAGAGGATGAGATCTTCAGAATTTCAATCTCTTTGGGTATCATAATTTAACACCAGCCAGCAACGAAACACCAGGCAGCTGCTCACTCACTCCCCCACCAGCAGGATCGGGGAGAGAATCAGAAAGGTAAAAGCTAAAGAACCTGTGCTTTAAGATAAAGACAGTTTAAGAGGTAAAGAAAAAGCCAAGCACACAAGCAAAGCAAACAAGAAATTAAATCACTTTCCCATGAGCAGGCGGGTGTTAAGTCATCTCCAGGAGATCAGGGACCCATCACATGTAATAGTGATTTGGGAAGACAAACTCCATCACTCCAAACATCCCTCCCTTTCTCCTTCTTCCCTGCACTTTATTTACTGAACATGATGTCACATGATCTGAAATATCCCTTTGGTCAGCTGGGGTCACCTGTCCCAGCTGTGTCTCCTCCCAGCCTCCCATGCACCCCCAACTTCCTTGCCAGTGTGGCAGCACGAAAAGCAGAAAAGCCCTTGGCTCTGTGTAAGCCCTGCTCAACAATAACGAAAACACCTCCATATTAACAACACTGTGTTCAGCACATATCCAAAACACAGCACTGTACTAACCACTGTGAAAAAAATTAACTCTACCACAACCAAAACCAGCACATTGAGATACACTGTTTTTCCTAAAACTTTCATCTGCTATGGCTAAGACTGACAATGTTTCTATGTCTAGTTTATTTTCTGTTAGAAAAAGTGAAGCAGAACATTTAATGTTGATCCAGAATGACCTAAATGAGAATAATTTTAGGCAAAGAAGTGTATTTCATGTCAAACAGCCTAATTTTATTTTTGAAGGCTTCAGGGTCTGCTGGGAGTTAAATATGATTGACCCCTATTTTTCCTTCAGACTGACTTTGGCAGCTATAATACATATTTCATGAGACACCATGGTTTTGACCTCTAGCTGAACTGTTTCAGCATCCCATGGGAATCACTTGATGCTCATGTACCACAGGAAACAGAGTTTGCCCTAAGGACAGGGAGAAGCATTGGGCACCTGATTTACTGCTCCCCGGAAGCACTGCAGCAACTGAGTTTAAAAATCAAATGACATTTTGTCCAGGCAAAATTTGCATAGTAATGTGGTTTCCATCAGGCATAATCACAGCAAGGAGGAAAATGAAAGTTCCTTTAGGTAGAGAGACCTGCATTCAGGTTGCCACTCTGGTTGGCTGCAATTTGGAAATTTAGTGGTCTCAAGGTCTCGGTGATGCATTCCTGATGTGAAAGGAAGATAATGTTATTTCCTGTCTTCTGTTCTTTGCCTCTTTTGACTATTTGGATGGTAAAATCCTAAAACTGAGGACTGTTTTTACATTCGTATTCAGTGCTGAGAGTAACAAAGCCTCTGAGCTGTAGCACAAGAGTGATAGGGATGATTCCCCAGGTGGGCAAGCTGAATGCTTCATGCCTCCTATGTCCAAAGTCAAAAAATCCAGGTGACAGTCCAAATCTGTGTCTGATTCTCACTGCTTCACATACATTTTCACTGTCAGTGCTCCTATGCAATTCTGCTGATAAGAGGAAGAATTTTTTTTACAGATTCTTTCATTTGCAAGATAACACATTTGTGAAGGATCAACAGTTTCTTGCAACATCATCACTTTAACACTCACAGTTTTATTAATTAATTAACCGATTTTATTTCTGTGGAATATTACTGAGGGTTTAAGACATTATTTTTGAGAAAGATTTCCTGCCTCAGAGACCTTCTTATTTAAATGAGACATGAAACAGATTTCAACAGCCAGATGGAGGAGCACAGGCAACTAGACACACAATCCTGGTCAGGATGACTGTCAGTGGTATCAGTACATCCACTGTTTTAGCACTGTGACTTTTAGGTAGGCCTGGCAGTGAAGAAAGTTCCTGTGGTGAGACAGAACGAAGCAAAAAAATGTATCTGTCTGTTAATATCTATTACCAGTTTATTCCCATAGACAAAGAAGAGATTGAAAGAAAATACAAAGTTTTTCCCACTGCTAGAAATTTAATTCAAAACAAACAAAAACCAACCAATCAAACAAAAAAACCACAAAAAACCCAACAAAAAAAACCACCCCAAACAAAACAAAACCACACACACACATTAAAAAAACCAAATTAAAAACAAAACCAAAAACAAAACAAAAACAAAACCAAAAACAAACAAACAAACCAAACCAAACAAACAAAAAAACCAAAACCCAAAAAAACCAGAAAAAAACAGAAAAAACACTAAAGCACATTCAGTTCATCTGTGGTCTTGTGATCCCTGTAATGCTAATCCTCAATTTTATCATTCATTCTTCAGTAGAAATTTTTCCTTCGACAAAATAAGTTTTACCTTTCACTCTAACTAAAAAAATGTTGCTTTCTGGATTGCATTATGAATTAGGTGATGTTATGAGCTTTTATTTTTGCATATATTTTAAATACTACACCTAAAAATTAATTCTCAACATATGTTTTCCAACTGACTGAAGAAAATCACAGAGCACTTGGTTACATTTAGTCAGTTTAAGGGAATCAGAAGAGATTGCCATTTGTATATTCATTGTTGTACACATTGTGAACCAGATCCTCACAGGTAGTGTGGTACACAACAGCCTTTGGCTTCAGCAGAGATGCAGGCACTTGAAGAGAAGTGAGCTTTCTAGGAAAATTTGTTGATCTTGTCTTGAAAAATGGATTAATTAAAAGCTTTAAGTGGTATTGTTAAGATTGGTACAGTAATCTCTGTGCAGATATGTAACGTATTCTTTAAGATGTCTGATGTTTCTGAAGAAGAAAAGCCACTACAGATTTTAATATAGGCATTTGTGTTTCTGTTTACTTTTAGGAAACTATGGTGAAAGTGGAATGGAAGCTTTCAAAGATATGGCTGCCAAGGAAGGGATCTGCATTGCACACTCATACAAGATCTACAGCAATGCTGGCGAACAGAGCTTTGACAAGCTGCTGCGAAAGCTTCGGAGCCACCTGCCCAAGGCAAGAGTGGTTGCCTGCTTCTGTGAAGGCATGACTGTGAGAGGCCTCTTGATGGCTATGAGGCGCCTGGGACTCGCTGGAGAGTTTTTGCTGCTAGGCAGGTGAGTAATACTGTGCAATTATAGCCCACCATTTTAGTCAGCAGGGCAGAAAAAAGAAGGCAGTCCAGCCAAGTATACATAAAGCACAGACTCACAGCCTGTCCTATGCCTGCACGTATCTAAAAGATAGGAAGTAATGTCAGCTGTGTCACAGCAGTAAAAACACTACAAAGTCGTGCATCATTCTCTTGACATGCCAGGCAAACACAAGTCTGTTTGGCCAGTCTTAGCAGCATTGTGTAAGGGAAAGCTGGCACACAAATCTTTGATCTGTATCACCCATTTTTTTCACTGCAGTTTAAAATGCGTTGTGTACATATACAGCCTGAAGCTGTGTCTTATTCCAGTAATTCTGTGTTAAGAATTGCTGATATGGCCTCTGGATGTACCTGAAATAGAACTTCCCAAAACAAAGTTTGCTAGCTATCACCTTTTCTTCCTGAGCCAATGTGCTGATGTGCATACTCTTCTAAGGGCAATATGTAGATAATCCTTTCTTTTAGCTGAATGATATCAGCATTTTTTCCTAACTACCAAAGGAAGAAAAGAAAAGTCACTTAGTGTGTGTTCATCCAGAAGGAAAAGATCCCGGGCTCATAAGCAAAGAAGTTAAGTTATTTATGTGAACCTAAAGGGATCTTTGCTTTTTCTCCTTGTTCAACAAATGGATCTTAAGCAAGACAGGAAAAACGATGTATTGAGCATGAAATGAAGTACACCAGGAGTCAACTAATGTAACTCACTGCCTTTCCAGTGCATTATTAGAAGGATGACCTGGTGTTGCCCCAAGCACGAACCCTACAGGAACACAAGTAAAATGGTGTCAGTGAAACCAGAAGTCATGGTGAGAACTGCAAGGAAACTTTGAAGGACTGCCTTGGCGGCTGGGAGACTGAGTCTGTCCAACTGGTAGGACACCAGCCTCTGTTCCCAGTCTGCCCTGTTGCACACAGCTGCTCTTCCCCCTTGGGCAAAGGGGAAAGCAAACAGGAAAAAACAGTGACTCTTGACTCTTTGGCATCAGCCTACATTTTGGCATTTGCAGATGGCAATTCCTTAATTCCTTAATTCTTTCTCTGATATATGGCAACTGTCTCCACCCTTCTTTTCACACACATTTAATCTGTAGGGTCTTCCATGGACTATCTTGGTCCATTTCTGGAGTGACACCCAAAGGGAGCACAGTCCTCAAGGTGTTTTATAAACTTCCATGTAGTAATCAGGATTCTCACTACAGTTATTTGAGCAAAATAGGACCTTCTTAGGTCCCTTGTATGTAATGGTAGTGTTTCAAGTAGCTCAGAGAAATTATGTTCCAGAAAGGGGCTCTTAAAGACTCTCTTGATCAGTAGCTTTGGTGGAAAAGCCTACTTGTCAGTTCTTTAGAGTAGATTGGAGCAAATGTCACCTCCACTATCTCTAGGTGAATCTAGTACCATAGGATGTTTGCTGTGTTCTTCTGTCCTAAATAAAAGAAAGTGTCAACTATCTGCAGCAGTATCCAAATTCAGAAGCCGGTAAGCATTGTTTTCAAAAAATATGTTGAACCTTAACTACTTCAGACTTCAAACTATACATAATTTTGTATGGGATTTATGTACAAGAGTGCTAAATTTAGCCCTCTGGATGCTTTTATGAATAAAGATTTCAGGAACTGCTGATTGTGAATAAAAGTGGAGCAATTCAGATTAGCTCTTCAAAAAAAAGCAGAGTCTAGGGAGAAAGCCTTTGAGGTTTTGCTTGGGGTTTTTGTTTGTTTTGTTTGTTTTATTTTGTTTTATTGTGAAAAATACCTGTTTCTAGCTGCAGTGGGAATCATTATGAGTAATTATAAGAAAGTTGTTATTTAGTATATGACTTCCATTGAGTAAATTAAAAGTGATAACTTCTCTTAGAAGCCTAAACTGTAAAGTCTTTCAAATTGCAACAAAAATCCTTAATTCTACCTGACCATTTGGGTGTATCTGTGCCTGTGGCAGAACTACACAATTTAATTGTGAAAAATGTAACATGAACTGGAAGTGTTTACAAAGGAAGAAAAAGAAAAGTGTTGGGATTTTTTTCTATCCTTTTTATTTATTATCAGAGATCCCAAGGTAATGGTTGAGAAGCGGCCACTCAGGCATAGTGGATGTCCCCATCCACTAACTGCTACATCAGACAAGGATAGCTGGAGAGATACAATCTCTCTACATACGGCTCTGCACTTCTGAGATCCCAAGGATCTTGGAGCATCCTGTATTTTTCAATAGATTTATTTCCAATTTGTTATCAAAATCAGCTATAAGACAGGGAAAAATAAAAAACCAACCAACCAACCAACCAAACTAAATAATTAGTTTTGCCTACTGAGGACTTTTGTTAGGCTTTGAGTCACCCTTAGTTTGTAGAACAGTATTTTACATTTCTGCCACACAGCAAGAGTCATGTGTAGGGTGTGGGAAGTTGTGGAGTGACAATGTCCCACAAAAATGTTCATTCTTACAAAAATGTTCTCCTTCTACTATGGGCTAATCTCTAGGCTTTGCAGCAGAGGAAAAGAAAAAAAAGCAAAAGAAAAAACAGTGAACTTGCAAGAAAGCTTCTTGACGTAGATGGGGCATAATAATATCATTCTCCATTGATAACCTGAGTTCCTGTAGAGATTTAAAACTCTGTTTTCCATGACCTTTATGTGCTGTGTGTTCTCTTGGTTTTGACTGTTTGGCTCTGTTGTCTGGGAATATTTAACTGTTGGTCCAGAGCTAGGACTGTTGGTTGGTTCTGTAGAGAACAGTGTAAGGAACTGACCTGGGAATGATGTGATACCAGTACAAATCCAGATCTCATACAAGCAGATTATATTGAGGACCTTTTTGTACATCATTTATAGGGGGAAAAGACAGTAGGCAAGATTTTGAGGACAGATGGTTCAGAGTGCTCTAAGGGGAAAGAGTTACATCTGAAATTAAAGAAGGCTCTTGAAATTAATTTTTCTTGCAAGGCTATGCAGGAAAACGGACTAGGATAAGACTTGTACTTTCATTCATTGTCTGATCCTGAAGTTGCTCTGGGCTGTCCATTCAACTGAGAAGGTTATAAAAGGACATTCCAAGCGTAGTGAGAGTGCCTGTCACTGAAATGCAATGGGCTCGCAAGAAAAACTCCATCCACTAATGAATGCTTTTTTGTTTCCCCACAAATGCTTCCCTCTTGTTTTGTTAAGTGGAGAATTATTTTGTTTCTTTTCCAAATGCACAGAAAGAACTAAAGTCACAAAGCCACACAGTAGCTTTATGGGAAACCACAAGAAATCAACATTTCCACTTCCTTTTAGCTTTCCTTTTTGTTCCATTTTTAATTTGGATTCATCCCTGACATTTTCAATCTGAAGCCTTGCAAAAATATTGGGATTTTTTGAAGCTATGGATTTCTCACAGCATCTGTTTTATGCTCAGATAAACAGAAAATTGATTGGCCAAGGAGAGTGCATATCAGATAAATTACCTTATTTAGCCCCAAGGGGAGGGAGAAGATATCTTTCAATTTGTAACATTCCAGACTTTTTGATTCATGGAAAACATTTTAAATGTTTGCCAAATATTTTCCTCATGCATCTTGAAGAATTGGACTTAACCTCAAATATAGAGGTGAGTGTGCTGACTTTCAAGTGTGAAAAAAATGTTATTTTAACTTAACCATTATTCAACTTTATTGAGATATGGACACCAGGCTTCACCTGTTTGTCCTCACTGCTTCTGTCATCCACAGGTCATACGCCAGGAGATACCCTTACAGATAAATTTATTCAAGAATAAATAATATATTCACATAGCAGAATAACTTTATATCTGTTATAAAACAGATTTCATAAGTAACTATGGAGTGTTAATTGTGTAGATATAACCAGCTTGGTTGTATATGACTTTCAGCTTTTCCTCATTTTATGTAATATTCAGATCCAATAGCTGAAAGTTTCTTTCATGTTGTATGCTCACCTTCATCCTGCTCCTCTTGACTCCTAGTTTCTGATCTTTGGACAAAATGTCTGTGGCAATTGTCTACAAGGATACTTTTGTTTGATGCCTTTCATCTGCAGGGATTCCAAAACATCTCTCAGAATGACTAAGTATCTCAGTGCTAGGTCACACGATTTTTCATAATAAAATAGAAACTATTAGCTGCAACAGAAATGAGTATTGAATATTACTGTCCTAAATACAATGGGTTCAGAAAACACTACGACAGCACTGAATAACTGTATTCTTTTTTTATTTGCTGGAATTATTTTATCTTACATCAACTAACACTTTTTGGATGGGACTTGGCATGGTGTTGGTGACAGCAGTTGGAGATTGTTACCAAGCAGCAGTTGGGACATAGAAATTCTGTTTTGGGGTAGAAGAACATTAGATTCATGGATGCAGTCACTATATGTGTTTTCCTCTAGACAAGAGAACTTCCTTTAGTCGATTTGTTTATTATTACAAAACAGTTATTTTACGAACCTAAAGAGCAAAAGACAGAAATTTTGCAAACAATTCATGATTCCAACTGCAAGACAGTTTTTCCTACCTAAACAGGAAGAGGAGAGAAAGGACAAGGGCATTGGAATGGTGAGGCATTGGAACAATTCCCTGCCCAGGGAAGTGGTGAAATCACCATCCCTGGAAGTGTTCAAAATGCGTGTGCACGTGACACTTGCGGATAATGGTTTAGTGGTGAACAGTTGGACTTGATAATCCCTAAGGTCTTTTTCAACCTTAATGATTCTATGATTCTAAAGGGAAAGTAGAGGTATACATAGATAAAAATGGCTTGCTCAATGTCTCCAGCTTCCAAAAGACATAACGCAAGCTGTACTCATCTTCAAAAAATTACTGGCACTTCCATTTGCTTTATATGTTCATGTATGCACATGGTGTGTCAGATTTACTACTGTATTCACTTTCATATCTGATTTTAAAAAAGAGTTAATTAAGATTATCCAGACTTTCTGTTGTACTAAATGACAAAATTATACACAATGAATAAAAAAAAATTATCAGAGATGGAAATATGTCCTTAGGCTGTAGTACTGATTCTGATTTTCAGCTGTCCAGCTGAAGAAACATAGCCAAAATTTATCAGTCTGATTTAATCTCTACATGACTCTTAGATACTTTACTCAGCAAGGACTTACAGAAATAATATAAAACTGTGAATTGGCTACAGTATCTATAGCAAAGGAATGGGACATCTAGAGCTGCAGGGCATCCCACAGAGTTTCCATCTTGTTTGAAGTACAGTCAGGACTTGATGACTACGTGCTGTAATGTCCTTGCAAAGAGGAAGAACCACATCCTGCATTTTCAGGATTCACTCTGTTCTGTGATATGTGAAAGTCTGTGTGCTGGGCTGCCCCAGGCTGTGCCTCTGAAGCATGCCATGGCTGCAGAGCATGCCCAGACGAAGGTGGGTAAGGGCAGGACACCACTTCTAGCAGTGTGACGATCACAAGAAATTCAAGTGAGGCTCGTCAAGGGGGCGGAAGGACCACTGAAGCAGTGTCCATTCTTCTCAGAACAACACAGATATTCTCCATCACAAATCACTTCTCCTAATAAGACATCTGCTTAGCTCCTGAGGAGATGGATTGGAGGAAATTGTTATTGATTTTAAGAGATGTTACAGCAAATGAGCTAAGTAGAAGGTAAGTAGTAGAGATGAGGATAAGGAGGGAGAATAAAATGTGGAGAAGCATTAGTTCCTGGAAGTCTCAAAAGTAATTCAGCTGATAGGAAACTCAGCAATATATATGAAGAAAAGCTGGTTCACAACTAAAAAGGGCAACTATAGCTGAAGGAAAATTAAAGCAAGATAGATGATCTAAGGAAATTAGTTCTTTTCAATAGTTTAAAAATAAATCTTGTGAGATTTTAAAAAGTGTCTGTTGGATTAAGAAAAATCTCACTGCAGAGGATGTAGTGATTTCCTTCCTGAAAATATGCTGTGTGGTGTGGGTTAACACACCTTTTTCTATCTTTGTACAAGTACAGCTGGTGAAGAATTTCTTATAAAAAAAATTAGGATATGAATTTTTGTAGACCTGAAATATGCTCTAAATTAATTTTTGGTTATTAGTGCTGCTTTGGGGAAGTATTAATCAGACAAAATTCTTCTATCTATAATGGTTCTTTCTGCCTAACATTTGACAAAATTGTGGAAGATAAATGCAAGATAAATGTGCAGATCTCTCCTCCAGGGACAAAATAAGCAGGTGAAAAGGTACTTTTGGAGTACCATAGTGCAACCCTAGCCTGTATGAACAGTCTGATCCTATTTCCTCAATCCACAGTAGGCAGGATTCTGGTACAGCCTCACCTGAATGCTGTTTCCTCTAAGAAAACTCTGCTGCCCACTCATTTATTTATCTCTGTTCTCTTGTTCAGGCATCAATGTGTAATCCAAAGAAGCATGTATCATTGTATATGTAGCAATTAAATGCACTGTAAATACCAGCATTAAGGCAGAATCTTCATTGCTACCTGAAAAACGAGGAACTTAACAGCAAAACAAAAGTTTGCTTTCTAGAGCTGTAAAAGAGATTAGGGAAGTGAAAAGTTGTCTTCCCTTATGCATCCAAACAGAGTCTTCAGAAATAAAGCAAACTAGAGGGTGAAGAATCACTTGGTTTTGAACAGGAGATTTGTGGTCTCTGTTTGAGGCAGCCTCATGGCTCAGAGACCCTCAGGGTGAGCAATAGCAGTGGTGTCCTGTGCAGATGGAAGCAGTGAAGTGGTTGATCAAGGCCGTTGGTGCAATGAGTGAAAAAAGCATAATTTCCTTTCTGTGGTTCAGACTCCACAAGCTATGCTTGAGGATTTTAGGGAGACAAGTGAAGCAAACATATCAAACATATACACTGAAATCAAATCAATCTGCCTGACTTTTTAAACTTTCTTTTATGCCTTTAAAATCAATTTGTTTTTTTTTTTTCTTGACCTCTATCTGACCTGTTTCTAATAAATATTGCATCTTGCAGTCCAATTGCAGTTACTAATACAGATCAGGTAGTGGAGGATGGGAGTAAGCTCTACACCTATTTGGAAGGATGTCTTCATTTTGCTCTTTCAGGAATGATATGTATTTCTTGGGGTGGGGAGTGGTGGTGGTGGTGTGGGGGTGGATGTCTACCATAGAATCAAGAAAACAATGAAGAATTTCCAAGTATTGGCACCTAAGCACACCTCCTACACATCCGAAAACATAATGTTAGAAAATACTCTATCAGGTCAGATCAAAGGTCCACCAAACCAACGTGCTGTTTCTGGGAGTCGTCAGCAGCAAATGAATGGCAAAAAGTGACACCAAGCCAGGATGGAGCAAAGCTCTCCTGGAGAATTTGTGGTTTCTTTGTAAAGAAAGCCCTTGTGGTCATCTTTGTGGCCCTCCTCAGGACTCCCTCTAACAGGTCCACAACCTTCTTATGTTGGTACCCCAGAGGTGCAAACAGCACTCCGGGGTCTCATGAGAGCAGAGTAGAGGAGGAGAATCACTTCCCTCAATAAGTGTTTTCATGCATCCTCGCCATACTTCTTTTGATGCAGCCCAAGATAAGTTTGACTGTCTGGGCTGGGAGTTCACATTGCTGGGTTGTGTTGAGCTTCTCATCCACCAACAACCCCAAGTCCTTCTCCTCAGGGCTGCTCTCAATCCATTCTTTGCTCATCCTGTACTCGTGCTTGGGATTGCCCCTTGCGCTTGGCCTTGTTTATCTTCATGAGGTTCACATGGGTCCACCTCTCAAATCTGTCAAATTCCCTCTGGATGGCATCCCTTGCCCTAACCTTTTTGTGACATGACAAATCATGTGTGTCCGATTAAATTATTTACTTCCTGAAGGATCTGCTCTTTCTCACCTACAACTGGCATTACGAGCCAAAGGAAGGTAGCTTTTTTAGTCAATATGTTTGGATAGAGCTGTACCTCAGCACTGCAGAAAAAGACAGTGGCTCAGGATGTCCTTCAAGTCTTTTACTTCTGCACTGGTTCACCTCTACCAATTCATGCTTGATCTATCTTTGGACAGATCTGCTTAAAATCTTTCAAAGATAAAAATTACACAGCCCTCTCAGGCAACTGCTTTCTATACTTAACTACTCCTTATACCCCTCCTAATGTAGAACCTACAATTCTTTTAAGCCCATTACTCTTTGTCCTATCCATGGGAAGAAAGGAAACCCTTTCTAAGACTACAATTTCTGTTTGAAGGCTTATGTTGTTCTGTTTTGACAACTTTCAGTATGAACAGAAAACATTTTTTACACTTTGGAATAACATGAGATCTCTATTATCCCAGTGGAAACAAGACACAAGGCAAAGTACAGAAAAAGAGATGTCAAACAATCCTGAAGAATTATATAAGGTTTATTTTCATTGCAAAATGACAAATTCATGAGATGACCTACAGCGCTGAAAAATAGACAGTGTGGCAATCTCAAAAATAACTCCATATTGCCAACAGACCTGTGCTTGCTGTTCTTGAAAGCAAGTCAGAGGCTTTGCTGGGAAATTGTGTGCATTTGTGGGTGCCTCTCTGTTCTCACACAAGAGATGTATGCTTCTGATTTTATATTTGACTTAGAAGCTCTACTTTATCCCACAGCTTATTAAAATTCAGAATGGAAGAAGTCTATGGGTGTCTGACTTAAGACTCTTCTCTTCAAATATATCTTCTGAGAGTGATAGGCAGTGATCACAGAGAATTTTCTGATGCGAGCCTATTTTGAGAATGAAAGAGACTCTTCCAATTCTAAGAAAAGCAATCAAAAATACCCTTGGAACAATGAAAACATGTTTTATCCAAGTCTGAGAAAAGATTAGATGCTTTCTTCTCAAAAACATAAATTGAAGAGGTAAAAACAAATTAAAATCTTAAACTACAACATTTTTATTCCACAGTTTGCTGCAGGCTACATGGTAAAATGAAACTTTTTAAAATGTTAAAACTAAGACTAAAAATGTGATCCTGTATATATTCGTAGAAAAACTTAAAGGTATTTGGAACAGGATTAAAATTAGCATTACACTTGAGATTTTCTGATCTTTAGAAAAGCTACAGAAATTTTGATTAATGAAGTTAAGTGAACCTAAAATGGTCTTTATTAATTAAACCCCAATCCTGTTTCTGCTCCTTTAGAATGAACACTGTGGCAAATAGAGGTTTGCTGTAAGGTATTGATTAACACTTAAGATCTGTTTCCTTTCTGTTGTCCTTCCCTGTAGCAAGTGGGTATGATATTTTCTGTGACTTCTTTTTAACTCTTTCTTTTTCTGATTTGTCTGCATCATCCCAGAGTCTACACCCAGGACTAGTTACTCACTGCACACACACAAACCAAACACACGTCTGTATGCAGAGAAGGTATTTGTGAAAGGGGAAGACCCAAGGGTTTGTAGCTCTGTGTTACTGAGTCCTGATATAGAGCATCTCTTCCAGATCACGGGGTGCAGGAACAGTCTCTTAGCAAATCTGCCCTCAATTCTGTTCATGTCTTAGTTTCTTAGTTACAGAGATCCTTTGTGTAGGCAAATCATAGAAAAGTGTGTGGCAGATAAAGGGGAAGAAATGCTGGACCTCTCGGACAGTACTTGTTCAGTTGTCCCAGCTTCGCAACTCCTTTCATGTGTGTTCCATTTTATGATTAGAGAACAGTGGGACACAGAAAGGCAGGCAGATTCTTTCTGCAACTTCACATGTGAGATGATTTAGTTGTACTTAAAACACCTGGAAGAGATAAACATAAAAACATTACCCTCACAGCAGAGATTTATACAGATGAACCCATCTCACTAACACTGGTGAGTGGTTATGGAAGAGTATTACTTGGAGTAATGAAAACTTCTGACTTGTAAACTTGTGCTGTAATTCATTTTTCTATCACTCTATTAGAGTGACAAAGCACACACAGCAGCACATTTCTCCCTCACTATGGCTGAATTGATAGTTTCTAGTGAAGCCATTGTCTCTCCAGAGGTTAAGGCTGAAGGCAACTGATAAGGTGAATGAAGCACCAAAACTCACTAAACCTCATTCTGGTGGAATTTAGTCTATTCCTGCCTTGAAAAGACATTATAAATCATGACAAGAATATACTACTTTCAAGACGAACAGATAAAAAAGCTGTGTACTATTTCAAGGAATAAGACCCAAGCTGAATTAGGTTGATCATTTTCATATTAGAAATGTGTAATACCAGAATTGATTAAAAGAACACTATTTTAATTAGGAAGTTAAAGTTAATAAAATAAAATCTATATTTGCTAAGGGGTCATACTGTTCAACCTTTATTCATGTTGATTGCTGACAATGAAGGAGGTGAAGACTGAATTATAATGAGTAAAATATCTCTATCCTGGGAAAATATATAGTTATAAAACATAGTGATTTAATACATTCTAACTGGTATGTTGTTAAGCATTCTGTGTCTTGAAGTGCTGATATGCACAAATCAGTGTTAATCTTGGATGCTGACTCTTTTGATATGATTGGCTAATTATATGATTATGCGATTTTTAATGTAGTTCTACCAATGCATACAAAAAGGAACATTATTCCTTGTATCCTAGGAGTTAAAACAAAGTAAGTTAAATACATTTCTGTTTGAATAATTTCTGAAAATCTTCATGTGTTCAAAGGTTTCAGGCCTTGGCTAAATCAGTTCACTTTTCATACCAAATGTGCATCCCCTGGATGCTACCTTAGTAAAAAAAAATTGCATGTTAGTCACTCAAGATCTGATTTTATCTGAGCATTTCAGACATGAGGAAAACTATACTGTAACATAATGTCAAATCAGCAATATGTTGAGGAGGATGGCTGTCACAAAATAGAAGGGTTGATGTTAGTTTTATACGTAATAGGGATTTTATGGGGCTTTAAGCAAAAATGATATACAAAAATGTGTTATTATTTGCTTTATCTGACACCAGATATTTATACAAATGGCTAGAAACTCTTGCATAGATGGGAACATCAGGACACTGAAACGACAACTGCAGGTTGTTTGCCTGGTTTTGTTGATAGCTCATTACTTGAAATAGCCTTCAGAGAAAGACATTAATGAATGCACAATTGGTTTTGGTCTTTAAAAAGAAAAATCAAAGACAGAACTGCTTCTGAAGCTGTCATCTCTTAGCTGTATTTTTGAGAAGCTTTGTGCACATTTTTTTTCTTTTTATTATAAGATATATAACTGATATTATCTAGCAATAAGAAAACAGACAGATTAATTACTTGTGCAGCAATTGCTGTGTCAGAAATCTAATTACTTCTTGCTGCTCCATAAGTCTTTGTCATGGGGAATCTCCCAGTACAAGGGTTGGGTAAAGGTAATTAGTATTTTCTAATCATGTCCCACCTTATTTTGCACTACATTGAACTTAATATGCCAGTTTCACCTACCATCAGCCAGAAGCTCCATGGCAGTTTGTTATTTCATTCCAGTTGTGCTCTTGTAACTAGAATAGTAAATGATTCATACTTCAACAAAGCCTTAACTCCTCTCTCCCAGCTGAAAACAATAGGGCCAAAGGAGCATTCTGAGAACTACACCAGAGAAATAGTACAGGTGCCACAGAGCCTGCATTTTGTTCAGCTGCGATAATTTGTTTGGGAGGTGCAGAAATTCCTACTCACAGGAATGCAGTCAAGGTGTTTGCAACTGACCAGCTGAAAACAAATACCTTCCTTCTACAGTACTCAGGGTCAGAACATAGATCCCAGGCAAGGAAAGAGTTTTTGGTTTTTATTTGAGGCTTTCTTATAGCAGCAAGTGACAGCTACGTTTCTCTAAGAGTGATAGTGTCTGGGAGCTATCAGAGATAGACCAAGGTGAATCTGGATGCACAGATACACTACAAAATAGTTTCTAAGATTGCTCTCTCTTCTATGTATGTAGCAGCTTTAATGGTAACCCTCTCCCTCAGGGCTCTTAAGACAGAATCCAGAGCCTCATGCAGTGATACTAAAATTTTATATGCTTAAAGCATATAAAGAGAGAATTTACTATCAGAGGAAGGTAAATGACTTCTAAGACTAGTTCTAGACTCCTGCAGGTTAACTGCAAGGGTATTTTTGAGCTGTTGTCTTTTGAAAATGAATTTTATGAAAAATGACTAAGGTTTTACATGTCTGTTTTGTTGTTATAATCTGTATCAGTGGCCAAGAACGAGAAACTTCATCTGATTGAAAAGAAATCAATTATTATTTTTTTAAAAATTTACTGATCAATATTCATGAATGACATTACTGCATAAATTTTATTGACACTTTATTACAGATGATTTTTCTTTAAGATTTTCACTTTAGAAAAAAATGCAACTTTTATCTTGATAGAAGAGGAATTGAAAAGTCCTCAGGTCTTATAATGCATATTCTTTCAAAGTACTGCAAAGAAAAAACTCAAGAATTAAAAAAATCATTCTAGAGTTCTACAAATTGTTTTTGATCCCAATTTACAAAACTTTGCAGCTGGAAAATTTTACCTTTATTTGAATTTTTTTTAATTTTTTTTTTTTTTTTTTTGGTGGGCATTCCCCTTGCTGTGATTCAATTCATTATGGTTTTATGACACTGGGAATGTGGTTCTCATAAGTATTTTAATGAAGCTATTTTGACTATGGCATTTTAAGGGACTTTCAGATCAGACACAGTAGTTGTAAGGAATACCAATAAATATTTATTTTATTTGACTGTTTTGTAGGGTGGGGTTTTTTTGTTATTTTTCATCCCAGGAAAAAATTAATTTAAAATGAAATGCTAACCTTATTCTGTATCAAGTCATGAGGAACAGTTAAAAAGTAATGTTTATGAACTATGCTTCTGCCCATAAGTATTTCAGGAAGTGATTTCTGCAGAGCACTCTTTTCCCTGGCAGCCTATTACAGCTAGGACATGCTTCCTCTCAAGATTCACAAATGTCTCATCCTCCTTTAAATCTCAGTTTAGCTATTGTCCTCTATGCTCCTTCTGAAAACACGACAATAGTGAGCAGAAAGTCAGTATCATATTATTTCATGATACTGTTGATTTTTATTCTCCTATCTTTATGCATTTTTGTGTTGTTTTTACTCTTTTGTCTGATTTTATTTCTAAGTATTTTATGTGGCCTATTCCTGCACAGGTCTTAACACCCCAGACTCCCGAATTGTGTCTATGAATCTTAAATTCTAAAGTAATATTAATGATAGATTCTACTCACCACTCCTATTTAGGTAGCTTTCCAGCTGCTGGTTTCAGGCCTGAAAATATTTTAGTCCATTTACTACTCCCTCTCTGAGCCTTTTACAGGCAAATCCTCTCTCACATACTTAAAAAGACTGGAAGAGTTTGAACATTCAGGAGAAAACAGGTAAATCAGTCATTTAAATCAGAGATTGTTCTCAGCCAGTCCTCACATAAACAACTCCTATACTCAGAGACACTGTACAAATCACAGGGTACAATTTGCTTTATATTTCAGAATTAGCATCTTAATTGGCTATCTTGTTATTAGATCTTAGAAAAAAGTTCCAATGGTCTGTGATAATTAATTAAGCTACAGTAAATTGTTTCCTAAAATGAATTTTGTATTCCAGTGGATATGGTTATTGGAAAAATCAGTTGAATGGAAACAAGTATCTTAACAAATGGCTTTTTCTGCATTTGAAGCAAGTTCTGTTCTTGAATTAATGCTGATAAAGAAAAACTCTCTAGAGCCTTGAATTATCTTTACCTTGAACTAAATGATTTGCAAACATATAAATCTGATTTTGCTGTATTTGCCTTGCTCTTTACCTAAAAATATTTTAGAAATGAAAAATTCTTGTTTATGAGAAAGTCACAGATTTTACACCATCCATTCATCTTGCCTTTTCTGTATGATGTTCTCTTGAAGCGTTAGGTTAGGAAGACTAACTAATTACTGTGCCTTAAAGTCATGCCAGATTAATACTGAGTGTGTAAGAGGAATTTGTCATTCATTAATTCCCAGTTCAATTTCAATGTTCAAAAAAAATGTGTTGAGAGAAGATAACTCTGTCAGTCCTGAACATTACTTAAGTTACTATTTTGAACAAACTAATTTAATTGACACTCTTCATTACTGGGCTTTTGTTAACAGCTGGCCTGTGATTTTTTACTGTTATGCCTCCATCCAGCTTTATGTTCAGCAACACTAATCCAGAGATTATTAAATATCCACTGTACAGGGATGTGCATAACGAAATCATTCCCTATCTGTACAGAGAGAAAATTTAACCTGAAACATTGTTTTCAAAACAATATTGTTGTTTGCTACTCAGCAAAAACCAAAACATCAGGGTGTTATCAACATTATTCTCATACAAAATCCACAACACTGTACCAGCTACTGAGAAGGAAATTAACTGTATTCCAGATAAAATTAGGACAGCTTTATAAACCATAATATTCATGATCTACATCAAGAAGGTCATTACATTCAATAAGTTCACATTCAGTATGAATGCTTCTATCAACCAAACCCTCGGTTGCATCAGGGAAGTTTTAGATTAGATATTAGGAAAAATTTCTTCCCAGAAATGGTTGTCAAGGATTGGAACAGCCTGCCCAGGGAAGTGGTGGAAGGGTTTAAAAGATATGTAGATGTGGTAGTAGAGTGGACATGTTTTAGTGGTGGAGTTGGCAGTACTGTGTTAATGGTTTAATTCAATGTTTTTGGTGGTCCTTTCCAACCCAAATATTCCTATGATTCCATGATTCTGGTTGGAAATTAGGGACATTTTCAAATTGTAATGAGACAAGAAATTCCACATTTAAAAAGATCCTGGACTGTGGATCCTAAGAGACAAGATTTAGTGGAACAATTGGATCTTTTGCTTTATTAAGAAAGTGATTTTCTTTTTCTACTTTTTAATCCTGGTGACGGTGCTATTCTTGAACAGTGGAGACATATATGTGTTCTATACTTTTTTCACTTTTGACATTTTTCCCTTTGATTTTGTGTTTATCTGCGTCATCTCTCTTATGACTTCACCATCCTGTAGGAACAATAAGTAAAGTAATTAGGAATTATCATGGAAATCTATGTGAGATGTTAAATAGCACTTTAAAAATGAATATCTCATGATGACACTAATTTAAAAACAAGCTCTTTAAAATTGTGCATTTTGTTATGGCAGCTGAACTGCTGGCATGCCAAGGAGCTCACAACACATAGAAGCTTCAAGTAGGCTGAAAAGCCCAATGAAGGAGAATCATTGGGTTAAAAATACCCAAGTGCTTTATGCAGGCGTGATGTATCATTGTAAGGGAGATGAAGTGTGTTTGTTCTGAATCAAAACTCTTGGCTGGCTGTTGATGGTGCAGGGTCATTGAGATGTTAACAGAAAGGGAAAACTTGCTCTATTTTATGTACACCAGAGGGGTTTTTTGTGCCATGGTCTTTCAGTCCTTGAACCTTCAAGCATTTCTCAGAGGTCCCAGGTGTTACCTTTTCATGTGGGAGACCACGTCTGATGTGATGCATCCTGGAACATCTGAGATACAGGAGTTTTGGGCTGCAGGTGGGGCAGAGTCATTTGATCCTCTGTGTTGGACATATGGGTTCAATCACTCTGAAATTGCTCCTGTATGAGTATGCTCTTCCCCATGATAAAAAGGCAATTTCTATTCAGTCCTATTCATAGGGTCTTTTGGGAAAAAAAGAAGATGATGAGCCCTAAACAGATCTTTTAAGATCAGTATGAGCCAATAAGTTTGAAAGATACAGTACATAGCATTCATGATGTTTATTTAGCATTTGGATTGGAAATCTGTAGTTCCTGCTATAAATCATCCCCTCTGTTCTCTATAGATGGAAATCCAATCAACTTAATCAGCTAATGTTAGACTCTGAGACTGGATGTTTTGAACAACCTAATAATAAGATTTCTCGTACTTTTAGTGAGGGAAAAATGTATTTTCATGCTTTAACTCAGATGCATTGTTGGACTTTACTTTCCTTAATAGCTGAAAATTATATTTCCTAATAACCAATTGCACTGCTGTAAATGAACCCATAGACTGTATGTGCCAAATGGGTAAATTCTCCAGTCCTGATTTGCATGAAGATGCTCTCTCAGGAAGAGTGTATTCACATATGTTCAGTGCCATTCTAATGGTCTGAACCTGAAGTGAGTTTAAACATCTTCAAATGCAGAAACTGGAGCCCACATCTGTCTGCATAACTATTACCAAAGTCACTTGTTCCTGCTCATGCAAAAAGTCTGTGGTAACCCTTAAAATCAAGACTTGACTTTGCATATCCAAAAAAGAAACCTCTCCATTTTAATTCATACTAAATATCTCTTCAGTGTCCAAATTGTGTAAGTAAAGCAGCTGTTCTTTATGCCTATGGATTACTCAGAAGACACTGAGATGTTTAAAATCAATAATAAATAACACTTAGGATTTGTTATGTATGCAGCATTTTCTCTTTCTGCAAAAGAACCCAAAGGCATTTTCTTTTCCTTCCTCCTTGAAAACATCCAATTAAACCAGTCTGGCCTTCTTTGATTTGAAAGAAATGTCGGGTTTGGGGTTTTGTCCTTCATTCTACAATTAATTATGACAATGGATTTATAGCCATTTGCAAAACATTGCCATAATAACTCGCAAGAAAACAATATTATATTACTTATAGAGATGAATTGCAAACTTTAAAATGTGAATTTAGCTAGTGCAAATGAAACTAATAAGACATGTGTAAATGTCGCAGTTCAATTTTTATTTTTGTCCTCAAAGCCCTTAGAGAAAAATCAAAAAGAAACATAATGGGGAGATCAGATGCTACATGTCAGTATACAGGAAAATTAAGGAAAATTAAGTTGATACTACTTATTCCCTGAATATTTAGATATAATGGCTTCTGGTGTTTAAGGATAAATACAATATGATGAAAAATGAAATTAATGGATAAGGGCTAGAAAAATATTATCTAAAAATAGAGGAAAACTTGCTATAATAATATATGGGAAGACAGAAGAAATAACTTATATACTGAGAAGAATGTAAACCATAAACTAAATGGAAAGGAAAAATGAAACAAAGATGTTGAGGAGAAAGAAAACTGCTGTGATACTGAATCAGATCATCAGCTGTTTATATACTTTGAAAAAAATTTCCTTAGGAGGAATTGAAATCTTCCTTAATTCCTCTGGGCCATTCCCACCATCCCAGTTCCATCAAAGAAATACATTGAAGATTGAAAAATAAGGGAGTTTTTTTGTCCATCTCAACCCCAAACATCCGTATGTCAATCCCAACTAGTACCTTGAAATTCATTGTGGTAGTTAAAAGTAAATCTGAAGATCTCATTCCTTTTACAAACTAAATATGTTCCCATTCATCTTACCAATACCAGATTTTAAAAAACATCATCCAAAGCTACCTAAATATCTATATATATACTATCACTTCTATTTTCATCAGTCATTTTTCTTCTGTAACTTCTAGAAAATAAATGATTATGAATGTTTCCAAAAATCTTAGCTGGTGGCAAGCAGTAAGCCCTACGACAAGACAAATATTTTAACTCAAAGAGAAAAGAAGATGTGCCTTGAAATACATTCCCTACTTGCACATGGGTGAGGGTGTGAATTAGGTACTGCTGAAACCAACAACTCCCAGAGACCTCTCATCACATGAACTTTGTAGAAATGTGAGTTTAAAACCATCCTCAGGACTCGAAACAGGTCCAGGCAAAGCTATTACTTTTAAGATATAACATTTGTATTCATGGCAAGCCAATAACACATGCCATTTGATGACATAGGAATTGTGCAGCTCAACTTGTGATTATTTGAGAACCAATATAGAAGATCTTCTACACCAGTTGGTTTTTTAACTGCTATTATTTTATGAGATTTCAGCAGGAAGCAGAGGCAGCTGGAAATGACTTACCAAGATCTCCTCCACAGTATTTCATTATCAACTAGTGGCACACGAACAAAAAATCATTTGTTGGACTTGGTGGAAATTTTACAGAAAGGAATGGGGCTGCATATGCATGCCTCTGTCCTTCGAGTTGAATGATTTCAAGTCTTTTAAAAGCTTCAGAGGTTGCCATGCATTAACTATGTAGATGTTTTGTGTCCACTTAGCATGTGCTCAGATTTAAAATCTGGCATTACTAAACTTTATCTCTGTAAGTGCTAACAAACTGAAGTGTGGGGATTTCCAAAAAAGTTATCCATCGACAATGGCTGGTTCAGTTCTTTGACTAAATCTGTAGTGTAAATCAAGGTAAATAGACTTATAGGTTAGGAGAAAAGGTCTAGTCAACATATTGAAGCAATAATATGTGTATGTCCTGTAGACTAGAACTGTTTGACTTACTTGAAAACATCTCTGATCCTTAGAAAAATAATGTAAGGGCACTGACAATGCTTGAGACAGGACCCATTTTACTTAATTTCAACCAGCTAAAATTTAGATATCTGACCCAAATTGGTAAATTAGTTTTGGTCTATGATGAATAGGAAGAGATAAATATTTCAGGAGAACAATTCATCTATCTCTAAAACAGACTCCTTTGTCATTTCATCACTTACAGAAGGAATCCAAGAGGTCAGTTTTAGTTGTTGCATCTGCTGTGGTTTAAGCCGAAAGCAGGATACATCTTACTGTGTCTGGCCCCTAGCTGCCACTGGAAATGGATATCCTTTAAGGCCTGTTTTGCATCTGCTAGCCTTTTGCAGATGTCTCATATGCTATGTGGTGAAGTAGATACTTGTATATAGACAACTGCATCAAATTGCAGCTGATGACATTTGGGTGGATAAAAAATTACAGGTGATTTTAAATTTTAAAATTTAACCTTACCCTTATGGTCTTGAAAATCTTCCTCTTCCCTGAAAGGATCTATCAATTTTCAATAATCAACAAAGCAGTAATAAATTTAGTTCAATATAAGATATTCAATAGAAGCACAGTGTCAACATCGTGGTCAAGGGGAAACTTCTTTCTCCTGAATGTTATGTAAAACATACACTAAAATAAAAACTTCATGGTCTGAAGTACTTAGGAATGCTCAAAGCATAATCTAAAGTAGAAAAAGAATGGAGGAGGAGGTTCATATAGCAGAGTTATCACCCACCCTAGTAAAAAGGGTTTTTTTAATACATTTTTGTAGTTTTCTGTGGTGGATCTTTTTACCATGTAACTTGGGACAGAATCCCAGGCTCATTATTTGATTAGTATGAAGAAAATGTGTATTAATTTGCCCAGAGTCTCAGAAAGAGAGTAGGCAAACACGTAAAAACAAAATATATTGAATAAATACATTTCCACGTGGCTGCATAATTATCAGTTACTTTCATCCAAAAAGTAAGTTTTGTTTTCCATGAAAAAAGCAATGAAAATTTACATATATTTGTTTCTTTTTAGTGGCCATCATGTGTGCCCAACTCTAGAATTTATTTCCCAAAACTCTTGATACGCATGGCTATTTGCATATGGCATTTGCTTTGGATTTTTTATTCCTCAGTTATAGCTCAAGAAGATATTAGAAAGTGTTTCATGTATGTGAAAATTCATTTTTGCAATAGCTTATGTGTATGTGTGGGCTTAGGAAGCTATATGTAATATTTTGAATTTATTCAGTTACTTATTTCTAAACATTTACATGATTTCAACCAAATTTTTGACACTCATCTCCATTTTTGAAATTCAAATGCAGACCTTGAAAAATTTTATGCATATGCCAGATTTTATCTGTAGTTAGGTTTCTCAGCAAAATTAGACTGTTTTTAGGCAATCATTACCGAATTTTTAAGTTTGCGAGTGAGCTACCTATCCAAGTTTCCATTTTCCATCACTGAATACAGCTAAGGGAGGTGAATCTCCACATCTAATTTTGCCTGTCTGACCTGTTCCAGCCATCTGATCACCTTTATCACCCTCCTCTGGACTTGCTACAACAGATGCACATCCTTCTTATGGTTGGGGTCCCTGAGCTGGACACAGCACTCCCAGTGGCATCTCACAAGAGCAGAGGGTCAGAATCACCTGATGCACCCTTTTGATGCAGCCCAGGATATGATGCACCTTCTGATCTGCCAGTGCACATTGACAACTCTTGTTGAGATTCTCGTCAACCAACACCCCCAAACTCTTCTTCTCAGGGCTGCTCTCAATACATACTTCACCCAGACTGTATTTGTCACTGAGCTTGCCCCAACCTTGCTCTGGAGTAAATTATCTTTTGAGAGTGGTGGGGAGGCCTCATGTCAGGTTATGGCTCAGAATGAATCTCTGTGTGCAGTTTCTGTAGTCCCAGGCACCCTAATGACTTTCAGTTGTGTCACATAAAATAGTTCTGTTGAATGTATTCGTTTTTTGTTTTTTGTTTTAATATTTAAAATTCACTGTAAGTATAAAGTGAAGATTGGGGCCTCAATGTGCTTAATTATATAATGTGTCTAATCCTTAAATATTTATACATGCTACGAATAATTTTGCTAAGGACAAAAACTTTCAGGGTATCATTTCACTCTCAGTTCATCCTGATTATAATGGACTCTAATCAACTGAAGGCAGCATGCAAATTAGCCTGAAGTGTTACTTCTTCTGAGATTTTTTTATCAAGTGGAAAGGTTATTTTGTATAGGTTTCTAAAAGATTTGATTAATAAGAGTTGGAGGTTTTTTTAGAAAGAGCCTCATTAAAAAGGATTTTCTTAAATTTTACTACTTGTTGCAATATGGCAAAACAGTTTTGACTTAGCAGAATTTTCTGATAGAATAGAGCACAAAAATTATAGAATTGAGAATAAGAAGTATGTTCTTAAGTAAGAAGAGATGCTGTTAACTTGCATCAGTCTCCCAATAATTGTTTATGCTTATCCATGTCAATCTTGCATATTAATCTCTGAATGCAGGCTGTGAAGTAAAAACACTTAAGAAAACATATGAAGAAATGTCACTAGCAAACAGACAACAGGAGGTATGGAAGCAGAAGAGGAGTGACAGGGGTCCATGCTGAGTAAATACTCCATAACTCCTCAGCATTCATTGGCAGTTCTGCATTCAGATGCTGCTGCCAGCGTCAGATGCCACAATCTGTGGGTGACGCATGCACACAGGGAATAGGATAAAAAAGTTATCAAAACCTGTACACCAGGGCCCAGAATGTTCTCTTCCTGCTTATACCTTCCTTTGGGATGCAATATCCAACTCTTGCATCTGCAGTGATACAAATTTCCTCATTCTCACATCATTTCAGGTCTCGTCTCCTTTTTATGCACCATTTTGTAGCACAGTGCAGAAGTCATCTATGCAGTGGGTTTGGGGTGTGTGATGCACTTGAGCCTTGTGTACCCAGTGTCATCATTCTCATCAGCTGCAACAGAGAAGAAACAAGTGATATATGACTTTACCTGAAATGCTTCCAACCATGTAGAGGTGCTATCCATCCCCAGTTTCATGTCCAGCAGAGGAAAGCTTTATCAAAGAAGCTTGGAATCTGACCTAATATCTTCTTTAATAAACAGTATTTTTTTTTTGTTCCACCTTTCCCCAAATTCCTGGTATTACATTACTCCAGGGACCCCCCTAGATTTCTTGGTCCCTTTATTTCAGATGACCGCATTTCTGTTTGTTAATTTTCACACGGCTTAGATGGCATCTGGATCTCCTTTGTTTCACCATCTCCTTGTTGCCTGCCTATTTCTGCCTCTATTTCCTCTCTGCTTACAAGGCTAAACCTTTCAGGCAGTCCTGTCTCTGGAGAGAATTGCAGCCTTGCAGGCTGCAAGGTGCAGACGCGTCCTGAATCCAGAAGGAGTGTGCTGTGACTCAGCAGTTCAAATGGGTACCAACCCTCTCCCAGGCACATCAGCCCCAGCAGAAGTAGTTTAGGGCAAAAATGGCCCCAAGGCCATTTGTGTGCGTAATTTGCACTAGCACAGATTCTGTGTGGGATGTGGGTGACTCTAAGTGTAATGAGCTATGCAATTTACTCAAAAAAAGCTTAGGAAAACAGTTAACTACCTCAGAATATATTTATGTTACTAAGTAACAGATGTTGCCCTTATATTATTTAAGTTTAAATAGTTATTAATCTCAGCCTACACCAGATGAAAAACAATAATTCATAAATTTACCTAAAGAAATTAAATGGTTGAAGCAGAAATTAGATGTTTAAAACACATGCGAAAATATTACCTCACACTTAGAAAGAAAGACCTTCATGTCACAATCAAGGAGGAGTGAGTCTTCAGTAGACTTTGTTGGTTTTATATACCTCCTCAGGAAGTAAAAGATGGATTTACTTAGTAGAAGTTTTCAGGAGGTCGAGATCTAGTTTTTCTAAAGTTTTGGTAAACTTCATATGTAAAATGTTTGATCTGAGGGTCTCTCAATTTTGCTAAAAGCAGCAAGCCATTGTTTTATATATATAACTCTATAGCTATATTTAAATCACACTTTTATGTACTATTACAGATAAAAACATTTGATTTTGTCACAGAGTACATTAAAACCATTGAATGTTACCCCAAATCTTCTGCAACTGATCCTGGCATGAAATCAAGATCAATTTGGCTATTGGTCACAGCCAATCAGTCCTGCTCGAAAGGGATGGAGTCTAAGTCAGTAGCAGCACCACACCATTCCACTTACAGTGGTTTTGGGAGCCAGACTGGTATCTGCCCAATCTTGCATTGTGTTAACAAAACCTTTCTGTTCTATCTCCTTGTCTTCTGCATCTCAGACTGAGCTTGGGTTGCCAGTACCCAGACACTGTCATTCAATGACATCCAGTGACTGAAAGGACAATTTAATTCAATTTCTGTTGGCAATGCCAAGTGATAGAAAATATTGCTGCCTTCAAAGCTAACTGGAAATTTCCCAAAATTCCCTATTAAAAAAAAAGCAGCACTTAGGAAAAAAAAGAAGGTTGAACTCTTTTCCTTGAACTGCACTTGGGTAAACAGCAAAGGGAAAGGAACTGAATTTTCACTGCCCACCAAGGGTCGTTACTGAAATTGACATATATTTGACAGGAGAGAAGATCCCTATAGAAATTGAAGTGAGACTGAATTCTCACCAAAAGAACAATTGAAAAATATGTACACTAACACAAGATTCCAGAGCAACAAATTGGAGCACCTAGATGTAGAAGCACAGGAAGTGAAACAAGGCATTATAGGAATAATAGCATAGGAATAGACAATCCCTCCAGAAACTACATAGTGATATAGTTGTCATGGTTCAGAGCATTGGTACTCCTGGATGTGGTGATTTTGGAAGGTAGAAACACAAATTATTGTTGTTAGGTTAGAGATATGACAGACCTTGTAGAGCTAAAAAGGGAGATAAAGCATGAAATAAGCTCTGTTTAGGTTAAAACAACCTTGGAGTGATTGAAGAGATTCTGCTGCTTTAGGGTTGGGTATCAGCTGTACTTGGAAACAGAAATCAGCATTTCCATGATCTGGGTCTTAATGGGAAACTTAAATTTCCCAGAAACAGAATAGAGAACAAACATAAACATTAATGATAAGGGCCTCCTATTCCTGAGTGTGCTAGCTACAAGCCTGTCTCTTGGCCAATAAAAGACACATTATTCAGACCTGTTACCGGTAAACAAGAGGAATACTAAAGGAGACACAGTTTTCTCTGTCTTCTTTAGCTCATACCCCTTGTTTACTGGTAACAGGTCTAAAATAATTTATAAGAGCATTAGATTAAGTGGCTGAAAAGTATAAAGCTGTGTCTCAAGCTGTGTAGAGAAGTGTTTTGAGTCTAACAGGACTACCCAGCAACTCAAAAAGCAGAGATCTAATAACAAGTGGACAGAAAGAATGAATAGGAGAAATTAGATCTGTGGCATCTCGAAGTACAGAGATAAAGCAAAACTATCTGTAAAGAAGTAGAGTTATTGAAAACAAGCAATAAAAGGTTCTTCCGTCGTGTAAAGAAAAAGAAACCCAGGAAAACAAGATGTGAAGTTGCTATGCAACAGTGACTAAAGATAATACAGCTATGGTCAAAATCTGAATAAATACTTTCCTTTTACTTTTCCATACGAGTAGTTTTTCCAAATATGAGAAAATGGAGCTGTTTATTGGATATGGAATGGAAAATCCACTATTTGAGGTGGTAGTAAAACCGAGGACATACCTGAACCCTCTGTTAAAAGTTGTCTCTAGCACTATGTCAGGACTAGAACCCTCTCTTTGGACTAGACCGACTGTTAGTCTGAAAGACTGTAGACTCTGGAGGAGTCAGAAAGTAATTTTCAGAGCACATGAAAGCATATCTGAATATGTGCAATGAACCAACAAACATCTGGACATGAAAAAAAAGGCCTCTCTGTGTTTGCCCGAAGCAGTTGTATGGACCAACAAAAGGTAGAGAGTAGAGAGTACACTGTTTACACCAAGTCTGGAAAAGACTGAGATGTAGCTAATGCACCCAACGATTCAGAGGAGATTTTCATTCCAGAATGTTGCTGAAATTGGTAAATGAATTTGTGAGGGTAGTAGGAAAGCTTCCTGACAAAAAAAATGCTGTATTTAAGAATGGTGATGTGCTGCAGATAATTAATAACTTGCAAGTTTTTTTCCAAGGTGTACAGAGATAAGCAAAAAAATGGAATAAAATGAAATAAAATGCAAGATACTCACAAGAGGTAACTTGCACAAGAATTACCTGCTAAATTTCTTTGAGAAGACAAATAATCCTCTGGTAAAAGTGAATGCATTCCATCTATCACCTGAATTTCTGCAAGGTAGATAGTATAGTGGCACTGAAAAAAGTTAGCTGTTGTAGGATGAGTGTTTTAGAATGACCCCGCTTGACCAGAGAGGTTGGACAGATGATCTACTGTGGTCACTTACAACCTGAGCCATTCTGTAATTCTCTGAAATGAAATTAAGTACAAACATTTTGAAAAATCACAAAAAAAGGTTAAGGCTTCACGATTATTAGTGAGAGAAAATATTGCAAATAGAGAAAGGGTCTTGGGGCCCTGTTTATTATTTTCACAAAGGCTCAAAGAAATAAAAGAGTGCAAATGAACATTGCTGATACATCAAAATTGAGACGTGTTGCCAAAACAAAGAAGAATCAGAAAATTGAATTAGACAAAAACAGTCATGAAAAGGGAAAATGTAATACTGCAATGTACAAAATTTTGCATCACCACACCAGTTAATTTTTAAATTATTTGGCTGAGGTGAGATTTTTCAGTATTTGCCAACTATGAAAAGACTTCCACTGTAAACATGCAGTTAAATTGAAATATCACAAAACAAACATATGCAATTCATCATTATTTATGTTTTATGACTGTGCTCTCTTTGTCTTAAAATGAGCTGATAATACCTCCAACAGGAGTCAGGTAATATTTCTATGCTTATAGAACCACTGTATAAGGTACAGCTGAGACAAGATACTCAGACAGTGAATCAAAAATTTTGGTCTGATCCACTATCCTTACATTCTCATCTGGAAGACTCCATAGCATCCTCCGTGTTTATAAAAATACAGTATAACTGGAACAGGCATGAAAAAGCACTGTGGCATAGTTTGAAAAATTAAAAGACTGCTTCAGGAAAATGTAAGAGAAGAAGCTTGTTCAGTGGTGCAGTGAAAGAAGAAAGATGTCGTGTTTCCTTTCAGTAAAAGCAGCATGTCAGAGTAAACAAAATATAAGAGTAAAAGTTGAAGAGGGAGAAATGTACCTTAAGAACAATCTCCAGCAAGAAGTCTTTGGGCAAAGGTGATGAGCAGCCTTCTGGGTGGCATTAAGGAGAGCACTGCCAGCAGGTTGAAAGAGAACATCTTTCTTCTCTACTCAGAACTGGTAATAGATAACTGGTCTGCTGCATCCAGTGAAAGACTCGTCTGTCTGAAAACTTTTTTGCACATCTGTTGAACATTTAAGTAGTGGCAATGAAAACCAAGCTTCTACATTTCTCTCAGATTTTTAGTGAGGCTGCTGAGCAGTGAGTGAGTCACAGACTTGCCATGAACACTTGTATTTCTAAGTCTTCTAAATTCTTTTTTGCAACTCAGCAGGAGCAAGCCCCAGTAAAAGCTCGCTCAAGTACATTTCCAGCACAGATTAAAAGGCTTTAATTTCATCAGAACTGGGGTTGGTCACAGATATATGTTCATCTTAAGTATTCCACGAGAAGCAGCTATGTGAACTTGTGTCTTCTGTCAAGCAATATCAGGACAAGAGCAGCTATTTAGCCTGCTCAAGAGGTCCAATAAGGATAAGAAAATATTTGAAGGGGAAAGAAGCTTTTACAGCTGAGGACCCCAAACAAAAGTAATCAGGCTTCACAGTGTATGAGAATGACATTGGCACTGGATATGACTACCCTTCCCATGAAAAAGTATCTTGTCCTGTACCCAGAACAACTACACTCAAGCTCACCTTTAAATTGATGCATCATACTCAAATTCATTTGTCCATGTTTCCTGCATTGACACTTTGCCCAACTATGACCATGTGGCCAGTTTCTGCAACCTCAGATACTCTTCTAGTATAGAATAAGACAGGAGTGTGATATCTTAGCTTTTTTGAGGATTAAAATTAGATTAACTGAAACAGGATAAAAATAAATGTAGGGAATAACAAGCTATGGCTAAAGGCTAAATTTGATGACCTCTAAATACATCAGCAAAAACACAAAAACAATTGAACGCTAGAATAAGTTTTGCAGGAAATATTTAGTGCCACTTTTCAGTGTCATTAAGCTTTTTAGGTATTTAAGTGCTTTGCTGAACTGAGGCATAATTGATTGATGTGAATGGATGAAAAAGATTTGAAAGTAACTAAAGAGAACATATTTTCCTTTAGCGTTTGAAATAATGCAAGGAATCACTAATTCAGTCATCTAGAAACTTAGAAAGTAAATCTTAACCAGGTAGGTATCTGTGTTATTGTTCAGGAATTAATCTTTGGTTTTGTTTTCTTCTATAAAGATTGTCTCTAGAACAATTCCACATCAGCAAACAAACAAACAAACAAAAAATTTGGTATAATGAAGGCATGAAATAAAGCATTATATTGAATCCATTAAAGATAGTTATTTGACTATTTTTAGACCTCTATCTCTACAATATATAAGAATGCAACTTTAATACAAATATAAAGTGTTGACCATTCAGACCTGTAACTAGAGATAGAAAAGCCAAAACATCAAATTTAGAATGTCTGGTATTTCTCAAATGTATTCAGGGCCAAGAACTTCCCTTGAAATCATTCAGCTAAATCAAATCATCCAAATTGTTAAATTATCCATAAGGGAATTAAGAAAGAAGTCTAAATAAATGGATTTGTTTTACATTTAACAAATTATAATTAGAATGAATCCATAATCCCTTTCACTGACAAATTTGTAAAGATTAAAAATTAATGAGGTTCTTTCTTGTCTTCTCTTTCACTCTGAAACTTTCTCTTATAATGTTCATCTAATCTAACTGCAAAGTTAACTGTAACTTTTTTGTACTTATTTCAATTGCTGTATGAAAAAATGTCTGTTTTTCATGAATCTTTTCCTGTCTCTCGCTTTGCTATCAAATAATTAATTTTTGTCTTCCATTGTCCTCTCTTGTGTGCTATACTGTCTACACTGTCTTGACTATTTTCTATGCTTCATTTATATATTTTCATATAGATGGATTTCATTACCAGAATAGACAGTATGACAATATACTAAAACAGATTAACTGAGTCCACCAGGAACAAAATCTACCAATTATGAATGTCTCTTTTAGTCAAGGTTTTTAGTTTGAAAAAGTCAAACTAGAAGGCACTAGTCTATTCTTCATGTCCATATTCTATAATCTAAGTGGCATCTTTGTGTGATTTCTGTAGATTAGGTTAGACTCAGGCTGGTGTTTATCCCACTTTACATGCATATTGACTGTCTTGTATAGTATAGTTATTTAGCCTCTCTCTGTTGTATAGGTAGATAAATTACCTCTCCATTAGTATTTCATCCAACTTTTAAGCCCTTCAAATGAAGTGGCTTAAAAGTTAGACAACCTTAACCTAAATGATTAGAAATTTTTGAAGATGTGTCTCTTACAAGCATCTACCTAATGGTCCCATTTTCAGGGGGTTAAAATGTCTGATATTCAACAGTTTTTAGAATCAAGGCTACCTGTTTCCTGTTTCCTGTTAATTAGTACAGTATCACATTAGACCTTCACTAGATGCCTCTCTGCATTGAAGTCTCACTTTTCTGGTCTTAGAAGTCTTTACAATTTAGTCCATTTTTTATAAAAAAGTTTTCAGATTTATGTCCTGATATCCAGTGTATACAGGCCCTTCCTTTTCATGTTGTAACTTGCAGTCTGCTTGCAGCTTGCTAAATGAGCAAAACACTGTGCAGCAAAGACCTCGAGTCACCAGGTCGAATCAAACAGGAAGCCAAAAAAGATATGTTCCAATCCTTTTTTAAAAAGAGTGTGGCAGGTTTTTTTTATAAATTATTTTCAACAGTAAGACAGAATTTTAATTTTTTTTTCATTGTAGTTGAACCTTCAGAACCAAATGCAATGGCATTTCTAAAAGTGTCTCCTCTGATTTTTGGAAAATACTAAGTACTCATCTTCTGAGAGAGGTGTCATTATGTGGTCTCAGGAAGGCCAATGAGGATCATCACAGGCACACTATATTTTTCCATCCATTTCTAAGTTATTAAGTCTTATTTGAGTAGATCTGTATCAACCAGTTTGATCATCAGAAACATAGGGTGTTGTTGCAACTGCTGCCTTGTAGCAAGGATATCCTCTGCAACAAAGCTGTCCATATTACATATGTTCATTTGGTACCTTCTATAATGCACACAAATCACAAGAGCCAAGTGAAAAAGAGCACACAAGCAGCCTCATAAACAGACAGGAGCGTGAGCAGTCAGGATACTCTCTCTGGCTGCAATTCGTATAGCCAAACACAGCCTTAGTTTCCATATCCATCAAAAGGCTGTAACAACACACTTTCACCTTTGACTGAATTGCTTAATACACCCACTAAAACCAGCTGTTGCAGACAATCCATGACGAAAATCCAGAATAGTTTTGGTTTTGTTGAGCGGTTCAGGCGTTTTCACTTCAGACTAGAGAATGACATCTTCACTGATAAAGACTTCCAGACCAGGCATTATCACAATTCCAGTTTGATATCCATCTCATGTTTCCATGTCATATTTTTTAAATTGTAAATACTAAGTAAACACTTAGGGTTGAATTTAATTCAGCTGAACTTGAGCCATCTGAAACTTTCTATCCTTGCTGTGCTGTTTTTCTGCTATCTGAAGGCCTTGGAGGGAAATAAGTGTCTTTCCTGCCATCAAGTTGTGCTTCTATAGTTTACCTTTGATTGTCTACTTTTCATTCAATCTTCTATCATGATGAACTGCAGATAAAACCTTTATGGACATTCAGCCCTGTGATACAGGGTCTTTGGGATCTTTTCCTCATGTAGTTTTATTAATCTGCAGCTGTTCCCTTCCTCCCTTCCAGTCCTGACTGTGTTATAGAGCAGTATCTCCTCACAGGGTATAAGATCCTACTACAGAATTAATTTCTCCCTTAGCCAAGAGTGGTAGAAAACCTTTACAAAGAATCTCTCCCTTAAGCCAAGGTGGGTTCTGTATTTGTTATCACCTGAATTCTGAGGTGAGAAAGAGCAGCGGATGCACACAGGGATATCTGATTTATATCACTGAAATATGCAAAAATATGGATTTTCTCACCTTACTCCCCTAGACTGATAAACCAGGAATTATGGACCTTTGTAGTAAACAGAAAAAAACTCACAGGAAAGGAGGCACAGACACTTGTCTTTCTTGTGTCTTAATGTTCTGGAAGAGCTTGTGGAAGAAACTGATTTGATTCCATTCAAAACTATTTGCACTCCTTCAGTACAGGAAAGCTCATTGCAGGTCAAAAAAGTATATTAAAAAGAAGATCGTCTGTGATTTCCATTCTGATGGTTTAATAAGGAATCTCTCTACAGTCAGCATAAGCTCATATTGTGTTGGGCCAGGAGCAAGCCATGTCTTTCCCAGCAAGAATCTTGTCCATCAGAGCTGGATTTCAATGCATGAAATGAATGTCAGTTTGGGTCTGACTAAAATCCCCCTGAAAAATTATATTTAATTTTTAGAAAGTAGCTTTACAAGATCATTAGCTTTTTTAAAAACTTTCACTGGTTTTTGGTTGTCACCCAGGTAAAATCATCACATCTTTAAAACCTCTTTTCATATATAGTGATGTCATCTTGGGCTTTTTTGTAGTACCTCATGGGTTACTCATCAATTCCTTCTATATTGAAAAGCCATGAGCTAGCTCTTAACAGACACAAGAATGTGTCACTAAGGGTCACTGAAGCAGAGTGAAATATATGTCAAGTTTCTCCTGCTCAGTTTTGTCTTTCCATAAGTGTTTTACTGGGAGGGGAGGGGAAGGGAAGGGAAGGGAAGGGAAGGGAAGGGAAGGGGAAAA